>JAWWTY010000077.1:93076402-93101538 GCA_035222235.1 Margarornis squamiger | reverse complement strand
CATGGCAGAGTGGCTCAGGGGTTGGCTGGTATGGGTCCAGCCGGGAATGAAATGAAATGAAAGGGACGCCTTTCGGACTAATTTACTCTGCATGTTTGAAGCGGTGGTGCTTGGAAAGAGCTCACATGGTATCCTGAGGCCGTGAGTTCAACCTGGCACCGGTCTTTTCTACCTGTTACTTGTCAACACGTGTTGTACTCTTTTATACTTTTGTACTCTTTTATACTCCTTTATGTTCTGTACCCCAAAATTCTAGAAGTAAAAGAACTCTTCTCTACTTTACCCACATAAAGTTGTCTTGGAAGTTTTTTTCCCCCTTTCTTACAGCAACATGATAAATAAAATCTATTATTAAACACCTTCCCCCAACCACTCCCTTCTTACCAGGCTGAACTTTGCTCCTGATTTCTTCTGCAACTTCCCCATACAACAGCACAGGGGGACAGGGAATGGAGCTTACAGTCAATTCACCACATGTTGTCTCTGCCAGTCTTTCCTCCACAGGTGGAGGACCCCTCACACTGTTCCACTGATCCAGAGAGAGGGTCCCTCCCACAGGAAACAGCCCTCCACCAACTTCTCCAAAATGTGTCCTTCCCATGAGCTGCAGTTCTTCATGTACTGCTCCAGTGTGGGTTTTTTTCTATGGGGTGCAGTCCTTCAGGAACAGGCTGCTCCGGTGTGAGTCCCCTATGGGGTCACAAGTCCTGTCAGCAAACCTGATGCAGCATGGGTTCCTCTGTTCATGGGGCCACAGGATCTGCCAGGAGCCAGCTCCAGATTGGGCTTCCCATGGGGTCACAACCTCCTTTGGGCATTCCCCTGCTCTGTCAGGAGATCCTTCATGGGCTGCAGGGAGGCAGGCTGCCTCACCATGGTCTTCCTCATAGCCTACAGAGGAATCTCTGCTCTGGCACCTGGAGGTGCTCTGACTCTCCTTCTTCACTGACTTTGGTGTTTACAGTGCTGTTTCTCTCACACAGTCTCACTTCTCTCTCCAGCTGCAGTTGCAGTTGTAGCTTTCCCCCTTCTTAAACATGTTGTGCTGGAGACACTGTCACCATCACTGATGGGCTTGGCCTTGGCTAGCAGTGGGTCTGTCTTGGAGCCAGCTGGCCCGTCTTGGAGCCAGATGGTATTGGCTCTGTTGAACATGGGGGAAACTTCTGGCAGCTTCTCACAGAAGGCACTCCTGTAGCCCCCCGCTACCTAAACCAAAACCATGCCATGCAAAACCAATACAGAAAGAAAAGCCAGGAGACAGCAATTGTACAGGCTTTTAGTCAATTAAAAAAACACTATTACCACAAATTAAAACAAAATGAGGAATCAAAGGAAAAAAAAGTGGTGACATCTCCAGATAATGTTTGCAGAGACCTATAGCAAACATTTAACAAATTAAAAAGGTGAATTCCTTCAGCAAGCTCCTTGAAAATACTTGCTTGTGTTAATTAACTTCTGTCTGCTGTCCAATCTACTTTGCTGGGCAGTGAATCCCTTCAGAAGCTTCTCCAGCGGTTTTGGCATAGGCTTCATCAGATGAAGGGAGTGAGCACTGGGATCTGATTTCTGCCCTTGTGTTAAGTTTTATTCATGTAGGAGGCAGCACTCTAGCATTAACAATCCCTTTTTAGCACTCCAGTACACATATGGAAATTATTGTGCTGTCCCTGCAAGGAGGAAAAGTCAAGCTTATTTTTCTTTTTAAAGTAAATAATTTTTAAAAAATCTTTCATAAAATAATGTGCTCTCCATATCATTGTACGGAACAGATTTGGTTCACTCAAACTGATGTTGGTTTATTACATTTTCAGATTTTTTCCAAATCTGACACCAGGTTCAACGGAATGTCTGGGAGCAGCTGGGCCAGAAATGGCTGTGGCAAGACTTAACCCAGCCTGTCACCTTGTGAGAAGAAGAGTGGGAGCAGAAGCTGAAGCAATTTCTCTGCCATTCACTGGAAAGGAACTCTGACACTTGATGGAAACTACATAAAAAGTAGTTTTGATGGTCTGTCGCTTGTGCAACTCACTTGCCTAAATCTGATCTTGTCAAGACACTCCTGCTCAGAACTCCAGTTCTTTAGCTTTGCCAGAAAATATACAACTTGCATCAGATTTTTTAGCCTGGTTGAACAGTCACACAGATGTTACAAGCTTGCTGTGGCTCCTAAAACCAGAAAGTACTCCTAAAATGCAGAAGACCAAGCCACACATACACAATGAGGGCGAAGTATTAACAGAACACTTGTAAAGTGAATAGACAAATAACTTGAAAAGGAGAAAATACTACAGAAATATTAAAATGAAGCTTTTAAGTACTACTGAGATCAGTAAATTTCTCAAGAAGTCCTCTCTATGCTTTAGGTTCTGTGCATGATCCACCAACTCATATAAGCTATTGCTTCCACATTTTTTTAATTGTTTATCCTACGAACATCACCATAGGATCCTCAGAAACATGCAAAAACAGAGCTTGGAGTTTTAAAAATGTCCTTCAAAATGCCATAATTAAATTCCCCACTTGGCTTCAATCATTTGTACTCTGATGTTAATTTCTGTCTGCATCTGTAAGCTATCAACACTATTATTAACAGCACTGCAATTATAGGCCAAAGTAAGTGTTTGGAAAGTTTTAACTGCATTTTCTCTCGAAATTTAGAAGGAAAAAATATTCATTGCTATGATTCCTTAAATTCAGGTCTCTCTCTTCAGGTTAAAGGAGCATGTTATTTCAGATGTGCCTTAATTAGGTTGCGAAGTACAGCTGAGTATACATGTCTCTGATGTTCTTTAGTGCTTTACTGTTATTGCACCATGTTGACAACAAGATAATCATTCATTAAGTTAATAAATAAGAAAGAGAAAAACTGGCCCAAAGAAGTTTCCAATATACATATACAATAAAAAAACAACTTCTGGAATGTACTGTCAGAGATTAGACCTACCAAGCAGTATATTCTAAAGATTCCTCTTTCACTTAGTTGTGCTGGAAATAAGTAATAATCCTGCTGTCTGATGTCCAGAAAAAGAAAAGAAGAGGAAAAATATATTGGGAAACACTACTGAACTGACACCTCATATAAGCTATGACCAGGAGTTATCAACAATCAAGAAGGAAATAAGGAACATAGGGATGTATGACAATGTCATACAGGATTTTTTACAACAGAAATATTGGTGTTATTTCAGGAAAACAGCAAAAGGATGGAGCAACAAAGGAAATAGACTCATAAGTCAGCTAAACACAACTTTAAAGGCTGAAGTTGAAAGTCCAGACTAATCCTTTCTGCCTCCTGACAATGGCACAGTTCATACTTTTTCAGCATCAGAGTTCCCTGAACATCAAATAGTGCTTCTGGAGGCACATCTAACACCTCACGTTCAACAGTGCCTGTTTCAGCATAAGTCCCCTTCCAAACTATGAATTTTTTGGGCTCTGTGACTGAGAGAGTTTAGTGATTTATGTATTCACAGAATCCTCATTTTGCTTTTTCCCATAACTCAGTAGTCCCAGGCAAGGAAAGACTTCTGTTCTGTTCAGTCACCACATCTCTAAGACTTAATTTTGTTTTGCAGGAAACATTCATAGTGGTTTACATTCAGCTCTTTTGGAGTGAAATGGTTTTGTGAGGAGGAAATAAGGTTACATAAGTAACTCTAAGTGTGCCCTCTTCAGGCAGCTTCCATAGTACCCAGATCAAGTGGTTGCAGCAAATGGTTTACCTGTACTGTTCAAGGTTGTCAGCCTCTAGAAAAGACTAATTAATTGTTGTACTTAATGTCAGAGCTTCTCTAGCCCCCATGTAGTGTTCTTGCAACTCCAAAAAAAAACCCAACAAAATTTGTAGGTGGACGTTTGTGACTCTGTGAGAGTTCATAAATGTGTGTACAAGGTGCAGGGTGAAGGATTTAGTTCTATGTGTCTGAAACAACCCAGAGCAATTTTGCACTTCACAAGAGTAGTAAGTCCAATAGTATGAAATCAAAGATGTATGTAGAGGGTGAGCAGAGGACGTTGAGCATACAAATCTTGTTATAATTGCACTGAAGGACTACAGCAGAGGGGGAGAGTATTTTATCAGCAACAGTTTTGCCTTTCACACTGTGCTGGGAGTGGGCACTAAAACAAGCAGTATTCAGATGGGCAGATGGGCTTTATTTCAGAGAGTACAGGATGGTTTGCAGTAGGGGAAAAAAAAAAGAATGAAAATTATTTCTATAGATGAGAATGAATGTTTGAGGAATGTATGCAGTTGTGGAAGAGGGAGCAGGGACCAAACAGAGGAACTAAGTTATAAAACTTAGATGTATTGTCAGCATTCTCCTTGCCCACAAACTACCACCAGGTGATTATGGTATTCTCTGATACAGAAAAAAAAGTCTAAGGTTTGATTCCAACAGATGGAGAAGGCAAATGATGTTATAATCTCAAGGCGTGTGCTCTAACTACTCGAAAAGGAGACAGTACTATCTCATAGCTACAGAGGTGAAAAAAAAAAGATAAGAAACCAACAAATCAAGTGACTGGCTCTTGTTCTATTTTTGAAAGCTAAGTGTAGACAGTTGTATTTTCATGAGACAAATTAGGTTGGTGAAGCCCAGGTATTGCTTAAGCTTGAAGTTCTTATGACCTAGGAGAGACAGGCTTTAACATACATCAGTGAAATTAGTATTCCTTCTGACTATCTCACGCAGCTCCCTCTCCAGCCAGGTACACTGACAGAAAGTGGGGCTTTGCAGCCTGCTGCAGGGCTGAGGGTCTTGCTGCAATGGTAAAATATGCAGGGTTTCATTCTACCTCAGCAAGTTATAGAAGCAAGAACTAAATAACTGCTTTCCTCCCCAAGCTGTTAAAGAAACAGAGATTAAGTAAACCTAATAAGGTATTCCATTCTCAGAGCTCATACACAGATCATTCTCTCATAATCAGCCAAGAACAGCAAAATAATGGACCAAAACTGCCTATACCTGGCATTTGTAACTAACTTGTAAGAAATAATTAAAAATATTTATTAGTTTTCTAATGAAGAAATAATGCTCATCCTAGACCACAAAGCAGTTATCCTAGGAGAAATTCAATTTTTTTCACATAATTTTCTCTACATCTAACTTGTCATACCAATTTTGACCTTAAAACAACATATGCTACTCTATACACAACCATATATGAAGAAATACAAAATTGATTTTGACAGGACAAAGCTGGATGACTTATTACCTATGTGTCCCCCCTACCTCTTATAATTAGGAAATACTTTATAAAATAACATATAAAACAGTGTCCATCATATCATATGAAAGTGATTTTATCCTCAGGCTACTGATTTTCTATTTTTCTTACATGCGAATGCAAATTTTTTCATGTGGGTCAGAAACATCTCGGTCCCAAGAAGATAAATGTTAGAATTGCATAGACTTGGAAGGGTTGTTTCTAATATTAACCACCAAGAAATATAAATAAATAAAGCTGTGAACTTAAATGAGCTCCTCCAAATCAAAAGTACTCAGGTGTAAGAAGAGGTTATTTCACATCTAAGATCAAAGTAGGAGAAACAGAATTTAAACCTCCAGGAAAGAGAATATTGGCTTAAGTGATCAAGAAGTGTAAGAGATTCATTAAGTATAATTGGGCTGGTGCTGCTCCTTTAGGGCTTGTCTGAACAGCTGATCCAACTTGTCAAGAGTCCACACTAGTACATCTGTCTTGTAGGATCAGAATACAAATTACTCTCTACATGTTAAGATCATCATCAATGCTACCTGGAGTTTTCAGTGGGCATTCAGCATTCAGTGTATTATTTTGAGGGTGTTATATTCCCTTTGTACAAAAAAGAAATTAGAAGAAGGTGGTTATTCCATTCTGGTAACTGGAGAAATTTCCAGAAACATTTACTTAACAGACTTTCAATCAACTGTTTACAATCTGTCTTTTTGCTTTGTATACTTGGACATGCATTTCCATGTTGAGTAACATACATATACACATACGTATGCACACACATATGTATACACACATCATGCATGAACACACTCTGTTTCCATGTTGTTTAACAAGAAGAAAAATGTCCTCTTCCACCCTAGGATTTCCACGGATTTTACAAAAATTTACTGATAAAATTAACTGATAAAAGTCAGTGGATTTACTCGGATAAACCTTGAGCTTTCATTGTTCCTATATGCATTTCAGCACACTTTATTTTTTACTTCTTTTGATGAAACTGCTGATCTCTGCTTGAGGAGAAGTCACCTTCATCATAAAGATGAAGGCAAATCTGTGAGAAGCCTATTGGGATTACTTTTAGCCAAGAGGAACCATTGTATTAGTTTCAGCTCTGGACGTCTACAGATCTTTTTCCATCACGGCAGAACAGCAGCTCTGTCAGCAACAAACCACAATCAGCACAGAGAGTGTGTCCTCCTATTTATGACAGGGGACATGGCATTTCCAGGCTTCTTTCTAGCCCCAGCAATAACACAAGAGGTCAGATGTCACCCTTAGGGAAATGAATTTTAAAGTAAAGAAACAGACATTCCTGGCTGCTTGTTTGCCTCATTTTTTTAATAGTCTCTAGGAAAAGAAAAGCCATATCTAGTGTCTCTTGCTTTGCTTTGTTTATTAGGGTGCTCAGAGCTCTCATTTGAAAAAAAGAAGTAACTCTCAGGGAGGATTTTAAAAATATTTCTCTTCTTCAGCCCTTCTCTTTCCTTCTCTTCTTCAGCTCCTCTCTTTCTTTCTCACAGTGATTTGACAATAGTTTCCCTTGTTCCCTATATTGTTTGCTGAGAGGTTTTTATCTATGTGGTCTCATTTAAAAAAAATAAAAAAAAATAAAAATAGAAGCATTTAGAGGGACTCTTGCTTTCAAATATTTATTTAGAAGGTAGTGCATCTGAAGTCTGTCCTTTTTCCAAAACCCATGAGCTATTCCTTATGACAGAGTGAACTGAAATCCATCAGTAAACACTCCCATGCCAAAAGCTGCAGCAGTTTGGCCCTATTTTTTTTCTGTCCATAAAACCAGGAAAGCACGTTACAAATTGAAATAATTCTCATTAATACATCTGCTAATTGTATCTACTAAGTGAAGAGCTCAGGTGTTTTTGCAGAATAGAAACAATAGATCACTGACTCTTGAAATGGTTTTGAAAGAAAATTTAATGTGGCCAAGGCAACTAAAACAAAGGGTTAATATGTAATGATTTTGTAAGGAAAGAGGTATGGCTGGTGTTGTGCATCATGGATGAACAGTTATTTAGAACAAAATTCTAGCCCATCAGTGTTGGTCAGTTTCCTCTCAGACTTAAACAAATCAAAACAAGATTGTAAAATTTGACTGAGAGTTACCAAGAAGAGGTTTGATTTGGTTGATAAACAAGGGGATAAGAAGTGAGTCAGATGCGAATAGTTAAAATTCTACAGGGAAAAAAATAAAATTTCTTTCTGTGTTAGACAACTGCGAGGTTTATTATTATTATTATTATTATTGGGGAGGAAGGGTCAGAGTGTTATTATGGGTTAAGTGGATGGGACAGGTTAATCCTCAGGGTTGTGGTTTGTGTAGTGAAATAGGCTCATTTATTCTTCAATATGACAGAAAACATGATTTATTGCTTTCTGTCCAAACATTTTATGACATAAATCAGTAAGAAATGAGAGAATGAGATATGATGTTTAGAATCAGTGATGCTGAACATTAACACAAAAGCTAATCACATAAAATAAATCATTAAAATATTCCATTTTATTTACTTAATCAGTGGAGAAGAATCAGTCTGCTGTACAGGGAAGCTTGTTTTTAGCTGCTTGTTTTCCTGTGGTCTGGAGGATCGTATTTTTTAATACATCTGAGACCACTAGCAGGACAACCAGTGAAGCCTGACATTTATTCAATTGCATCATTAGTTTTCTACAGAACTTCAACATTGTTATTAATGTCCTCATATTTTCAAATTAGCATATGCAAAATAAATATCTATGGAAGACTATAAAACTTATTTATTTCTACATTGTCTTCAGTCTTGGAGCATCCTGGGGGATGTGCATACATGTGTCCGTACAGTGAATATATATATATACACACAATAGTTGTAGTTCCTGGAGACTATATTGGTGGATCCTGATCTTTCTAGTATCAAATGAGGTTTTTTTTTTTCTCATGAATTCTATTCCCTGAGTTCTTATCAGAGTTGTTTCTGGGTCTATTTGTCCTTTCTGGACTTCTACTTTCTAACGTGGAATATTTCAAACACGTTTTTCAGTGGGCAATTTTTTTCACGAGTCTTTTTCTGTACTTACTGCATTTTATCCCCTTCCCCATTGGTGGTACACTGCTACAAAATATTTGTCTAGACTCAGAATGTAGCACCTAAATAAAACAGGATAGTGTGAAGTTATTATTTGTGGAAGAATGACAACTTTGTGTTTTTTATTCAAGTGTAACCTCTATAATGAAAAGATTATTAATTGAGGAGCTGAATGTCCAGGAGGCACTGAAGATAAAAAAACAAGTGACTTTATAAATCTCTGTGTCTGTGACTGCTTTAATAAGACTCCAGAACTAAACTGAGGTATCTTCTCCATTTAAATGGCCTGGTTTACTGGAATGGGAATTGTTATGGCTAAGAGTGCCAAGCTTAAGGAGGCTTGGAGGTCACCCCTCCAGGGAAAGAATAATATTGATGATTAAAATGGATTGTGATAGAAGCTGTAGACTACTTACTAAAAGATATAGGCCCTTGGGCTAAGAGTTAGTGTGGCATTATTCAACTATCCGATTAATATCTGAAATATCATCTTTTTTTGAACAGTATTCTATTTGGCAGGGAGTGGGTAAATGATTAATTAGATCTTTACCATCTCTAATGGCTCTTGTACTGTGATTTATGTATTCAAAAAAGTAGAAGCATGTCCTAGCATGAGGCACACAGAAAATGTGTGAATAAAGAAGAAAGCCTGAAACCAGAGACCATGAGTAATGTCAGCTTCCTCATTCAGGGACTGATGGAGTTTTGAAGCCTGAATGATTATCTTGCCTGACCTCTGTAATATTACAAGCCATAAAATTTCACTTTGTTATACCAGCTCTAAGCCAAATTTATCTTACTAAAGAGATTAAAAAGTAGGAGTCAGATTTTCAAAGGTATTTAGGTCTTTAAAAGTTGGAGGTAAAAATATGAGTACAGATTAGCTGCTTCTTATTGATTTCATGATAGGCTGACATCCAACAACTTTACACTGTGTTGAAAACCTGAGAAGATCTCTCTCTGAGGGTTTTAAATGACATTGAATGTCTGGTCACACATACAGGGCCATATATAAATCACAGTACTTTACACTTTCCTAAACATAATTCATGAGACAAGATAGAAGGCTCTTGGGAAGAGGTATGTTCATCCCCTTGTGGCTGCACTATCTAATAAAAAACTAACATTTCTTCATTGTTTGGATGGGGATTTATTTTCCTAACTCAAACCTCTACCAAATGCTAATACTGCTAATATTTGCAGGGTAGAAACAGTCCACCATTATAAGCACTATCCCTGAAAAATGGCTGGATCTCATAATGTAATTTAGTTCTAAAAAAGCATTATAAGTGAGAAAAAGGTATCACAGCTTTTTACAAGAAAGCATTTTAAGTGTCATGGTTAATGGCATTTTAACTGAGATTAAAACAAGTATCTTATTTAAGGCCATGAAAAATTCTTCATAAAGTGATTTGGTAAATTATATAGAATAAAGTATGTTCCAGATGTTATTAACTTTCCAGATGTTTTAGGTAAAAATTTTGAAGGAGTTCAGTTACAATCCACAAACTGAGTTTTGCTTTAGCTTTCCTCTTCTGTAAATTACATAATTGTTCTTCTTTTTACCTCTGAGCAGAAGGTAAGTAGGAGTAAGGTTACAAAACACTTAGAATTATGTTATTATTTTTGCTGTGAAAAGAAATATCAGAAAAGCGGAAAGAGCAACACTAGAAAGAAATACATTTACTTCCCCCCTCACTTGACATTCCCCAATATGCATTCCACTACTACATACCACTATCTCATAATAAAGGTATACATTTCATTAAGTACTTAGAAATTTCTTTATAAATCTTCTTCCATTTTCAGGTGGGAATGCAATAGAAACAGAATACTTAGAACTGTTGAATATATTTGAGCGAAATTGAAATTTAAATATTTTTAAATGGTAAAGTTTAAACAACTGTACCATATAAATTATATTCCTCTAATCAGCAAACTGGAATGGGAGAAGAGCAACAGATATAATTTACTTTAATTTTAACAGGGTTTTAAACACCATCTCTCACAATACATGTACATCCAAGTTAGAACATTATGGTCTGGATGAGCAAACAGGAGTTAAAAAAAAGGTTAGATGGTCAGACCTAGAGGGTCATGGTTGATGGGTCATGTTCTACCAGCATGTCAGTAAGAAATGGGCAACTGCAGGAGCCTGCACTGAGACTTCCCCTAGCTGCCACCTCTATCAACGACCCAAAGAAGATAAGTGAGTGCACACTTATCAAGTGTACAGATCACACCAAATTAGGTGGGAACCTGTTCATGCTCTTGAGAGAAGGATCCCAGCCAGAAGGCTTGGAAGAGTCTAGAAGAGTGGTTAGATAGGAAACTTCTGAAATTGAGCCAGGAAAAGTGACAAGTGGTGTCCTTGGGACAGAGGAGGACCTGTGTTGGTACAGGTTTTGGACAGACAGCCCCTGAGGGAAGTGCCAAGCACCTGATGAGCAGTGAAATTTCCTGTGCAAGAAAGAAATCAGCAAGCTGGTGCAAGTTCAGCAGGAGGGAGGAGCCTGGAGCACTCGCCCTCTTAGGAGACACTGAGGTAGTGTAATTGGTTCAATCTGAATGCAAGGGATCTTTGGACCCCTAACAATAGCCCCTATTTGGAGATTTTCAAGGAGACATTCAGACTCTCCACAGCCACATATGGTGAGAGAATGAGGTACACTGGCATGAACTGAAACTAGATTTGTTCAGGTCGGATATATAGAAAACCTTCCTGGCAGCAGTAGGGCAGGGTGCCCAGGGAAGCCGTGCAGTCTCCAGCTGTGGGGGTTGTCAAGAACCAACAGGCGAAAGCCCTGAGCAACAACATCTGACCTCAGAGCTGGCCCTGCTGTGAGTAGGAGGTGGAACAAATAAACAAAAAGACAAGAGGAGTTGTTTGATTTCCAGTTTCTCAAGCTATCTTGAACTAGCTATAAAGGCTGAGAGTTGTAATGTACAAGCCTTCCGAAGCCTACCACCCTTATATCTGCCAGGTCAGAGGGTCAATCTGAAGGCTAAGAAGCTCATGTCTTGAATAAAAACGTCTCTTGGTAGGAATATCATAGCATCCCTTCAGTTACACTGATACTGGAAAGGTTAATTTTGCTTCTCACTCACTGCAGTGGTTGTTCCCACCTATTCAGTCAACTCTTTCTTCTCTGTATTAACTTTAATTACGATTTCTTACATGACCACAAAACTTTGGTTTTATTATTTCTGGCATTATTTCTGAAAATGTTTCACATACACAGAACTGCAAATATTGGTTTGACCTGAATTTCCTTAGAGCCCGTTAATTCCCTGAGATATTTATTCCCCATCTCATTAAGTAAAAATTAAGTTCAAATTTAATTAGGCTGGTTTAAATTGTATTACTTTTTACTTTTACAAATAATGGATGTAAGCCATCTTTCTGTTTTTGTACCTCCATTTGATAAATATCAGATGAACAGAATCTTCTGATTCACATAGATGTTAACAAAATCTGGAGTAAGTATTGTTACCTACTTAATGTTGTCTACTATTAATGGTATTTTAAATAGTATAGCTTTAATTTTTTTGTCTACTTGGCCAACCCAATTCAAGTACAGCTGGGAGACTGATGTCTTTTTTTGGGCACTTATGCACAACTTAGTCACTGTTATCACCTACATCACTACTTTAATCTTATTGTCTTTTAGAGCAACATGTACATAAGCAATTATCTTTGCTTAAGACAATGACTTTAAGGGGACCAGCTATAAGCATAAAAAGAACACACTGTGTTACAGTTCTTATGCTTTATTGCTAATTTAATTGGCTCCCATTTGCCCACAAACACAGCTTGATGGATATATTCTGTTCTTTATTATATCAATTAGCACCCTATAACATGGTGCTTTCTAAGATTATCTCATCTGTTGCAGATGACAATGCTTCTCAGTGGTCATATTCAGCAATATATAAGTCTTACTAGAGCTGGTCCTGGGAAGCTTTTCCCAACTTTTGCTTCTCTGAGGCTAAGAATGAGATTATAATTATTAACAGGATCCTGAAAATTGGTCCAAAATGACCTCTGTAGGTGAGAAGAGAGCTTCAAGTCATCAATAAACAGCTACAAAGGCAGTTCTCCAGCAGTCTTAGTTTCATATATCAGTATTAAAAAGGCCAATATATTGAAATGCATATATTTTGCTTTTGTTTACAGAGGCCTGGGTAAATAGGCATTGGGGAAAAAAAAAAAAAAAGACAGAAATTGTCAGCTTCACTGCTGTTAACCTTCACAATCTTATGTTTAGAAAAAGCTAGTACTATGAGTAACTTCAAGGAGCCACATATTTTAAACAAAGGAAAAAATTCACACTTGCACAGTAGTGCTGATCCTGACAATTCTTAATTACTAATAAGGAAAAGTTACAATCCAGTGTATACCTAAACCCAAATATTATTACTGTAGCTATGAGTATTCATTTCCAACAAAATGTGCACAACAACACAGCCTTTTATTTGTCTACATTTCTGTTCTGACAGAGCCACTTCATTGCTAAAGTGGAGTGCACTATTCACAGTATAATTCACATAAACAAACATCACAGGAATATATTTGCTGTTCCTTGTGACTATGCGATTTCATGTACTGTAACAACTGGTGACAAACTGGAGGCATTTCCACTTTCTTTTCTTACTGCAAAAACCAAAATTTTCAAAATGAGAGAATAAAGCCAAATATTGCCTTCTCAGTGTGCCTCCCAGTCTTCTACCTAGTCACACAGAAGAGCTCCCTTTTGCTCGTACCTAGCTCCCTCCGACTGCAGCAGGATATCTGCATTCAGAACTGGAGTAAAAATTACAAAGGCCGCAAGCATACCAGCCTCTTTCAGGACACCTTCTCTCACATTGCCTAGATTAAATATTTGCAAAACTAACCCAGTAAATCCTCTAGCACTCCTAAACCTGTAATGCCAGGAGCCTCTGGACTGCAGCAGCATTGACTCACCTTTGTTTGCAGACTGTTTTCCTTTCTGAACAGAACTTGATCTCTGAAAGGAGTATATCCATATATACCAGTTGAAAGCACTGTACATAAATTATAAACAATTATACAGGCTTGTATGATGAACTAGGAATGTTTTATTTTTATTTTTAGACAGGAATCATTAGTAGTAAGTTACTTATACCTGACTGATACTTGAAGAATGTTCAACAGAAGATATTTGGTGAATTTTCTGGAAAATCTTTTCTGTGATATTAGGTGTGAACAGAATGCATGCAGAAAACTTCCTTACCAGAAATGAAACAAAGACACCATGCAATCTGAACTGAGAATTAGTGTTCTCAGGAAATCAATGGCTTCCTGAATAATTAGCATACAGCTGCTAATCACCCTCTAAATTGTTGTTACAAGCAGTCATAAGTCTGCCAATACGCTTCCCTAGACATTACATAATTGCTTGCTCACTTTAAATTCCCTGAAGATAATCAAAAACAGATATAAAAAAGACAAGCCTAGAACAGAAAATCTCTCAGTTTTCTAACTAATTTGGGGGCTGAGTTTATTCTCAGACTTAGGGAAATAACAGCTGAACAAATGCAAGAGTTTAGTCCTACAGAACTTAGACTTTTGCCAGATATAGTAAAGGCCTATTTTTACTTCTGTCATGACAGGCTTCTTTAAATCCTAATTTAAAATAAATGAAACTCTAATATATATAAATAATTATAAAATATAGATAAAGAGAGATAAAATTCTAATGTTTAATATTACCACCTTCCCTTCCTCTGCTTCCTATTGCCCTAAGGAAAATCCTACAACTGCACTACACTACATTTAAATCCTAGTTATCACCTGGGAACTATAGAAAGCAGATGAGTGTTTTCCACTGAAATTTCTATTAAGGATATTGTCAAAGCAAAACAAACTGAAAGCATTACTTGGGAGCACTTAGTGTTATCTTGCATTGCACTTTTTAACATGTTTTGTCTACTACTAAAATATATTTTTATGTCATGCAGCATATTTTATTTGAGAAAGAGGAAAATGGAGAAAAGAGAGGAATTGAACCGTTTATGGGAAAATGTTTAAACTTTTTTTTTCCATGACATTTTTTAAAAGGAGTGTTAATGAGGCAGAGAAATATAGCAAGGCTGTCCCAGCTGGTAAGCACTATAAAGAACAAAGCTCTTACCTCAGAAGTGGTGTGAGTTTGTTAAGAGTCAGGGAGGAGGCTTATGAGTAAAGGCAGAATAACATTAGAAAGTATTAGATGTGGTTCCCCTTGACTGTACACTAGTTTTATTCATTTCCCCTTTGTGACAATCAGTGCCATCAAGAATGAACATTAAAACTCATTGGTGCTTCAGGGGCTTATTCTGGTTTTACTGTTTTTGGCACTGTGTCCATCAGTAACTAGGCCTGGGGAAACCCATCCAGCAAACATAAGAATCAACAAATCTCCTCACCCAAAAAGCAAGTTAACTGGAACGTGCCCATTTTAAAGTCATTTCAGGACCATGACAAATATCTTATAATACCAAAAGGGTTTTGCCTCATTTCCTGACAGTTTTTTTTAACTAGAGCATTAATTTGGGTAGAATAGGGTGTGAATGATAAGTGTAATAGCTGTTCTTGAATAAAACTAGATGACTACATTTCATATAAAGTGCATGAAAAAATATACTACATGCAAATGCCTTCCTTCTATTTAGTTCAATCCTTTTACTAGTCTGTTTGTAAGTTATTTGTCTGAGCCAAAACCAAAAAATAGTTTTAGCCTAATAAAGTTTAGATGATTTTAATCTAGAGCAGACTAAAAGATTGATTAAGGCTTATCTTAAAAATGAAGCCGATCTATATTATGTACTCAAGTACCCTCCCTGTCAAATCTGTGTATAGCAGCATCCTAAATCATATAATAGTTTTGGATGGAAAAAAACCTCTGAGATCATCAAGTCCGACCATTAACCTGGCACTGACAAGTCCACCACTGAACTCTGTCCCTAAGTGCCATATCTACACATCTTTAAATACATCCAGGGATGGTGACTCAACCACTTCAAATTTTGATACAGTTCTTCCTAATATAGTTCCAATGAACCTTGAATTAAAATTTCCAGTCCAATTAATTGACTTGATTGCCTGAAACAACTGACATCACAGTTTTTTTTTTTCCAAACAAACAAACAAACAAACACTTTGTAACATTTACTTCACATCTGAATCAGCAACCAAATGAACCATGCAGTAGTAATGCTACATATAAAGGTAGTGCTAGAAAGAAGATGAAAACTTGTCATAACACAGAGGAACTAGATAGCTTGTTTTGATGCAACTCTTGACATGCTTCTTAACAATGACGATTTACTATGTGTATTTTACATATGGGAAAGTCACACATATAGGAGTGTCAAGTGAATAACGGAAAATTATACAAAAAAGAAGATGTAGAACAATCATGAGATCTCCTGTAATAGTAATTACATTTTCCCTTCGGAAATCTAAATGCTGCAATCTGGTATCTGTCACAAATTGGCATTAGGTTAAGAAAGGGAAGTCTAACCATCAACAATGAAAAAAATCGGGAGTGCGAGTTGTTCGCTTTTTTCTCAATTTTTCCAACATGATTGGTTCTAATACAGAAGAAACTTTCATTTAAGCAGAGTAGACAAAAGAAAAACATCATTTTAATGACAGCTTCATAGAATCATAAAATCGTTTGGGTTGGAAGGGGCCTTAAAAATCATGTATCTTCAACCGCCCTGCCATGATCAGGGACACTTTTCACTACACCCGATCTCTCAGAGCTCCAGCCAACGTGGCCTTGAACACTTTCAGGAACTTATCTTTGACTTATCTAGGCAGAAAGGTATTCTCATCTTTGAGAAATGACTAAATGTTTGGGTTTTTTTATACTCTTAACTCAGTAGTACTACTTTCTTAATCTTCATTTAAACAAGGGATTTGAATGCCTAGGCACATTGTTTCAGTCCCAGGAATATCACTGAAGGTACATTTAGAATTATGATCTCCTGGGTAGGCATAGAGTTAACCACATATTTAAAGTTATTACCTAAAGAGTGTCATTAGGCTGAGACTTGGGCTTGTCTTCTGCAGTAATGCAGTCTATCTTCTCAGATTAGCCTCTTGCCCTTATGGAAGAACAAAGTTGGAGTCAAGATCATGGAATGGTATCAAAGCAACAGTTTTTTCCTGTTTTCATCTGTTTTACTGAGTTGCCCGTTACATCGCTGTGTTATCTCCTTTGCTACTGAAATTCTGTAGTCACAGTAACCCCTTCTATGTCAGTAAATCTGGAGTTTCTGACCCCATGAGACTTCTTTCCCGCTACTCATAAGTAGTAGCAAGCCTGTAACGTGGCATCTCACATGGCAGATACCTGATCTAGACACCCCACATGGCAGACTGCACCTAACAGCCAATATAAATTAAGCATGAAGCATTATTATTGCTTTATTATTTTAGTGTCTGCAGTACTTGGGAATAACTCCTTTCCTTATTTTTTTCTGATGGATATCTTGGGCAAAGTGACACAATTTCTTGAGGTAATGTACAGGTATCTTCTTTAGTCTTTTTTGTAGTTATCAGTTTTCCTAAGGGGCCCT
Organism: Margarornis squamiger; assembly: GCA_035222235.1. Taxonomy (NCBI): domain Eukaryota; kingdom Metazoa; phylum Chordata; class Aves; order Passeriformes; family Furnariidae; genus Margarornis; species Margarornis squamiger. Next base: position 93,084,643 of record JAWWTY010000077.1, on the reverse strand, counting down.
TCTATTCAGGTGTGCATAAGAAGGTGTTGTAGCTGTCTGTAGGTTTGAATGAAAAAATATTTGGAATTTACATTTAAAACTCACTCTGTCCTTCATTATTCCTGCAGTTTATCTCTGATGGGCTTTTCCTACATATGTTTTCATCTTCGGTAAGGATTATAAGGATCTGTGGTAGAATACGTGTCTCCCATTTTTAACATATAATCAAGAAAGAGCACTGGAATCACAATGCAATAAAGTGCAAAGTCAGATGTAAAAGATTAGGTCAGGATTGTCTAACTCATCCTAACTCATATTTCCCAAAGTTTTTTTGTTTGTTTGTTTTTTTATTTGCTTGTTTGGGTTTTTTTGGGTTTTTTTTGGTTTTTTTTTTTGGCCAGAGTTTATCAACATTTAGAGTGGAAAATTGCATAAAATTGAGATTGTGGTGTTTGAAAATTATGTAAAAAGCTAATTAGATTTAAAGGAAATACAATGCCTAAAAAGGGCTTAGCTCATAATGTGTTTGAATACAGGTATTTTAATATTTCTTCTAGAAAAAAATATCCCAGATCAACTGCAGTATTTCAATGTCTTCTCTAAAACTACTACTGGAAGCTAAAGACTTGAGACTTCTACCTAATTTATAGCTGGATGTAGTAGAAATGATGGAAATATGCAATAAACAAGCAAGGTTAAAGCCAGGCTGACATTTCACTGATTCCCTGTACTTGTTGGAAGATGAATGTTTTTGTCTAGACATTTGCCCTCTTTGGATATCATGACATGACAAGCATTTGTTGAGAACAAATATTTAAAGACAAGGTGCCAGGGTAAACAGGCCACAAATACACCTCCTGTTCTTACACGAGTGTAGAAATAATTTCATTCTTCTTAGGGGAAGGGTGCTTGTTGCAAAATAAATTATACTATGTTCTTTTCCTATTTAAAATATGTTTCTCTAAATACCTACAATTCATTTGTAGCAAAATGATAGTGATAAACTTATGGCCCACATGCAAAGCAATGTAAAAGTAATGAAGAAATAGACCACAGCCTTTAAAGAGTTATTTTATTCTTCTACTTTATAATATAAAAAGTAGCACCTAATTATATTCATCATTGCCAGGAACTGCTTTGTCATAAAGTAATTTGAAATGTGCAAACAGAAATAGTGAGTTAACATGAAGGTGGCAGAACTGCTTTCCAGTGTGCTCTGGTAACTGAGAGCAAAATCTGGCCTAAATATTTTTGTCTCATGTAGATTATAGGTTGAGGAGTAATTGCTATTAAAAAGGCCCTGTAGTCTGCTTATCTTATAATTATTCATTATATCTAAGAAGCATAGGACTCTTTCAGCACTGAGTATGTGTGTTTGTATCATAAATAGAATCCTGTTAATGAGACATTTATAGGACTAAGGCAATCCAATTAAATGTTATATTTGATTAATGTATCTATTTGTTTACTTCTTCATTTAGCTACATATCTACATGTTTTATTATCTCTCTGCCATGAATATGTCTTTATAGAATCATAGAATGGTTTGGGTTGGAAGGGACCTTAAAGTTTATCTAGTTCTAACCCTCCCACATTGGGCGGGGGATGCCTTTCACTAGACCAGGTTGCTCCACCCCTCATCCTTGTTTCCAGAGATGGGGCATCCACTACTTCTCTGGGCAACCGTCAGTGCCTCACCACCCTCACAGCAAAGGATTTCTTCCTAGAACGTAGACCTACCGCTTTTTCAGTTTGAAGCCATTACCCCTTGTTCTATCACTATGTGACCTTGTAAACTGAAGTCCCTCTCAAGCTCTCTTTAGGCCCCTTTAGGTACTTTATGGGGCCTAAGGACTCAAAAGAGAAGTTCAACAGAAGGGGAGGACACAGTGTTTGAAGTTGTTCCTCTGGAGTTCATAGGCCACAGTGTCATAAAAGCATTTTCAAAAATCCTCAGGTGTTTTCTGACAACTTGTCATCTTTCTGGTCCACATTACTCCCATGACAAGATGATTGCAAAATTTCCATTTCAAGGCAGGACTTTCCAAACATTTCCAGAAAACTGTTGTTGGGTTTTTTTTTTAATTTTTGTGTTTACTGGTCTTCCATATTTAAATGGTTTTCTAGTTCTACATATCTCTTTCTTTTCATAAATAAGGAACTTTGTCAAATCCTGCTGGTTTTGTACAAAATTGTTGAAAATGCATCCTGAAACTATTTCTAGTCACTTGGTACAGATAATTTTGAGTTCCTTGAAGAAAATTAAATCTTTAAGAACGAGATTTTTTTATACTAATTTTGTTACCCTTAAGTATACTCTTCTCATTAGAAATGGATGAAACTACGAGTTCTTTCAAGAGTGAGTAGACAATTTTTCATAATATCATATTTGCATTTTAGGAAGAACACAATCCCTGTCCTGAAGCAGTGAGCAGCCAAATGAATATCTATTTCTAGAAGAGAGGCAACTTGCTTTAGTGAAGCAATGGCAATCATTATGGAAATGTTGCAAAGAATATGGGTATTGGAAGGTCTGAGAGACAATGAAATACCAAGCAAATTTTACCACAGGTAATCTTTCAGACTGAATGCTCACAATTGGCTGGCCTGCATCAAACGCCTTGTTTTTTGGAAAGCTGCACATGAAAAATAAGGAGAACACTAGCCAAAAATATTGAAAGAGGCAACAGTCTTATCATGTTTGAAAATCCTCCTCCTTGATGTTTACAAAGTAAATTCCAAACCCTCTGTGATGAAAGTTACCCAGAAACAGTCAAAATTTCAATTTATAAACACAGTGATGGTTTGGTGATCCATTTTATTCTCTACGGAGGTCTTTGGGATTTGCTTTTTCTCCATGAAGCTGTTCTATACTAAGAACTGTTCTATACTAAGTTCCTGCTGGGGATACAAGGAGTGTGTCTTCAGGTTTCAGGATATCAAACCAGCTGTCCATGTGAGGCAGGATTATATAGCCTAAACATCTGATTAGAGAGTTCCCCTCTTGAGTGGCAACATCACCCATCCCTAGCTCCTCATAATCATGAAAATTTTCACCTTCCCTCTAAAAATAATCAAGCAGCATTGAAAGAATTTCTTCAGTTTGGTGCTTAAGTTACAAGCTCCTGAAAATAAAATAATAAGCCTTAGAGTTTTGAAAGCACTCTAAAATTATTATATTCATGCTCCCTACAATATATTAAACCCAGGATAAGATGTGAAGACTCAGCACAACTGTATGCTACAGAAGGTAAAAAACGGTGCTGCTGACTGCTTGGTACTGCAAGTTTAAATCATACTCCGGGGTCTTATGCATCAGACTTGGGAAAAATACAAAGTGTATATCTATTGTTTTTCTTCTCCACAAACCATTATTGTCCTTCCTCTTCTCCCACTAAATTCAGAAGCCATACTTTCTTCTCCCAAGGCAAAACTAAGGCCTTGGCTGAGCTAAAAATAACTCCTTTTAATTTAACATTTTACCTCGGAGTCAGTACATTAAGGAAGAAATCTCTGAGTACCTTTCAAAATGATACACTGAATTGACAAGTACTCTTCTGGGGCATCTGTCTCTTTCACTAAAAAAATAAAATTGTTTTGCCAACCTTTTCCCTCAACTGTAACCAAAATTACTGTGCAGTAGGTGTTCAGTTAGTTTATGGCAATTCTGCCCAAAAATCCAATTAGGCAATAAAAGGATTTGCTTCTCAACTGCCAGTTTCTGTTTTGAAAATACGCCCCCATATTCTCTGAATTCTCAGAACAAATTCTGATTGATTTGTTTCTCATCTTTCTCCTTTGAAAATAAAATTCTTGCTCTTTACTGTTTAAAAGTGTTTTAAGAGGTGATCAAACTGCAGCCACTCAGCTTGTTTTTCAGATTTACAGACTTTTGCCACTAGGAGCTTAAACTATATGTCTAACCGCATCCAGAAACAGACCTGTTTGCAGTTCTTCCCTTTTAAAAGAACATTCAATAAAAGTTACTGCAAGAGATTTATCTATTTGTTTGTATTTTTATAAATATTAATACTAGATTATTTATAGAAGTTTTGGGGTTTTTTATGTTCCATATATCAAAAAGATAGAGGGTCTTTGGAAGAGAAACCTCCAAGAGTTAAAAGCTTTTGTGTAAGATAAACAAGATAATGTCTACTCACCCTACAACAGAGAGGATTTTTGCTTAGTGATTTTGAGTGCTTATTAGGGAACATTGTATGAGTGTGGACACTAAACCAATTGCCTTTCTTAATGCTGAAAATTTCACGCTTTAATTTTCAAGAGGGTTGAGTAGCTATTTTCAGAAGGAAGCAAATGAATAACAGAATTAATGTTGTATTTCAGTTAGGAATAATAATAAAAAAAAATTGGAGGAGGGAAGTGAAAGAAATAAATGAATGTTATTTGGAATGATGATTGTGCATTCTCCCTCTGGTGGGTTTGTCAGACAAAAAAATTTAGTCCAAGAGAGAAAAAATTTTCTGTAAATGTAGCAGCAGGGGCACAAACAGAGCACTTGTAGAACATCTCTACTTGAAAGGTGTGATTTATTTGATAGATTTTCAAATTATATGTTAAACACATAAGAACCTCACATGTAAATAAAATCCCTCCTCCTTATATTAAATTCCTTCATCTTAATCAGAGTTCCTTCCTGTGCCTCCTTCACTCTATGGCTCTATGAAGTACTGAGCACTGTCTATGACAATGGAGGTCATTACTTCTGAAAGTGGATGATGAGGAGTACTCTTCATTTCAAGACACACTGTTCAGATTTCTCTGGTGACTATTTTGTGTCCCCTCTTTTAGCTCTCTTTATCCTGACCTTTGACCTTCTGTTTACTAGCCAGTGGTCTGGCAGCCAAAAATGATTTTGATGAGAGTGTCCATCAAAAGGCTCATTTTTCTCTGAATAGTGATTTTTTGGGGATGTTTATTTCCTGTGAAATAATCCTGAATTAGCAGCTGACTACTTCCACCAGAAATGATAACTGACACCTCTCATCTCTGCACAGGGAGGAGCTAAAGAAATTTTGTGGCTCTCTTTCTCTGCCATTTTTTTTTTTTTTAATTGGATTTTGCATTTCTAAAGTCTCATTACAGGTTATTACTTTGTGACTGTGAGCTGAGAAGGGTCCTTATGAAAATCAGAGAACACAAACATACCTGTAAATGTAAACACAGGCATTCTGAACAGGGGAAAGCCAGAAATCATCTAATGAAATAACAACACATTTCTAAACTACAAAAAAGGATGAAATAGCAGGTGAAGCAGGAATATTAAGTCAAGAACAAACAGGAATCCATCTAATATACCTTAAATATTTCTACAGTTTTTAACCAAGAGAGGTAAGGACTATTTTTTCTTCTTATAAATTAAGAGTCAACATCTTTGGTTTCAGAAAAACACAAAAGTTAGTAATTAGAATCCAATACTAGAAAATTTTGAAGTATAAAGGGAAGGACTGGTCTTTCTCATTAACTTTTATTAACAACATTCTGAGTTTGTGGAATTAGCGTAACAAGTTACAAATGATGCATGAAATTAAAAATTTCTGTTTACCCTACAGAGTCTTCATCCATGGTTGTCAATGCCCTCCTGGAATATATGCAATAATAGATTACCAGACCTAGCCAAAACCTCTCCAAATTATGTGATTTCTCAGCCTAAAGGGAACCAGTAAAATGTAGTGAATGTCTGGAGGGGGGAGGTGTGTTTCACTCAAAACCCCCTTTTTTTTCCTATGTATGGGAGCAAGCGTCTCAAACTCATTCCAACATTGACCATGACTCTCAGTCACTTCATGAAACAGGTACACCTCACGAAACAGGTACACCTCAGAAACCTGCATGCAGAGTACAGGCTGAAAGGGAACTGGACAGGAGCAGACATCAGTGAGATGCTCACATCAGAAAAAAACCCACAAAACAAAATCTAATAATTGTGACATACTGTCTCATTAGACGAAATGTTAATCAGATCCATAAATCCAGGGCTTACTAGGCCAACACTCAACTAAATGATTCTGTACCTTCTTCATAGATGAGTTGCATAGAGTTCCTGACAGGAAAAGTACCCATCAGTCTTTAAGCAGTTCTTTCAGGGTAACCATGCTTTCTGAGACACAAGATCTCAACTCCCTATGTCAAACTCCTTTGTGCTAAACTCAAATGGTTTCTCTCAGTCTTACACATGCTTTCAAGCTGTTGCCTTCCTGTAATCTGTGCACATTGCAAGTCTTTCTATGGCTCCATATTCATGTAGATTTTATAGTTAGTTGTTTGGGTTATTTTCCCTTCCCACTGTTTCTTCTTTCATTAATCTCCCTCCAGGTATTTCTCATGAACAAAATGAGAACTCTAAATTAAGCATTTTCCACCCAGAAAATGTAAAACCCACATTCATTTAACTTTTCTTTTAAGGTCACAGCCTCTTTCCAAATTGCTTTTGTGTTTGGAAACATGTTTAGCCACAGCTGAAACTTGCCATAGAGTAGAATATAGCTTCCTGTTCAACCACTGTTAGAAAGGGATAAAACAATGAGATCAGAAGGCATTATCTAAGTTATGAGGCCTTCAGAGGGCCAAATGATGCATAAAAAACTTAAATTTTACCCACCATTACTCTTAACCATTACTGCTTCTTTCTAGGGCTTTCTTATGCCTGAATTTGATAAACACATAAAGGACTAGGCAACAGTTTCAGGTTTCACTGCTGAGTCTGACAGCTGTTTCCACAAGAAGCTGTAGTAGTCTTCCATCTCTTCTTTGTTTTGGGGTAGGAGTAAATAAACCAATGAACATAAATCCAGTTATGAATAAATATGATTATTTGTTATTCAGTGCTGAACAGTGAGCACCACACATGGAAAGAACCTGCTCATTTGCCTCACACAGAAGTCCTGATTATTTTGTAATTTATTACATTTAGACATAGTACTTTGCGTGCGTCCTTGCTAAACTGAATCTTGCTAATATTTAAGAATCTTTTTTCAGTTCACAATAACTTTCTTTAAGATTTTCCAGTTTATATTAAAAATAGTTTTGATAAATTTTAAAAAGAAAAGTTTTTTGTGTTTTTTTTTTGTTTTCCAACCCCAATGGACAATACCACAAAGTAACAAGAAGTGCAAGAAACATTTTTTTATGCCTATAAACTGTTGTCAAGAACATAATTTTCTTTCTTCCTTCCATGTTCCTTCTACACAAGACATTTTCTTATTCTTTCTCTTTTTTTTTTCAATCTTCTATAAATTTTAGTGCTATAGAACAAAATTTCCTTCTGTCAATAGGCTCAGTATATCTGAATTTAACATGTCCTAAGAATATGATTAATTTCATATTAAATCGTACTTAGTGAAATCTTTTTCCAAAGGAGAGATTAAACAAAATGAAAGCCACCAGTGTGTTACTGAAAATACATTTGAACTTCATTTGGTGAAATTATCAGATTCAAAAACTGATACTTTTAGTAAATGTGTTGTTACTGACTACTATATTTAATATAAAAAAATCTATAACATGAGAGTAAAGTGACATTTTTACTTCAATTAAGTGGAACACAACTGATATTTTTATCTTTTACTGAAAAAGAGTGAAGCTAATTGGTAAGGGGAAACCCTTAATGGATTCCTTTTTTTTACTGAACTGAAGAATAGCTGAAGTTCCTTGCTATTCTGAGTGTTTCTTTACTTTCTTGTCCAAAGGATAGAGCTATTTTTAAAATTGCTTTCTTTTCTGTGACAAATGTAGTGTTGTGCAGACTTTTAGTATTTATTTCTCATTTACAGTACTTGATATGAGAAAAGAAAGCAAGTAACAAAATGCATACACTTACTCCTGTAGAAAGAAATAACAGTATTTCTGACTGTATTAAATCTTTTTATAGCTCTGTAAATTCTCAAGTTCCTGAAAAGAAATAAACTCCAGTGCAATTATGCCAACTCATAAATACTTTGCTATACTCAGAGCGTACATAGCTACATGTTCAACTTTGGGTGGTTTTCTTCTGTTATGTGTCTATGAGCAAAACAGAATACATTCCAGCAAAAAGCAGAAGAACCTTTTAATAATAATATCAAACCTATATGGTGTAGGGAAACCCTGCCTGCAGAACTCACAGAACAGCCAAGACAAAACTGGATGAAACTGACCCTTAGACAGTGATTTATTGTATTAGATAGCTACTCCTATTGTATCTGTGTGACACACCCCCATCGATGAAGCAAGCCCTGAGCCACTCCCAGCTTCCCCCCTCCTCCT
>JAWWTY010000077.1:93059483-93076302 GCA_035222235.1 Margarornis squamiger | reverse complement strand
CCCATAACTCCTCCCAAACTCCTCCCAGTTCCCAGACCCCTTAAAGGCTTCAGGTGCTTTCAATAAATTAGTTCCAGGATCACTCCCTGACCTTGCTGTGGACTCATCCCTTATCCTCCCTCCGGAACGCAGTAATATGGGCTGTGCCTTGGTGATCAGCATCAATTGTCAGCTATCACCTGACAAATACAGTGTTGTGGTCAGTCAATTCACAGAATTCCTCCAGGCTATTAGGGAGCAAGAATGATAGAGAAGTGATCAGTCCATCTTAATTATTTCTGGGATAACCATTTCTGCTGTGTCTTATTTCGTTTAGGAACTCAGGACATCCTCAGTCATCCACTCCTACTGCAGATAACCACATTATTTATGATTGCCCAAAGATCTCTTCTGGGTTTTTTTTGTTGTTGTTTTGGGGTTTTTTGTTTGTTTTGTTTTGTGTGGTTTGTTTTTTTTTTTTCTTAAATCAGTTCTTCCTGTTCTGTTTAACAGCTACTTATAGCTATGCTAGGACTATCATTTTGTTTGAACAGCTCTTGTATCTCTAGTAACGTGTTTGAAGAGAGCAATCGTGTGCACCTTATGCCTTCATTTTGCTAAATAAGCCAGTCTTTTGGTGTTCTCTCTTAGAAAGGGTACATTTGTACCTTTTGTACCCTGTATTATTCTAATAGAGGGGCTTTTGTAATTTTTCCATCTTGACTATGAGTGAACAGAATTGTATTTAGCATTGTAGATGATGAATCTGATGTAGATGATGAACTGATGAATTACAATTTGCTGACAAATTATCAATGCATGACAATTCCTCTCCACACATGCAGATATATCTTCTTTAAAGGACCAAAGAACTAACTCACCTTTTAATAGGTACTTCTGAGTGCTTATGACTTGTAATCCTGTAAATTATTCAAATTCTTTTTCATTTAAAGGTTATTTTTTAGCTAAAGAATATGGCCATACTTTTATATTAATTCAATTTCTGTTATTCCAGACATGGAAGAATACAGGGTGAGGTTATATATAAAATGTGATAAGTTGTTCTTCATCTGTACTGGCAATGTCTCTTATATTTTTATTTTTTTTTTTATCAAAAAAGCCCTACATCAACTCGCTACCCTCTTTGTGTTTTTTTTTTTTTTTTATCAAGATCATAAAAATGCTAAATAAGGTCTCTCAAGACCTGACCTTTGAGAATTTCACTAGTAATTTTTTTTTTTTTTTTTTTTTTTTTTAATATAAGTCTACTCTTCTCCTTCAGGTAGTTTTTTCACCATTTTGTTATTCTTATAAAAATCTTGTCTTCCTCATTTTGACTGACATTTTTCAACATGGTGAAAAATTCAGCATTATGTGCTTCACTGATGCCAAGATATGTGAGATATACAACATTTCACTTTGCTATAAAACTCAGTTATCTCAAAAAGATACAAGAGTATTCTGTTGAAACAATCTTCATAAATGTAGTTGGGAATTAAAGCATGTGCAACTCATCTACGTTTAGGAATCTATTTCTTAATTTCTCCAATACTGTAAAGAGATGTCCATATTCTTTTTTATTTTATTCTTTCTCTACTGAGCCTTAGTGTTCTAGAAGCTTAAATTAATTGTCCACACAGAGTTAGGTGTGATTGCCTGGAAGAGAAAGGCACCTTCTTCCTTAAGCTCTATGTTTCTTTTTCAAGCCTATTTTGCAGTAAGATTTAGGAACCCTGGAGAAGATAAGTTACACAGAGCAAGAACTCTTTAGTTTTAGTGAGAACCTTTGTCTTACTGGTGAAAATAGTCACCTACAGAAAACAGGGCTATGTTCCACCTGAGAAAGAAACAACATCTCAGAAAAAAAAAAAAAAATAAAATAAATCTTTATCTCCTTGCAATGAACAGGCTCTTCTGAAGCTGAGTTACTGCGAAATCAGAAATCAATGAATCGTAGGTCATAGTGCACAAAACAATGGCAGTTAGATGTAACCAGCTATTCAGGGCTGAATGTGTATTAAAAATACTCTAGTTCCTGCTGATGCAACATCTGTCTTAGCCAGATATCACTGCAGGTAAGGGAATACATGTCTCAGATAGCTCGTTCTGGAAGCCCACTTTCATTTGTACTCCTTGACTTCCTCCAACATCAAGTGACAAGTGGATGCCTTTATGTCTTGTGGTCCCCCACAACCTATGGCCCATGAACCACAGAACCACCAGCCTATCTTCAAGTGATAAAGCAGCAGCTTCCCTGACTCATGTTCTATGCTTTCAGGAGAGAAATGTTCTAGGAAGCATGATAATAGGAGATTATTCCAGGGATTCAACTCTCTTAAGTACCCATTAGCAGTACACAGAATGTCTCATGGAGCTTTTTTGATGAAGACTGCTGCTAGCTTTTTATTTTGTCTTCTTCTTCTCTTCCTTCTTCTTCTTCTTTTTCTTTTCTCGTCTCTTTTTTTCTTTTTTTTTAAACCCTTAAGGTTTCAAAAGGCAGAGGGGTAACTCCAGATAATCTCTGGAGATACCCCAGGGCCATTCCCTGCAACAGTTCATAGTACCTGTCCCTTGCAAGTCTTTCCAGCTGTATCAAAATTGTGGTGTAAGAAAATTATTTGAAATGTACTGCAATGTCTTTACAATCTACAATTCAAGGTCATCTCTTCCTTGGGTAAATTGATCTCCTTGCTTGCAATTATGTAAATAAAATGTAAATTTGAATATGCATATATTTACATGCAACATGGGATATATATTTGCATCTTTTCTAAATATTTACACACATGCATATATATAAAAATAAATTTTGTAGTCCCGAGTAAAAGGAAATAGTAAATCTCTGGTGTTTGAGCACGTTTAATATATCAGCTTGATTTCTCTATTCCCATCACATACCATCAGCTGTTAGTTTGAAAACAAGTAAAACTATAGGAATGCAGTAAAGGATATGAAGTGCCTTTAATTTTGAACTCATTTGCAATATGTTTTACATTACTCTGGTATTTTTAAGATAGTCTTTCATTAAAGCACCCATAATATCCCATCATCATTTGACAAGTTGAAATGCATAACTAGACTATGATAGTGCAATAACAACTACTAAAATGTTTAAATGATTTACTTAATTTAAATTTCCCAATGAGAGGTGGAGGCAGATTAAAATTTTAGTGCTGAAATTGCTTTGGTTTGTACCACAGGGAAACAAGAGTGAAAAAAATAAAAAATAGAGACTGCAATCAGAAACCCAGACTGAATGTTTTTCCACATAAAACCATCAAGTAAAGATAACCAAGAAATAGTTTGGTTGTGCCCACTACATGTTTTGGTTCCCAGGTCCATTCATTTCAAACCAAAATCTGGTTAGCATAGACATAGCCAGCAGTTCCTCTTTATTGCATTTTTATGCTGTCTTGTTCTGGCTAATGATAGATGATTGATTACTACTACCTGTCCTTTTCTGGAAGTTACTCTTCCATGGGATCTTCACAAATAGTCCACTCCTCCTGCTTCCAACTGCCCCACGTCTTTTTTTCCTTCATTTCTGGGACCTCAGTTCACCCAGTCACAAAGCATGAGCCACCTGTAGATTCATCACTGGTTTTTCATTAGTGCTAAATTACATCAAAGGTGAGCAACAAGCATTGATTTATTGGATACAGTGAGCTCTAGCTTTCCAGCAGCTTCTGCTGGCAGGCTGCACTCTGACTGCTCATGGAGGTGGATGCCAGACTCCATTCTATAGTGAGTAGATCTGCCACACATTCATCATGCAGATCTAATTATTTGCATGATCTTGATCCAGTTATTGTAGTTAGGTGTACTTCCAAGTCTTCTGTTGCAAACTAGATAGAAAGCAAGGTGTTAAAATGTTAACAATGATGTAGAGACCATATATTCAGCAGAAAGGTGTAAAAACTTTTTCTCTTTTTATTCAGCCAGCTGGACTTACTTTCCTTGCATATCTAACCGCACATCAGTCATGCAGACTATATGCATTTATACTTCAGATAAATTTTTCTGTGTATACCACTGTTAAAACTTACATGATAATGCTACAGATTTCTATATTACATTTGTTCTTATACCTTTTCATAAATGCTTTTCAAGGATTAATCCTCTAAGCAGGAGATTCAGAATATGTAAGAACTTTTTTAGTCATGTATGATCATACACCTCATCATGGTAAAAAATAAGATATTTGAATTTGGACAAAAATTAAATTTCATTCTACAAATGCTGTATTATCTTCATTAATAAACATTTCCTTGAATTTTGTAGCACATTCATATTTATCAGTGAAGATTTGATCAGTGTTTTGGAAGAAAAGTAGCATAAGGCCAAAATTATTCCCATTGACACAACTAGTTAATGGCTCTTTCTTCATTTTATTTTCAGATATATTGTCTAATCCACATTCAATCCACCTAATATATGACTTTTTTGTATAGCATTCCAGATTCTTAATAAAAATATACACTAACCACAATGTACTAGAGACATTTAATTACCCTTATGTTAAAAAATATAAACAATTTTGTAAAACTTAACATTTCAGTAAAATTACAAAAAGCTAGTTTTCCAAAATTTTCCAAAAACTCATCCTGAGTCTAGTGTCATTATTCCTTGTGTATACATGTTATTTTATATGAAAAAACTGTAATCATCCTGATCATTAAACCCACTTGTATCTATTATCATTTTTCACGCAGTGCTCTTTAAATACCCAGTGATGTTTAATCATCCTGATATCTGCTGCTAAAGGACAACACAGTGGGGCACCATAAACCTAGGAGATTTCTGGAGGCCACTGCTAGCAACTTTCATGACATTGGACAGAAGCGATGGAGGAGAAAAGGTGTTCTGCTGGGTCTGATAGGAAAAACGAAATGCTCATTGGGAGTGTGAAAGTCTAGGCCAGCTTTGGTGCAGTGACCAGTGAGGTGGTAGAGTTCAAGATCCTGAGAGGAGGGAGCACGGCAAAATGCAGGACTACAGCCATGGATTTTTTTTGCATAAACTGCAGTCAGTTCTATCATTTACACTGTATAATCAGCACATCCCTAAAGAGATAATGTGAAAACATACTTTTTGTTTTGCTGGCTAAACAACATAAATAACACCGAAAATTAAAAGTAGATTCAGAATCTTCAGCTGTCTATAAAACTGTGTGGATTTCAAACACAGAATGTCTTTCAAATCCTTACCTAAGACTCAAATCTTTCTACCCTGCAAAACTTCCAAGGAAGGAAACATTGAATCATCTCAGAACATCTGGAAAGGATCCCAGACTGACTAGTGTTTAGGTCAATTATTTATGGTTTGTTTTAGAAACAAATCCTTTCCTCTTTCCCCTCCTACTTCTCTCTTCATTGCACTGTAATCCTTGATTTTAGAGGTACTGTCATAATTTTTTCTCACCTTTTTATCCCTAAAAGTAACATTGCCAGTTTGAAACCTACATAATTCCTCAGGTCACATCATAAATATATTTCTAGCATAGTGCAAATACAGCCTGAAATGCATGAAAGATCTACAAAGTACAATCCTGAGTACCACTTCCCTAAGGCTCTATGTGATGTAAAGAGTCCAGATTTATAACAGCCTGCATCTCTTATTCTGCACCTGATGTGTTTCTCTCCTTAAAGAATCAGAATAGAAAATTCATAGTCTTAATCTTGGGAATATAAATACTGCACAGGTGATGAGACAGCTGGTGATGGAAAATAATGCCTATACAATGGTGGATCATATCTGACAATATTAATAAAGTAAATTACACCAAAAGCAAGCATAACACTCAGCAGTCCTTAAAACACTTGCGATCTGAATCTAGATAAAGTTTGCTTTTTTTTTTGAATTATGACTCTTTATTCCTAATGGATTTTATAGTATGTGAAAGCCTTTCACAGGAATTCTTTCCAAAATTATTTGAATTAATGGATTTAAACATTTTAATGAGGGGTCCCATTTCTTGTCATTGTTGGTGTATCATGTCGAGAATGGCAATAAAGTTAACAAGTAATACTCCCAAGCATCAGCCTGTGCTTGGTTTAGTCTTTTGAAACATCAGATTCCATAAAATGTATAACCTCAGAGATTCTTTGGGGACTCCTGAGGGTTGGTACTCCTTCTAGATACTCTGGGATTTAAAGTCCATCTGGGTGCTTTAACTTGTAAGATCAGACAAATGCTCCAACCATCCTTATGCCATGCTGTAGGAAGGCAAATAAGGTGCTCTACCAGTCATCATCATTTTGACAGTCTTTGGCTGCTCTTTCATTGGAGTGAAGGAGTTTGTTCAGGGCCTGGCATTATACTTAAATAAGGAAGGAGCACATAACAGTAAGTGAATGACGAAAAAATATTAAAGTATTTCAGAAAATTTTAATGACCTTTTGAGGCATCTTCAGATGGCTTGGTACCAGGAAAAATAAGGTCTACGCCACAAAATCATTGATAAAAAGTCATGGTAACAGGTAATGACCTGGAAATATTTACAGTTAAAGCAGATAAAATTCTTACCTAGAAAAAAACAAGAAAATATATGCTCAAGATAGGGAAATTGATTACTGATACACAACATACAAATGGAACTCAAATTTGAGAGGCCTGGATTCAATACATTAAACACAACTAGGTTGGCACTGAGACAGGTAGATTCTCACATACACATCCTTGTAGTATCCAAAGTACAGTCACATCACTGACAGGAATGGTACCTTCTGCTGACCCATCAAGGACAGTGTAAGATATGACCAGCTTTAAAACACCAAGGTGTGTCCTGGAAGCCCTGCTCATAAAACAGAAAAAAAATGCTGTGTCAAAACCCTAGAGATCAGAACCACACATCATTGCTTCAATAACCAAAGAGTCACAGA
Organism: Margarornis squamiger; assembly: GCA_035222235.1. Taxonomy (NCBI): domain Eukaryota; kingdom Metazoa; phylum Chordata; class Aves; order Passeriformes; family Furnariidae; genus Margarornis; species Margarornis squamiger. The sequence continues at coordinate 93,069,442 of JAWWTY010000077.1, read as the reverse complement.
ATAATGGCTTCTCAGAAGGGTTGAGGTGGGAAGGGTGTTCTGCAGGTCACCTGGTCCAACCTGCCTGCTCCAGAAGGGTCACTTGGAGCTGGTTTCCCAGGACTATGTCGTACTGACATCATTAAGTGGGACAACATAGCAGAAGAATTGTCTGAGAAAGGCAAAAGAATAAACCACACCCTTCTGAAACCATGCTTAGCCATAAAACAAAACAAAGTCAAAGGACTTGTAAGGGAGATCCAGGCTTTAGGATAAAATGGCAAGATGGGCATCAGCAGAGGTGAATGCAATCAATAAATAACAGCCCCAGCAGCTAACAAAAAAGAAACATAAACTTTCATGGTTTGGGTTTCTTTAGAACGTATATTCTGGCTTACAGTCAGATTGTGAGCAATCTCTATCAAGTGACCTGAAAGGACTGTTTCAGCAGTGGCCCTGAGCAGTGACAAGCCTTTGAAACAATCCCAGACAGTTCATCAATAGCCCTTGACCTATCTGGATAGGGCAAGAATGAGAAATGTTCTTTACACTGAAGCCAGGAAACATGGCCCCACTTGGAACCTCCGTCCAAATGACCATCCTGGGCCTTGACAAACCAGTTTTTTGGCAACATAACAACCCAGGAAGAATGAAATCAGACTGCAGGACCCACCTCTGAAACAAGGATCACCTCTCTCAGCCTGCTGGCAAGAGTCTTCCTAGTGCAGACCAGGATACTGTTAGCCTTCTTTGTGGCAAGGGAACATCATTGACTCACGTTTAGCTTTGCATCCACCAGGACTCCCAGGTACTTCTATGTAAAGCTGTTTTCCAGCTGAGCAGTCCCCAGCACATGCAGGTGCATGTTTTTTTTTCCAGGTGCAAAACAGTCCATTAAATCCATAACTCTCCAATTTAGCAACAAGAATGCTGGAAGGGGGGGTGGGGGCGGGATGGCGCGAAGGTGGGAAGAACCATATCAAAGTCCTTACAGAAGTACAGGTAAATCTGTTGGTCTTCTCTTATCCAGTGATGCAATCATTCCATTGTAAAAGGCCACTAGATTAGTTAGGCCCATTTTCCCCTTTGTGTAGCCAAGCAGGCTGTATCTAATCATCTTTACTTAACATTTAGATAGAACAGGAGTTCAAAAATACTGTCAGACAAATTGAACATAAATAAAAGACTGTTAATAGGCAAACTAGCAAGGTATTGAGTTGCAATGCAATGTTTTGTTGACTTCCATATGTCAACATATTTAGCTGAATTTTCACATGGATAGAAATAAAGGCCACAACTTTCATATGTCATTGCTTGTCACAGAATAAATTTAGGTAGAAAATCCAGATTTTGCTACCCCTTTATTCCTACAAGCTAATAAAAAAAACATTCAAACAGTCTAATTTTTCATTTGAATGTCACATGTTTTCATAACAGGTTCTACTCTCACCTTGATTATTACCTAGTAGAAAGCGTAGATTAGTAGATAGTAGCTTATCTACATTAATTGTGCTAACATTTAGCATTTGAGCCAAAGGATCAAACATTATATATTGATTCAGTGGGCTGTTGATCAGCAAATTTAATTCACCGTGTTAAAAAAATTAAAGTTATATGAAAAAGATATCTTGACTAATACAATATATGCAGTCTGATGGACATTACAGAAATATACACTTTGCAAAAGGTAGGTGGAATTCCCTGTGGGCCCTTCCTTGTTTCCCTTTGGAGAGGGGATCTGTAAACTATATTCAGTGCAGTAACATATACTTGATTGCCCATCATATGCATGATTTGCATCTCAGATATCAAGAGCAACTGGTGGTGCATTTCTGATTAAATAAATCAAACCATTCTAAAACCAGAAAAAATACTGTGAAAGGAAGAAGGATTCTGCAATGTAGAGACATTTTTTGTGCTTTTGTTCTCAATTTGTTCCCTATTTACTAGGCTTTTATGATGATTTTAGTAATTATCACAATCAATTACTTCCAAGCAGAACATGATGAGGGCTATTAAAACTAGAAACAAACTAGAATGTATAATCAAAAACAATGCAGGCTTCAAGTAATCCACATTCCACTCATAATAACCAGTAATTAATATATATTTTAAAGAATAATGACTTGTCAATGTTGCATTAATATGCTAGGAGATTTTACTGATCTTTAAATTGATATCAGTACAATGCCTGAAATTATATGTATATTATATTTTTTAATATGTGTTTTTATAAATGAAATTAGAAAGTTACAAAATATTTCTATATCTTTGAAGCACTCACAGTTCTAAGGGCCACATTACAAACACATACATTATTCGTTTTTCTTCCAAACACACTTTTTTAATAAAAGTCTGCACAGTCATTACTCAGTAATTTTCTCCTCTAGCTTATGCTCCAGTAATAGAGTCTGATAAAAATATGTACTTTGTGCTTCAGTTCTAAAGGAAACAGCTACTGAAGGAAATAAATTTGAAAAACTCCCATAGAGAAACTGCATAGCAGTTATAGGGTGTATATATAGGGTATGTCCTGTAACAATAAGCCCCAAAGTCTCAAGGACCTTCTCTCCAGTCTCTCGGGATATTTTTACATCATCAGAAGAGAGGGCTCGTGGGAAAAGATCTTAAAGCAAAAAGCTTGGAAAATAAATATCTTTAGCTTAAAACACTTTCTTCCTAATTCACAAGGCAAAATACCATATATCCACATGAGCAAAAAGTGCAACAGAAAAAAAACATTCATTAAGGAAAAATTGGTATTCAGTTTCACCCATGTCTAACATGCTGATTTTTTGCTAAAAGTGGAGGTCCATCCAGAATTTTGAATAACTAAATGTTAAGCTGCAGCCAGCTATTTAGTATTGTGGTTTGATGTAAGCACATAATAATATTTGATCTCCAACATATACTGAGCTTAGGCAGAGAAAAATAGAGGAAATGCACTTTTCAGAAATTAGACTACCAGGTCTGACTTGTATTGTCACTTCTTACCAGGATGTTGGTTAAGTCATAAGGCAATCCTCATCAACAATGAAAGGAAACAAAACTCCTCTTGATGTATTCTTAAACTTAACTGATTTAATATAATCCATCTACTCAGTCAATGAAAGACATTTTACCTTCAACAAAATCCAGAGTTCACTGATCAGTCCAGTAAAACGTAAGCTGAATGATTTGCTCAGCAATCTGTTCTCATGGAAACAAATTCTCCTAAATACACCACCCTAGAAAAATCAAAAGTAATGCAATTGTACATTGATTTTATTTTGTCTACGCAGACACTAGGCAAAAATTTGAGATGTTAGTGTAAGTTAAGAAAAAAATAAAAATTAAGCACATCGGTTTGTCTTTAACTTAATAAAGTTCATTCATTATAATTATTCATTTGCTGTCCTCCTTAGTTCTCATTGTTGAAGTATCTATGTTTTTTTGGTGGTTTGTTTTTTTTTGTTTTTTTTTTACTTAAAAATAGAACAGGAAAGGGCTTTTTTAGACACTTTCTTAGACACCAGATCAGTAATTGTTGGATCCGAACAACTTTGAGGGGAGTGTAAGGGGGTGTGTGTGTGGGTGGGTGTGTGGGTGTGTATGTGGAAGGGAGGGGTCGAGCTTCATGGAGGTGGAGTGGCATCATCTCCCTCGTGCCAGCCTGGAGCCCACATGAGGAAGCCTGGGGATAGTTGTCAGTCATAAACAGCCTGGGAAAACTATAACACCCCAAATCTCCTGGAGCTCCTGACCCACTCTCAGATTAGTAGTGACAGGGAGAACATTCACCCTGGTCTGGAACCCCAGAGAGACCCAGGGGTCAGAGGGCCCACCTGAGGGGTGTGGCCACAGAGACCAGAGCAGATAAAACCAAGCTGTATGCTCTCCGTGCATCACAGCCCTGCCATCTGGGCACGTGAGAGCTGCTCTTCCACAAGGTTCCAGTGGTAGCTATACAGTCTGTCTCTCCTTCTTTCTCCTTCTTCTTTCTTCTTGCTCCCTCTTCTTTTTCTTTGCTTCTTTCTTGATGCTTTGGGTGGCTTAAAGTTCGAGGGATTGGATTTTGACTTAAGTGTTGTGGATTAGTATGTGCTGGGTCAATGTTGTGGTGGAACATTTTGTCTAGCTCGTGTGATGCCCTGTTGAACTTTTGCCAAGTGCCCCTATTTACTTCCCTAAATTATTAATAAAAGTACCTCTTGCGAAAAAGTCTGTGGCTTATTCTCTTGAGGGTATCTTGAGGTATTAAAGAGGTATATATATTTTAATGTAAAGCTCTTGTCTGAGTCCATGAGCTTGCATCTCCAGGTCCAGAGTGTTACAGTTACTTACATAAATGATCACAGTGATAATCTGTCCAGAATTAACATACTTATATGGAACTAAATTATTATAGAAACATTTATACAAGTACACTATATCTGTTCAAAACATGGTTCTCAACAGGTATGGATATACTACAGATCACATAAAAGCTCAAGTTGCTTATTTGGTTTTTTGGGGGGCTTTGTGAAATTTGAGAAATTCAAATGAGGCCACTAGTAAAGAAATGTCACCTCCCTATCTTTACATTTAAGGGAAAAAAGCTAGCTAATTCCAGAAAATTTCCATCTAAACAAGGATTTTTATGAGCAGAACCATAACCACATGCCATTTATACCATGGACCCATGGCAAATTAAAAAGCGACCTCAATGTCTTTGAGCTTTGTACAATTTTTGTTTCTTAACTTTCTTGTTGAGACTGTGGAGTATGGCAAGGACTCTGAAACAGCCCTTGACCAAAAGTCAATGGGAATATGTCAAGTAAATGACCAGCACCAAATCTGTGTGCTTTTGTACTCTGTTCTTCCATTAGCAACAATAGGATGTACCATGCAATGCTGTTGTCAGGCTTTCCTACTCATTCTGGTTTGGATTTTGATTTTTGCTCTATTTTTATGGTGCGATATTAGCCACAGAAAAAGGGTAAAGGAAGGAAAACACTGAGATAAAACAGCAAAAGAAATAGAAGGCTTTCCTTTTCTAGATTTGGTAAAATAAAGACTATCTTTCTTTCAAAAATTCCAAATTAAAAATATTGTAATACTTCCATAGGCTCAGATTGGAATATTCTGACACCCCCTGAATGTGGCCTCTGCAGAACCAGCAGTAGTAAATGCATCACAGAGACTAAACACGGAGAGGACACACACAGATGCAAGGATTAATCACATGCACTGGAGAGAATTCTTGCTACTTGCAAAAAGACATTTGAGTGACATGTCCATTAATGAGCTGGACTTGCAGAATGTTGGAGGTTTTGTCTAGACAGACAGATGTTAGGAAAAGAAAAAAAAAAAAATAAAGGAGAAAAGGAAGACAATACAATCTCCATTGCTTGTTTTTCTCTTTTTCGCAACCTCATAGTTAGTAAAGCTCTTTTCTATAATGGACACGAAGGACAGAGACAGTTATCTGTGCCAAACATTGAAAGCCAGTGTTAAATCCACTAGTGGTAATAAAAGAAATGCTGGTAAAGAAAATGTTTTGCATTTGAAAAATAAACAGAAGCAGAATTATCCCCAACTTTGTAATTACTGATATAGAGATAAAAATTACACATGAAAGAGATCCAAGAGACAGAACTGTTGCACTACAGAAGCATTGAAGCATTTCTTTCCTTGTGGTACAGATTAGTAAACCAAGCTATTGTTCAGTTAGGTAGGCCCAGCAGCATAGAAGACAATGCATGCATTTATATCCATTAAAATACACTTCCAACATTCAAATTTCTTAAGCACGGCTTTAAGTGGTTCTTCAGGCAAAGTTTAGGAGTGATTGGCATCTTTCCATAAAAACATTAATACATTAACCTTGTCAACTGTTGAACCAGTGAGCAAAACTAATTGAATTAAAAAGGGAAAATTCACCTAGGATGGGGGGTGGGGGGGAAGGTGGGAAATGATGTGAGGTTTATACTCAGAAGTTAACTGAATAAGTACCTGGTATTTGATAAGTATGAATTTAACTGTAATTGAGTGCGCTAAATAAGAACTCCAGCTTTGACTACATTACTATCTTTATTTTGAGTTTATTTTTTTTCAATTGTTAACCATGAAGAATGAAGCAGCAGAACAAAGTCAGAAACAGTGTTTAGAGTACTGAATCAATTTGTACATAACTCTGGAAAAACAGAAACATTCATATTTTACTAAGCTACTTCACAAGCTACTTTACCACTCACTATCCTAGTTCTTCTTTCTTCATAGATCAAAAAAGGTCAGTAGTCAGAGAGTGGCAGGCTTAACCAATGATAAAAGTATCATCCTACACAATCTTCTACTGCCACAGGTTTGGCACATCTGGGTGCTTCAATGGGTGTCTTCAAACTGGCTCTCCATCCGTACAATTTGGATCCTCAATCCAGAATGTGTTTAAAAAAAAACTTTCTGTCTGGTATTGCTAATATCTACTTACTGAAACAGGATAAGCCATTTGTTTAATCAAGAAAATATTTTTTTGATTCACAAGCTAGGAGAAATTAAACAGGGCAAATATTCTTACAGGGAATAATTTCACCCTGACTGATGCTGGAGGTGATGACTATGAAACCCTTGAAAGATACCTGCATCCCCATAATATTTCTCTTTGTTGTATGCAAAGAAATGATCAAATACTATGAAAAAAAAAAGTATCGTCTTTCTATATACAAATGGTTTTTGAAACTAAATATTCATTTCATCTTTATGGGAAAAAAACAAAACAAAACAAAACAAAAAAACAAAAACAAAAACAAAAATCAAAACCCAAACCCAAACCCACAATCTATTTAGGATGTTCCCTTAACCAATTTCTTTTGATAGATCAAACCAGAAAACCTTCTCCCTGCAGATCCATGGGGCCTTCCAGGTATGCCAAAAATAGGTATAACAGCAGTACTTTATGAAAGCTGAAAGTAACATAGACTGTGGCATTATACCACTTCTGCAAGCAACAGTCAGTGATTATGGCAGGCAAAGTACAACTGAAAGTAGCTCTGATGATGCTGAAGACAGGTAAAAGAGAAAAAGACTGTTATCCCTTTTTCAGTCCCAGTGGGAAATAATGATAATAGTTCTGTGTCTCCACATGAAAAAGAAAACATTTTACTCCACACGGGTGCATTTAATCAACAGAGGAGTAATCTGATCTCAACAGTGAGCTATGACAGCTGTTTAGGATATGAAATAGTTTCTAATTGGATGCATATCTATTGCTTAATTTGCCTAATTTTCATCACAATTTTGCTTAGAACAAGGATGTTAAGAACTTTTTTCCTGTATTAAGACTGTAAATGTAATTTGTTGTGTCACAGCAGTGGTCAATAATATTCATGAATGTTTAATGCATTTGTCAGTCTGACGCAACCAGCAACTTAAAACGAAAATGATCAAACACATAAAATAACGTCTTTTCACATTTAATGTGTACACAAATAATGACATCAGCTAATGCTGAGAGATAGAAAATCAACAACATCATTAATTGAAAGATTATCTGCACTGAAGGAATAAAATAACAGATAGAATTGTAGTGTAATATCAATCTAAAACTCTTCTAATTACATCAACAATAAAGCAGGGCAACAGTGAGGAAAAATGTATATTTCAGAAGTAGTCCATCATTATGGCAGGCATGTTTTGCACTGGTACAAACTGTTCTCCACATAGTAAAATATAACTTTATCTTCTTTGCTGAGAAATACTTGAAGTAATTGCGAACATTTGAGATGAGATCACACAGATCTCCTTGACTGAACAAGGGGAGTTCTGTCAGGGACCAATCATTCACATTTAGAAAGGCCCAACAGAATCTTGCTTCTGATGCCAATAGAAATAGGAGCAGTCCCATGGTTCACTGCACTAGAGTTCTCCAGAATGTAAAGTTACTGTGCATTGGGCCAAATACTTCATTTCTCATTTTAATTACTGACATTGAAAACATGCAAGCTGAACCTTGAAGAACATTAATTCTGCAACAAATACCAATAGGCCTTATCAGTAATAAACAGCAATCAGAAATAAATGTGACTCCTTCAGCTGCACATTCCACCAGCAATGTGAATTTTAGGTGCACAATGAATGATTTAAAATCTATAAACAGTCAAGGATTCTGTAATTAAACAAATTCTACTGTTATTCTTTTAAACTACTTCCTATAACCTTCTACCTCTCATGTTGTGCAGACGCTATAGAGGAAAATGAGACATTTGAACGATAACATCTCATTTTCATTATGCAAAATTATGCTAATTACTTTTTTAATATGGCTTTTTTTCTGCAGCCAACCCATAGCATTTTCTGTTATTTGCCCTAGTTGTTGCTGTTTTTATAGTCATACAGGTAAAAGCCCTATTGATTTTAAAAGACAAGAAAACAAAAGTAAAGTGTTGTCAGCAATGTTATTTAAGGGAATACAGAGTTCTCATAGAAATAGAGTTATATCACATCTCAGAAAGGGATAACACCTCTATCTCTTTTTAGAAAGAGTATTGTCATCTTTGGATCTACTAGTCTTGAATCCACCAATTAAATCTAAGATTCTGCAAATACTCTAAGAGGTTTTCTTCTGTACAAGCACAACTAATGTAGATCTTAAAAAACAATAAAAATTATCCTCCATATTTCTTCTAGATTAGCAACACAAGAACCTGCTTTTCTGCATCCCTTTCACAATGATTTCAATGCTTATAGAGGCCATGTTAAAGCTTCTGGGTGTTCTTCTTTATGACTGATTGTGTCAGACAAGACTCTTAAGAAAAGCCATAGCAGACTGCATTTTTGCCAGAAGCATGGAAGATAAGAACTTATTGTTAGTCCAGTTAATGTTTTAACCACCCAATCAAACAAATTATTTAATAAAGAAGAACCTCTTTAATTATAACATTCAATAGCTATTCTTTCCAAATATTATGCTTGCTCTGGATCCTGAGGTGGGCAGGGGCAGTTTCATTCTTTCCTCAAGAATAGTGAAAGGTTAAAAGCAGTTACAATGACCTGAATCCTGAACCAAGACATATTTGATCATGGTGATGGGGTCTTTTCTCCTCAGTCTTGGTGAGCCTTTGGGTCATTTTTACATGTGTACTTATGACGGTTTTCTTCTTCCTCCTTGGTTCCCACCTACAGCTTGCACAACACACTCCCTCAGTCCCAAATAGCTGCCATAGGATGCACAGCGACAAACCCAGGTTTGTCAGACCTTTTAAAATGTATGGGATTCACAGAACTGACACTAAACCAGGTAAGGCTGTCGTCACTTTACCACTAGGCTATTGTTAAAACCCACCAAAATCAAGTCTGGCTCAGGCAAACCTATACAAGTTCTGAGATCCTGCACTACCACATCAATACAAAGTCTATGGCCTTATTTAAGTAATGGCAGAACTACATTAGTCAGGCTACAGCTGTGAATGTCCTCCTGCCCAACACTGCCCAGTGAAAAACAATCTATTTATATGCTACCTGGGGACACCTCAGAAATGCATGAAGACTGATGTTGTTTGAAGAAGAGCAGTTTTCTTCCCCTATGTATAGTACAAAATTAAATTAATTTAGATATCCTAAAATTTACCTTGCAAAGGATATTGCACACACCACACAGTTCAAGACTTCATTACCTAAAAATGTCAGGAAAAGTCATGAATTCTCTCATGCCCAAAAGATAAAAACTGAAACTGGTGACATTACGAGAACCTCCCTTGTGAAATTTGAACAATTAAGGGATTTAACCTTGCACTGTCCTCAGACCAGTCGACATCATAAGGATGAAGAAAGGACAAAATCAGAAGAAAAATGTGTTTCTATATATTAATGCTAATCTAAAAAGTGACCTTCACCAGAACAAAACAAATACAAACAGGGCAGATAACAGATGGTTTATTCTTCCCTTGACAAAATTGTTAGTCACTAAATTTCTGAAGTGTTAAAATTTTTAGAGGTATAGAGGTCAGTATCATTATAGATCCAAA
>JAWWTY010000077.1:93024078-93059383 GCA_035222235.1 Margarornis squamiger | reverse complement strand
CAAAATTGTTAGTCACTAAATTTCTGAAGTGTTAAAATTTTTAGAGGTATAGAGGTCAGTATCATTATAGATCCAAACAGTTAATATAGAATATTACATTGAATATTCATTATTCTCAAAAAGTGATCCTTGTAAACAGTTTTCTATTAATGTGAAACTTGTTTTTATTCTTTTAATGTTGCATGGGAAAATACATTAGAGGATAAAACAAACAATTTTTTTAATGCATAAAGGATTTATATAATGCTTTCCATAACTTCAGTAAAACTCTCTCAAAATCACATTCTCTTTTGTTCTCTGCTATGTACAAAGATAAGCATTTATAGTATCCATTTTTTAAATAGTCTAGCCACTGGGATAAAACACCTTAAGCTGTTGCTTTGGAATTAATACAAGCCATTGGATTACTTGCTTTCTTGAAGAGATTCAGCTTCTTGAAGCTGGATCCAAGATGCAAGAACACAAACAATAGCCAATCAAACATCTGGAAAACTGATGAAAGCAGTACCATGATTACAACCCTTTTAACAGAGTTAGCCCTCCTGTCTCTTAATTCTTACATATGGTTAGTTTAATACATTTGTCATGTGAGGATAAGGTTTGGATGAACAGATATTTTTAAATACTTCGACAAATTATGAACAATACATTCACACACACAAAAAAAATAATGCTAATTGGACAATTAATTCCCATATTCCAGAAAGATAAACACTGCATACAGCTTATTTCCTTCCTATTTGATTAAGCAGAAGAGGGATCACTATTATTGCCTGACTGCATTTCTGCTGTTACTGTCTTTTTTGTTGATCAAAGTGAGGCAACGAGGCTAATTTCCTCCTCCTGATCACTAAATTTTCCAGTGAAATTCTGAAACTGCAAAGGACATATAAATGCATTCACAAAATAAAAAGTATATTCTGAGTTAAATACTTCTATTTTTTAATTTTTTTGCAGCATCTTTCATGCACCTCTCCCCACACTTCAGGCATACCTTTTAATTGATAAAAATAGAACAGAGTTGACTTGCAATATTCTTGTGAATCTTCCTTTGTTAATGAAAGCCATCAAGAGTTGGGGGAGGGTAAGATCCTGGGAGGGGATAAAAGCTAAGCCAAGTGACCCACATTGACCAAAGGGATATTCCATATGGTGTCAGCTCAGATACAAAAGTTAAAAAAAAGGAGGAGGAAGGGTGGGGATTTATTTTTTGATGTCTGTCTTCCAGAGCAATCACTATGCATGCCGAAGCCCTGCTTCCCAGGAAGTGGCTGGACATCACTTGCTAATGGGAAGTAGAGAATAAACCTTTCTTTTCTCTTTGCTTGTACATGAGCAAACTTCCCCTTTTGCTTTAGTAAACTGCCTTATCTCAACATGCAAGTCATTTTCTGTCTTATTTTCTCTCACCTGTCTAGTTGGGAAGGGGAGTGAATAGAGTAGCTTGGTGGGCAGCTGGCATCCTGCCAAGGTCAAATCACCATAGATGATTATATTTCTTAATTAGAAATACATATTTCTTCAGCTTGCAAAATTAGAATGGAATTTATACAGAGAACTAAACAAAAATATTCCAAAGAATGGCAATCCTTAAATTGTCATTATCACTCAGCTGTAAAAAATACAGATTCATCAGGGATCACATCATTATCATGTCTTTATGAAAATTAAAATAAATTTACATATATACATCAAAAAACAACTTTGGGAATATAATATTTTATCTTAGAAAACCTTTCAAAATTCAGACTTAAAGCAGTTAGATCTTCATCTTAAAAATATTCCAGGATGTGGGATTAAAAATAACACCAAGTCTAGAGGAAGCACGTTTCCACAGAACAGCAGGGTTACTCATTCTCATAAACATTACCACAGAAGGCAAGGCTATGTGCATTGAACAGCTCCCTGAAAAGTATGAACCACTGCTATTAAAATAAATACCCAAATAAATTTCCTCTTGGCTCCACACATAAGTTATGTTCAGGTTTTGAGCTTTCAGTGCAATATCATCAACAAGGTTATCCATTCATTGTAACTTTACCTCCTCTCTCTACAAAATGTTTTGAAACCATTAAAGGTAACAGACTGAACTAGAGCAAACTACAACCAAACCAGCATACAGCATATATTACAGTCTTTGCTAGGCCTAAGAAGGTAGGAAGAGATGGTGATTAGAAACAGTTTTTATGGAAAGAAATTATGAATAAATTGTATTTTCTTTAGTATTTTAGGCAACTCCAGTTGGAAGAGTGGAAAGTGTAGTCAGTATGAAGGACACCTTAGTAATTTTATTAGGACATGGCAGTAAAAGAAAATTATCTCTGAACAAAGATAGGGTGGCAAAATAGGTAGTGTAAATCCTCATGTTTTGAAAACAATGTATTTCACCACCTTACTTTGTCACTTCTCAGATAAACCATAAAGCTCTAGCTACATCTTGGAAGTTTATAAAGAAAAAACTTCCTGTTTTCTCCAAAACATCCAACCATACCTGTGTGATCCAGTTTCCACTGACTCTGATTTTTCAGGCCTCTTATTCAGTGTGGAGTTATTGATGGGGGCAGTGGAGGACAGAAGGACACTTTTACATTATGGATATTCTATCAGCCAGGGTAAAAGGGTAAATCCAGATGGTACATTAAGTTAGAACTTACATAGCAGAAGACTACTTCTGTGGTTTTGATAGACAACCGCCAAAAACACCAAACAAGGCAGACCATAATAAAAGTAACGATAAACACTGAAATTGCGGGGAAGGAGATGGAAAAATATTATCCAATCATATATGTGTCTTACAATGTAATCTATAGAGGAAGAAATACAGGATAGGAAAAAATTATTATCCTGAAAGCTGACATTCCTACTAAGACAAACTAATGTTAAAGAAGTGACTGACATGGGAAATTGAATCATAATGAAAAAGTCTGCAAGTCATGAACTTGTCTGGTAAATGGACAGAGATTGTAAGTCTGAAAATTTTTGTTATTTCAAAGATATGCAAAAGAAGGTAGGCAGCAGATATTGAAAAATATTGTTAACAATTTTGGCTTGTCATAGGTGAGTTTAAAAAACTGATCAAGTTTTCAGCAGCTGTGCTATTTACTGTTTCTCTATTCATAGCTCATACATAGGAACAGAACTCAAGGGCATCATCCTCTATCTTTAAGTGTATGTGAGATTCAGTACTGAAATTCTAATGCACACAAGACAATCCTGATTAAATGGTCCCATTCTCTGGAAAAAAAAAAAAAAACAACAAACTTCTTACAGAGGATGAATGTGGAAGCAGATGACAAGCTAGCTAATTTTTATCTACTAACATGGTAGATTAGATTTTTTTAAGGAATGTGATCTCATCTTATTTGCTCATGTACCTCTGCATGCTAAAATGAGATGCCAGGTGCACATCAGATGCCTAAAGACCTACCCATGCAGTTTTATATGAAAAACCATTATTTGGCAGTTTAAGTAATTTATATTTGTAGCAGTAATACATTGAGATTGCCTGTATCTGGAGCAGACTCACTCCTTTCGCCAGCTGAGCAAAATGAGGACATAAAAAAGTACTAAAAAATGAAACCTGTCTGGCTAACTTGATAACAGCTGATGAAATTAAAAATTTGGTTAAGTGTAATGTAATTAGATTTCAGTAACATGCTTGAGTTGATATGGTATGAAATATTAGTGGGAAGTCAGAAAACCAGAAAAATCAGCATGCTACACATTACACATGTTAAGCTCTGAATAACCAGCCAGTCTCAAAGTATAATTAATTCCAGAGCAAAGACTCCTCAGTGAGCAGGTGTGCATCTTAGAGTTCCCACAGGGATCAGTTCCTGTTTCTGCTCTGTTTGTAAGGTGGTTAGCCAAGAAAAAAAAAATAAAATTAAATCCTTATTGACTAAGTTTGTAAATGACACAAAGACAAAATACAGAAGAGAATAGGTAACAAATAAAGAACAGCCCTTATTTTTCAGTGAGGTAGCTAAAACCAAACCTTGCATGTCATTATGGCAAAGTTTAACATTAATGAAGGAAGTACTTACAGAATACAGAATGCTGGTTAATTAGTGGCTCTGAAGAATTAAAACTCATGATGCAGAAAGATCTTACTACCTTTATATCTGCTTTGAAAGTGAAAGTTACCAAACTGTTGCATCCAGCTTCAGTGTTCAAAACTGAAAAATAACTGGAAAATGATCAATGGACTAGAAATGTTAGATGGAATACTTCCATTCAATTATTCTCTTGAAAAAAGAATAATTTGTGTTCCCTTATTTACAGTTTATATATCAACATGTGCATATATAGACACATATATATTAATGCATACTGAATTTATAGCACATTGAACTTAGTAGGGATGACAGCTGATTTTTTTTATTTTTTTTTACAGTGGTAAGAAACAGTCATCTTGACAAAACCAGTTATCTTGGTCCTGTGTATTCATTAGGTAGACACATTGATTTCAATACCTTCCTTTTTTTTTCCTTTTTTTTAAATATAGTATCAAAACAACTTGTTTCTACTCTCTTATTTTGTTTATTTATTCTAACCTAAAGGAACCAAACTAAAATAAATATCTATGAAAAGAGAATGTTCTGCAGACCTTCTAGAGTCTGCCACATTGATGTGATCCACAAATATATAAATAAATCTATATTGAATTTTCATCTTTACTACAAAAATAGATTAAATTTTCAATTTTTAAGATTAAATTAATTATTAACGGCATGGAAAAATATGATAAATTAATTCCCTTTTGCTAAGAATTTTAAAATAAATACTAAATATTTTTCAAAATGATATCTTCTAGTTAAGACTCAGGTTCCAGTCTTAAAAAGAGGTATTAATTCAGAAGAGCCTTATGCCTTTCAAAAATGAGAGTAGGTCATGGTTCTTCTTCCTTTAACTTAAAAAGGAATTTTTTAAAAAGTAAAAGAAAAAATGCACCAGTTAGGTTGATACAGAACTTTTCCTTCACTTTTATTCAAACTTTTTTTCATGGTACTATCAAAGGAGAAAGGCCATGTAATATCAATTAGAAATATAATGATGTGTCAGCCCACTAAGGCAGCAAGAAAGGAGAAGAAAGGCAAGCAGGCACTGCCATTTCTTGCCTTATGAAATATGGATATTGTTTGTAAAATCCCTTTTGCAGAGGAGACTTTGGAGTAAAATTCTGTTTTCTTTCTTTTTCCTGTGCAATATAACTGAAAAGCTAAACAGATTAATTCTGTCTTTTCCTAGAACTTATGCTTCCACAACCAGTCATAGAGCAAATGAGCCATTGCAGATAAGTATCCTTCTGAAACTCCCTTGTTTCTCCTACTAAACTGTTTAAAGCTGCTTCTCTGTCATCCTGTTGTATTCTGCACAACCCCTATGCAAAAACATATAGATTCCATAGGATCAAGAAAACACTTTAAATTATCCATACTCTTTATATCTCTCCTATCTTCATTTTCAATCACAGGTCAATTATTTTATGACAAATTTCCAAGAATTTCAGCTAACTGTATGAAAAGTTTTGGACAAATCATTGAAGTTTAACTTTATCAGAAGAAACTGGAAAACAAGACTTCCAGTGGAAACTGCTGGACAACACAACAAACCTTATTTCAATTCCACTATCAATTTCTATGCCAACTAAAATCAAAACATCTTTGAAACATTTGAAATAAAATATTGTCAATTAAAAAAAAAACAAAAACAAAACAAATGCTTTGTTTAAAAAGAAAAATCAATTGTCATTGTTGTAGTTATTATTCTAAGCAGCCTGAATAGAAAATACAAAAACTCTGGATTTAAAAATTCTTTTGTTTTTGTTTTGAAAGAATTCCTTCTTTTTTTCCTGCCAGCTGGCCTAATTAGTGCTATAGATCCATAATAAGGACAATTATGATTACAATCTGAATTACTCTTTCCTTTCTTAGTTATTAGTCTTCTGCAGCACAAAACTTATTGCTTATTGCTGCTGTGAAAACCATAATGGAGATAAAACTTTTTATTGGGTTTCAATAATATTTAACTCTTTTTTTTTTTTTTTTTTTTTACAACTTTCTCACGGCAAAGTGACTAAAACAGCAGTCACTATATGTAGTTAATGGTTTTATTATTGGCAACCATTTTTCAACAAAATCCTACATCACCCCCAAAGAACTGCCATTATTCATGTCCTGCCAATTGGACAGAGGCAGTCCCAGGAAAAAAATGAGAAAAATGGTTTGAAAGAGAAGTAAGCAGATGATGCCATACAGGAATAGCAGCAACAAACTTAAATGCAAGCTCCTTGGCTCTTCCATTTTTAAGAATTCATTATAGCAAACTACGAAAATGGTAAGTCCAACTTTATTCTCTCAAAGGTTGCCCAGTTTAGATCAATCCTGCAGAAACCACTTCTGAAAGAATTGCATGTACTGTTCATTCTAATCAGAATTTTAGCTAACCTAATTGTTACTTGTTAATCAGTATGGTACACTTCATTTTAATATGCAACTTCTGACATCCCTTTCATCTAGCAACTTCTTGGATAGGAAGTGACATAAAACTGATGGACTGCCATTACTGCCTTTAAAATAAAGTTATTTTGTATTATTTCTCTAAATTTTCCTGATTCTATGCATAAACTGAATTAAACATACTTTAGCCTTAAATATCCAGGGAACAACAATATCTTAATTTCTGGCAACAGTTGCTTAACTTTTGTATTATGTCTGAAGGGGTAACTGATGGTAGTGTATAGCCTAGCCTAAGGCTGGTAGTTAAAAACTGAGTATACAATAAATGCAGAGAGTAAATTTCAATAATAGTTTAGAACAGGCAACAAGGACTGTGTTTATTTGCAGCTGAAGTGCTTGGATTTCTGCCTTGGGACTGAAAGCAGTTGCAAAAATCCTATGTTATGGCAGAAATTATGATTGCTATCTGGACTGCATAAATTTATAGGACATTATTTTGTGGTTGTCTCCAGCTGATAAAGTAACTTGGTAAAAAAGGCATGTGATAGAAGGTTTTAGTAACTTAAACAGCTAATGTGAAGTATAGAAAAAGGCAGAATAATGACTTATATTTGAAAACCATCCTTGCAGAGTAAGTCAATTATTTTACAGTCACATCAAAGTGACAGAATTTCAGAAATATCTCTCAGTTTTGAAGTTTGGGGAATGTATTTTGCAAATAAAGTCGAGCTTATGTTTTAAGAGAGCCTTGCCTATTTATAATGAAGGTTGCATCTCCTTCCCCATAGTTTATAAGTATAAGCTGATTTAATCTCCTCTAAGGCAATCAGAGCCACTCCAAACAAAGTGAGCAAGCAGCAACATTTGTAATGAGAGAACAGTGACGGTTCACCTTTAGCTGGGAGCCAAAGCTTAGGAGGCTTTGTCAGATTTGTGAAACCACACACACACACACACACACACAGGCATACACACAGTCTCCCGGGGTTCTGGGGTGGGCATTGCAACATGCACAGAGCTTGTGACACCAGTGTCTGCTCAGCAACAGCAGTAAACATCTACCAGTAAAACAGACCACTGAAACTGGACTTTCTATTTCATTGAACATGTCTTATATCTGTGACCTTATTTGTAGCATATTTGGCTTTATTTCCAGGAGAGTCATTAAAAAAGAAAAGGTTACAAGTGCTGACAGTTTCTCTGGGTTAATAATGATCCTATTAGTACACACAGCACTAAACAAATTAGGTTGTAGCCTATGCTTCTATGTAGAAGGCTGTGCAATGCTGTTAATCTGTTTTATGTAGTGAATAGTGAAGGAAAATTAACTTCCACTCTCCTTATCATAAGACACAGTTTTATTAATATCTCTCCATAAGTAAGTTATCAAACACTAGTCAACTTCATAAGCAAGTCACACAATTTGCACATTCTGGTGAATTCATTTACCATGTCTATATTTTTCTTGCAATGTAAAAGGTAGCAAATAGATATGAAAACTGCATCAACATCAAAATAAAATTGATCACTTTATCTGTCTAAAATTGGTTTGTTCGAGGAATTCTTAAGAAAAGTAAAGTTAAATTACTTTCATATTCCAAAGTGATGACCATCTGTTTTACAGAAAGCTGACATCTCTCTATAGCTAAAATTTTCAGAACTTCTGCTAAAACAGAAGTTTTAGCTGTTCTTTGGGAAGTAATTTATGTTACTCATCACCATTAACCAGAGCATGGATGCAATTTTCAGTGGTTAGAGTCTTTGGAGGTTGTTTTTTTTTTTTTGCAACAGTTTTTATGAGGAAGTTCATTAGACCTTTGTTATTTTGGTTTAAAAACATTCAATTATCTTTCATTTTTTCTCACATTTATCCTTCTGTGAAAATCTGAATATGTACTGACAGTGATATTGGCTGGGCAACAGCAGCTGAGAGAGTAAAGAGACGTTTTGCTTTACTTACAGCACTTTGCTGCAAAAGGATGCTAATTATTTTGTTTCAATAAAAACTGGAAACAGCACTTCAAAACCTTGTGTCTGCATTCTGAACTGCTGCAGTCACCTATAGGAGATTTGTGGCTCGGAAAATGACCGCAGAGGAAGGTGACTAGCAAATACTGAGAGCAGCAGAACTAAGGGAGTTTTAGATTGAAGAGTGTGCTTACTGTTTGAACAATGAAAGGAGAGTAACAGTGAGAAAAGTTTTCCCTTGCCATCTGCCGCGTTGCTAACACCTTACAGTGGCTCTTCATACTAGTCTTTTGACATTTGGCTTTTTTCCACCGTCATGCTGTCATTCAGTCCTGAATCTGCATAAGTCTGCCAAGAGATCTGTTTTTATAAATATACAGTTTAAAGTAAGCACACGCCTGAGATGCAGTTAATACTTCAAGTGCAAGTAATGAACTTGAAAAGCCTGTCTACATATGTGCTGTGGAGGGACTATCAAGAGCTTGGCAGAGAGGTAAGTTGATGCTCCTAGTTGTACTGCAGGTGTTGCATGTGCTTAGAATTCCTAGGCCTCAGGAAACAACATCCCTGCACAGGGACCCAGTGTGCTATAATTTGGTAATGAAAGACTGAGTATGGCTTTTGATGCAGTTGTCACTAATGGAAAAAACTGGAAATAAAACAGTGAACAGGGCAGCTGGACTGGTAAGAGAGATGGGACAGGGCTCTCTTACAGACAGGTTGTAGGAAGAACAATCTACTACAAGAAATATGAACTGTAAGGAAAAAAAAAAAGAAAGGCATTATTATTTTAACAGTAGAACACATTTCTGCAGGTCACAAAAGCAATGAATGAGAGCTACACATTTTCTCATTTCTGGTCGACTTTGACTGTTCATGTTCCTCTAACAAAGGAATTTAAAAGATTGTTCATGTAGTATTGGTACACATGAAGTTCTGTAGACATTGATCCTCTAACAAGTATCTTGAAGCCTGGCTAAGTATTCTACTCCAGGATTCCTTCTACACTGAAGAAATTACTTTGGCAATCCTATCGCCAATTTCTGTCCCTCTAATCTTTGTTCAAAATGCTAATGCTAATGCTCTTTGCTAATGAAGTTGGCTTGCTAAACTTTTAATAGCTGTTACAGTAAAAAACAGTCATAAGGCTCTAGAATATTGTACTGAAAACAGCTTCTTTTGTTCCCATAACAACAGTTCAATCAGCTGCAGCATTGCTTCAATTGCATTAATTACCAAGACCCATAACCAGATGCTTACTAGTGCCTTCCATTCATTAACAGACTTGAATTGCATTGATTCAGAAGCACCCTTCACACTTATATAACATGACTTACACCATCAGGATAGGTATGCTGAAACATCACTTTTGAACACTGTATTTTAGCCCTACAAAATGGCCAAAAAAAAGTGAGTCTTCAATAACTAGTGAAATGATAGACAGACCCTTAGATTTTTCATGTTCCCAAGTGGCAGAGGTTGAAGTTTCAGGCTACAGATGAAATATACATGATACATTCCTCAGCTAATTATTTATCAGTATATTAATAAATCACACCAGTCCCTGTAAGGCTATCTAAATTTAGAAGGTTCATGAGATGTAATACATAATTAATACCCTTAGATTGGATGGCTTAAAGGCAAGTGATTTCTCAATCTCATATGAAGTAGAGAACATTTATCATTGTTGTCCAAGTCAGGAACTGCCAGCATGCCTGCTTTTTGGGACTGTGTATAAATGTCTCTGTTATTTATTTTTGGATCATGAGTAGAAAACAGAAAATACATAACAAGCAGAGCTAGATTTTTTAAGACACTTGCAGTCGTGTTTACATATGTTACAGGTATAAAATCCAGTATGTGGACATATGGATAATGATTTGATGTTTCCTCATACTGATCAATGGGAGATTTACCACTGATATCGCAAGATTGTTGTCAGATCACAAATATTTGTATGCAAATGCCTGCATGCAAAATTCCCCAATCATTTGTGCATATGGCTTTGTGTTCTCCAGTCTCTTTTCAAAATGTTCATCCATAGATTTTTGGGAAGATGGTCCTCACAGTCTCCCACACTCTACCTTGTCTCATGCCTTTGTTCTGTGGCTCTCCATAGGACCCTTTCCCTGGTCTCATTCCCTCCTCCTGTATATTTTATTTCTGCACATCATTATTCAAGTGGGTGCAACCACAGTGTACAGAATTAATTTTTCCATAGATACAAAGAAAGTCAGTTCTCCTATAATGATTGTTTGCTACATCTGGCTAGACTGACACACTACAATGGCTTTCTACAGGCAGGACTGCATACAAACACACAGAGACTGACAGCAGATAACAGTGTCTTTGTATAGCTCTCTCCCACCTTCCCATCATCCACCAAAGCCAGGCTTTATTTCTGAGAAAAACTGCCAACCAATACTAATTAAGTTCTACAATAATGTTTCTGCTTTGTTCTCTGGACATAAGTTGTCCTATCTGGATGGAAAATTGCCTGACTAGAAAAGTGCCTCCTCAATATCAGGCTGTCAAAACCAGAGCTCCTTCCTCTCCTTCAGACCTTCTCCAGTATCTTGCTAACCACTGCAGACAGCACAATAATGCAGTCTTTCCCTCTGTGGAGAAAAAAAAGCAAACCCTTCACTGCTGAAGCTACTTCTTGACCAAGTTTGAGCCATGATTTATACTCTATTAACACCTCAAAGCTTCATCAAGCAGATGGCTTAACATCATCTGAAATTCAGTGGTTGTAACAGTCTATACCTCTGACTATAACAGAGGTATCCTGTCTTCTACATCTCACGTGACCCACCCACTCAGAAAAGTAGAGGAGATAAGAACCAGAGGTATAAAACAACGCTGTTAAATTTCCTATCATATAGTAAGAGAGAACAACTAACCATCTATAGTTAGTTCAAGGAAAAGGAAAAAAAAAGAGCCAGCTAATGGCTCCATAGTTACAAGTGCTGAAATACCAACTTTGAAATTAAACTACCTTTTAAGTTACCCAGTTCCTTGAAATATTTCCCAAAATCTTACCTCTGCAATTGAACGTATCTTTGCAACTGCAACTTAGGCCACTTCTTAACTGTGTGGACAGATACACAGACAATATACAACACAGCAGCAACAGATAGGAACCTCACCTAGATAAAATCCAGTTTCAGTCAGTTGTTTAGCTTTAGTATGAATCTCATCTTTGACTTAACCTGATGTCCTGGTATCAGCTGGGATAGAGTTTGTTTTCTTCTTAGTAGCTGGTGCTGTGTTGTGTTTGGGATTTAGTGTGAGAAGGATTTTGACAATATAGTGATGCTTTGGGTGCTGCTTACCCAAAGTCAGGGACTTTCCAGTGTCATGATGTGTCAGTGAAGAGGTTCTCAAGAAGCTGGGGGCGGGGGGCAGCTGATCCAAACTGGCCAAGTGGATATTCCATTCTGTAGAACATCATGCTAAGTATATGAATTTAGGGGAGCTGGCTGTAAGCCAACAATCAGCGCTCAGGAAAAAGCTGAGCATTGGTCATTGGGTGGTGAACAACTGTATTGTACATAATTTGGTTTTTTCTGCATTCTATTCCATTTTCTCTCCCCTTTTCTTCACAATTATTATTATTATATGTATTATTTTATATATTATTATATTTTAATTTGTGTCAATTGTTAAGCTATTCTTATCTTAACCCAATGAGGGGGAGATGAGTAGGGGAGGAATCACACTTGGTTGCCAGCCATGACACCTGACTTTAGCAGCTTTTTCCCTGGTTTAAACATATACAAATTGATTCTACAAGTATTTATAGGTTATGCTGATTAGAAGAAATCTTGTTGCTGCGGGTTTTTTCACTGGTTCCCCTACTTTCTCTCTTAGGAAATCCAAAATATGGTAAACCCTCCCCCCGCCCCCCCATATTTTACGTACAAAAAACATGTTTTCATGCTACCTCCTTGCTCTATTTGCTTTGAAACAGCTTTTGCCCTATATGTACAAAATGGCATTCATCTTTTTATCACCTCCTCTCTATCTTCTTCAATACCTGTTTGTTTCAGTACTTCAAAGAATCTCTAGTAAAATTAAGGGTGGTTTCACTGTTTTGTGTTACTCGGCTTCTTGCTGAATGCACAGGCAAAGACTACAGAGGGAAACTGACATTCTCTGTCAAAGATGACATTTTCAGTATCTCTGCTCAGTATCTTGTCTTCCTAGTGTTATGGGATACAAATTTCTCATCCTGCCTCTCTTTCTATATATTTCAAAAAGGACCTTATTTTTCTTTCATGCAACTGTTGCTGGAACTGTGAGAGGATGTTCAGTAATTCAGTGCTGATTTTCATCAGTATTTTCAGAAGACTCTCCTTCCATAATCTGTATTTCTAGCATTGTTATTTTGCAAATAATATTCTTATTTGTTACCCATATTTTGCTTTATTATAACAAATAGAATTATTAATTTGTTGTCTTATTTTATTTTATCAATCTAATTGTAATATAAAGAGTTAAATGTGCAAATCTAAGATAAACTTATTTGAATTGATTAGTTGTTGCTGCTGCAATGATATACTAAATGGTTATGTGATTTGTACATCCACCATACACCAAATAAATATTGAATGCACTGTTATCTGAAATAAATACCTGTAAAAACTGGTCAGTAGAGAAAAAAGGAAAACTTACTAAAAACTTTAGAATTACTCCTCTTTTTTCTGAAAAGTGTGAAGAAATCATTCACTTTTTTGAATGCAGAACTTCCTGCAGACAGATCTTGAACTTTATGTATTACATTATAGTAAAGGGAGAAATATTCCTTATAAAATTTGTAAGCAGCTTCCCATGTATATTTTATAAAGTTATTTAACCTTTGGAATGTAAATGTTATAAAATTATCTCTGTTCTAACTGGCCAAATATTTTCCTTGCTATTGGAGGATTTGGTATCAGTGTCATAATCCTTGGTCCAAATTTTTCTTGAACATAAAAGTCCTTGGAGACTGATAAAGTAGTAAAATTATTTCTTAAATAGTTATCACATGTTCCAAAGTATTGAATTTAATTTTTGTCACTGTTCTATGCTTTAACTCTGGAGATTTTACTACAGAACTACAGGAATGTTAAGAAACTAGATATTCAGTCACACTTTCAGAGATATATCTTTAGAGATAACAGCACATACATGTGGAATGTTTTATAATTATGAAAGCAGTGTACCTGACGGTGATGGACTGAGTTCTTTGATCTCTCCTTCTCTTTCTGGTTGAAGGCTAAGATCAGACTCCTGAAAAGTTCCAGTTTAGACTCAGGGGAAAAACAGAATGTTTGTTGTGTTATGTAGTTGAAAAGAGGAAGATTTATTTTAAGAGAGATTGATGCTTAACACAGTAAGTAAAGGGCAGGAATAATAATATGGGAACTAAAAATAATGTGAAAGAAAGATTAAGATATCTTGGTTTAGGTTTTCGCACCGAGATAAAACATGCCAATGTTTTTAAATTGTTTGAGTGCCCTTGTGTTTTCATTTTGTCTTACAGTACTGCTTAGGAGCATTCAGACCAGAATTAAAATGCATGTATTGTTTAAAAACACTCATTAACTATTTTCCATATCCAGAACAGATTTCCATGCCAAGAAAGATGCTCAATCAAGGAGGAGACAATGCATCATGGAAACTCAATTCATACAGAGAACAAGTTCGTAGGAAAAAACAAGATTATCTTTCATTCAAGCTTTATAATCTCTGAATAACAACTGCTGATTCAAATTTGCTGTACTGTATCTCCAACAAGGTACAATAGTTTAAGCTAAAAAAATAGTCTGAAATTAAATATTATTATAATTTTTCTCTACATAAAATTTGAAAGAAAATTGAAAGATGTTTTCTATGAAAACATATGAAAAATATGCCACCATGTAAACACTTGTCCTTTTTTGCTGAAAAACAAATGTGAAAGAACATTATAAATAAGTTACAGAGTTTTTTTTAATCAAAAGATATAACTTTTTTTATTCACATTGTGCTAAAAGTCACAATCATACCATAAGGCAGCATTTCTCCTAAGACAGATAACATCTTACGTAAATGTCACATCTCACTCCAACCATGTGGTGGCTGCACTCTGAAGCAAGGTAGGGCCATACCAGTAAAATATTCATATTTTGAAGTGTTGGTTTTGGCATATGCTTTTTTTGGCATATAACGTTTTTTTCATAAAATACAGTTATTTCACCAAAAAGAATCAGTAACATTCACAAGCTGGAGTACACTTCCTTCTGTTCTTCGTGGGTAGAAACTGACAAATGTTACTAACAAAGAATGAAGAAAAATTTCATTTGGGGGGGCTTGTAACTCCAGTAACAATGGAGCTAAGGACAGGGTGACTACACCAAAGAGCATTGTAACTTCATGAATGGCAAAGGGTATTCTGTGTATTGCTCCAAAAAGTCAAGGTCAGCCAGTCAATCAAGATGCTTCCTGCATAGCCTGGTTAAAGACTACATCAAATATTTTGAGTATTTTTAAGAAGATTTAAAAACTGGGAGAATGTAGCAATTTATTTTTTTTTTCCTTTTAATGCCTCCTCTCTTGGTATGATTATTTTGTGATCCTGAGCTATCAGTTTACTGAATTTTCAGTCTGGATAGGGATTAAAGGATAACAAACTATTCAACACAACCACTTCATTCAAAGACCAGATTTAGATTTTGTGTTCAGGACTGTGCAGCATACTGAGACAGAGATTCCTCCACTGACCTGTTCCAACGTCCTTCATGGTATCACTCAGTTTTATCCAGGACTGAGAAAAGAAGATAATTGTGTTTCACAATGACAGTCATACAGTATATTTTAAGTTACAGTTGTGATAAAAATGGTTATTTCCTTTTCTTTAGGTCACTCCATAACTTTCTGATAGTGAAATCATATACTGAGTTTCACACAGAACAGCTAAGCTACCTAGGCAAATACAGTACAAACACTGGTGAATTCATAATTGCAAAACTCTTGCATTAAAGGAACAATTATTTTTTTAATTCAATTTATTCTTGAGTGTGCGTGCTTTCTTTTTCTTATTAGTTTTTATCTTTTTTGATTTATAGTTTAAGAACCATAATCAATAACAAATGCCTGCCTGGGAAATAAATCCCATAATTGTTAGAATTTTTGGAAGAAGGAAAAACTCACACAGATATTTTGCTTAGTTTTGTCTTGCTTTCACTAATCTGAAATCAATAACCTGTTTGGACCCAGAGCCAAAATTAAGATGTACTCACCAAGAGTAAGACTGGTGGCCTTCATGTGAAGTACATTTTGTGTGTTTCCTGAAAAAGATGGGAGGGAGAGACAGAAGACTTTCACACCTCTTACCCACCCAAGCAGCTAATGGGGATCTGTGAGGAAATACACCTTTTATCACATTGGTACATATAACTGGCTCACAGGCTGCTCTGAAGGCTCCACACACAGGCTCTCTGCATTCAGTACCTTGAGTCTGTGTGTACAGCCCCACCCCTGGTTGCTGCCCACATTTTCAGTGAGAAAAACAAAACTCACATTTTACAAAAAAAAAAAAAAAAAAAAAACACCAAAAAAAAAACAAAACAAAACAAAAAAAACAAAAAAAAAAAAAAAACTTCAGACAACTTGGAGCATGTCAACAGAAGCAAATCAAAACACATGCCCTGATTCCAGGGGGCCTCCTGCCATTTCCAGGCACAAGTAACTTTTCCAGATATTTGGACTAATATAGCTAAAAATGATAACCATAATGACAGCTGCTTGAAAGCTTTACTGCAACTAGACTTTTCTGCATCCGCATTTTTATTGTACCTGCTAGGGCAAATACACTAATAAATCAATTTCTAAATGCCCTCAAGTGATAGTGCGTAGTCATTTCCTTATTTTGCTGTGAAAATGAAGGGTACATCAAGGAATTTGCTGCATTTCATCAAAAAACAAAACAAAAAACAACAGAAAAAAACAACAAAAAAAAACCAACCAACCAAAAAAAAACAACAAAAAAACCACACAAACAAAAACCCAACCCAACCCAAACAAAACAAAAAACAAACAAAAAAACCAAAACAGTAGCACAGCCAGATATATAAGCCAGAATCTTCACTGCTTGTCTTCCAGTCTGAGATGAGCACTTTAAAATTTTATATTGTGTTAATGACAACCAACATAGCAGCCCTTTATCCTTATTAGAGTGATTCCAGTAAAACCATCCCACAAAAACAACAGTGCTCACTTAATAAACAAGAAAATGCTGTGGTTGACTTAATTTCCTCTTTATATTCTTAAAATCTTGTCAGAAATTGTGCTATTTTTTCTCTAATAAATACATCAGGGCTAGGCAATGAAGTGTCCTCACTAGAGGAACCAAGATATGCAATATTAGGGAAATGCTCTACGAAATATTTCAATGATCACAGTTTAAGAATTTGAAATAATCAAGCTTTTCATTATTGCTGGCTCTAAGCAAAACCATTGTTCATTCATAGTTTTCTATCCCCAAAAACTTCTAATAAAACTGGTGCCTTAGGACATAGCAGAGCTAGTTCCATCTGGGAAACAATATAATCTGTGTAATGCAGTACTGAAGCTCAGCTTTCAGCTGACTTGGAATAAAAACAGATAAACCTTATACCTGATTCAGATGTTGGTCTTATCTATACGAAGTGCCATCTAAGTTTGTCACCCTAGAATATATGATATAGACATATTCTTCCTGAGGTATGTTGTCCATACTCTTATATTTTTCCTCAGACTTCTAATTCTTCCTAAGCTCTCTAACCTTCCTCCTCACTAGTTTCTAAATTTCTCTAAGCAAATGGTGCCTATGGTACATTTTTACTTTCTTATCACATCAGAGAGTTTATTTTATCCACATTTTCTCAGCTAGTATTCTTTGCTTCAGGCAGAAAATCCTGTGCCCTTCCTGCCAGCTGCAACCTTTGAAACACGTGGATGCTTGTGCATGCCTGCAATGAAGCAGGAGTAAGCTATAAACAAAGAGGATCATATTCAGATACCTTCAACAAATAAACCAGATATACAGAGGCCAAAACTACACAGTCAAGTATTTCATGGGGCATAAATCTGTGCACACACAATAAAATTTAAGGTTGAGTACTCTTTAAAAATGTATTCAGAATAAATCTGAAAGCTGAAAAACAGAAAGTGAATCCTTAATGTGTCATTAGAAATAAAGACTCTAAAACTTACAAAAATATATAGTGTTATTGGGGCACTCAACATTTAATCCATTTAGAATTATATATTCATATTGTCTTCCTTTTTGCCACCATCTGTGGCAAAGATGTCATTAGCACTATCTGTGCTTAGGCAAATCTTTCCTTTAGGATTGCAAAACACTCTGTCATTCTGGTAAATGATAAGTATCGTTAATGCTAAGCACAGCCTGGTAGTTAGTATGTGCGCATAAATCGTAGAAATAGGTTTTCCCTTCTCTTGGATTTAAGAAGTACCATGTCCAAGCACTTCTGCATGCAGAATTTGAGACAATGAACACTTTTTAAAATGGAGTATTTAAAAAATGATATAAGCTGGTATAAAGTAAGTAAGTTATTGGAATAAATAATACTGTCCACATTAACAAATTCTAATGTTAATGTCTATGTCTGTTCAGATTTGTTTTCTTTCTTCTTGTTTATTCAGTTTTTTGTTGGGATTTTTTGTCATTGTTTTTTTGGTTTTGAGGGTTTGTGGGTGTATGTTTCATAAATTATAAATTTTATATACCCGTTTTTAACATACATTTTTTGTTACCTGTTAGGAGGATAAGACCAAATATATAGACATTCTGCTACCAGAGAATACAGGAATTGAATTATCTCTGTATTAATATAAAATAGTTGTGTACTTCCATATTGCAAACTCATGATTTGAATAACAAATTTCAGTTATAGGAATACCTTGAACAAGATGTCATCTGTGTTTTCAGATGAGCTGTTATTTCCCATAGTTCAATTTCCTGTAATGATACTTAATGTAACCCAAGTACTATAAAACTAGCTTTTTTTGATAGATACCCACTAGTAATTGAAATAGCAACCATTTAGTTTAAAAATGAGAATTTTAAGTTCATTATCTGTCACCTGCAGAATAAGTATGGATAATTTAGTCCTGCCCATAACTCACTCCTTGAACAACTCTCATTTGTACTACGAGAGACTATGAGAACCATATGCCCCACTGTTACTTAGACTGATATAAAATACCTTATTTCTGGCATAATCAGTTATAGTCTCTCTAGAAATGAGATCCTCCTTCCTTTTCTTTCCATGTGACTTTATTTCTGCACGGGAAAAATTATTGTTCAGATCAATATTTGCTGAGTAACATTTCTGTCTTGTTCAGTTTTCATTATGATGCTAAGCTGCTTACAGAATTTTTGTTGTTAAAAATATTTGATGACCCTAATGATGATAATCCTTGTGTACAAGAATAGATGGATATAAGAGTATCTGCCTACAGAGTTCAATAGCTTTCAATAAGATTAGGTCTACTGACTTTATGGGTACCAAAGCAGATTACAACATCCACTGAAGTAAGTAGACATCTCAAGTCCAGCATGCAGACGGAGAATGTCTGAGAGACAGGAATATAATCACTGCTAATGTCAGAAGCCACGTCAGAGCCAACAAACCAGAACTCAAGTGTCTGGAATTTTCTTTTCATGTATTTAAATCTTGATATAATAAAATCATGGCCATCCTATGGAATCACAGAATGGCTGAGGTTAGAAGAAACCTCTAGAGACCATCGAGTACAACCTCCCTGATAAAGCAGGTTCACCCAGAGCAGATTGCACAGGATCGTGTCCCGGTATGTTTTGAATCTCTCCAGAGGAGGCTCCACAGCTTTTCTGAGCAGCCTGCTCTAGTGCTCTGCCACTCTCACAAAAGAGGAGTTTATCCTCATATTCTGTTTCAGTTTGTGCTTGTTGTCTTTTGCCTTGTGTCTGGGCACCACTGAAAAGAGTATCACCCAATCCTCTTGAACATTTGTCCTTAAAATATTTGTATGCATAAGTTCCCCTCTTATTCATCCCTTCTCCAGGTTAAACAGGCCCAATTCTTTACCTTTTTCTCATAAAAGAGATGGTCCAGTCCCCTAATCATCTTCACAGCACTCTTCTGGATTGTCTCCAATAGTTCCTTGTATGTCTTGTACTGGGAAGCCTAGAACTGGACACAGGGCTCCAGATTCAGCCTCACTAGGGCAGCGTAAAAGGGCAGGATCACCTCCTTTGACTTGTTGGCAAGGCCCTTCCTAGTGCAGGCCAGGATACCATTTGTCTTCTTGGTCACAGGGGCACACTGCTGCCTCATGGACACCCTCAGGTGTCCTGTCCTGCAGAGCTTCTTGAGGGATCAACCCCAAAATATGAAGAGATTTTCTTGCCCAGATTTAAATATACATTAAACACTGCAGTGTGGGAGACCACAATTTTATCTTTGTTACCAATCACAGTATTGTTTCATTCCAGGATGTATGTATGGAGTTGTTATATGTAACTTTTATTTCAAATTCTTGTAGTATTGGGTTTTCAAGACCTGACTGAACACAGAGACAATCAACCAGGTCTAATCCCAGAGCTGGCTCTTTTGCAAGCAGAAGATTGGGCTGGAGATCTCTTGAGCACCCTTCCAGCTGATACTAACCTATGAGTGTATGGACCAAAACCAGCAGTTTGGAGCTTGCAGAAATTCCTGGAGGAAACATCTTTTACACTGAAAGGCACCATAAAAATCTCTCTTGGATTTGAACTTAACAAATCTATGAAACTCAAAGGTTGCATCTACATCACACTTCGGTTCAGAGTATTGCAGTTTTTAACTGCATCTCCTGACCATATCCCCCCTTACAATTAACATTAGCTCAGGCAGTTTAATTTATGCAAACTAGATTCCTTTGGGAGGAAAAGAAAGAGAAAACTCCATAGCATGCATGCACTAAATACAATCTAGCAAGTAATGGGTTCATAAGGGTTCCAATCAGGGGTCAGTACTTCAAATAACTTCAAATTCCATGTGGACTGAAGCCATTAAATCAGGGCATCAGACTAAATCTAGCTAAAAATAATCCTCCAAAGCAGTGGACAGGTGTTGGCAGAGGCCTCAGCATCAGCTACTTTGATCTGATTATGTGGTTCTCCTCTGCAGACTTGTTGATGTAGCTATAGCCACTACTAAAATAGTTAAGCTGCCTGGCTCCAAATAACTGCATCAAAAGAAAGAGAAATTAAAGAAATGCTAATAACCTAAGGGCGATTTTGCTACAGTCATAACAAAACTCCAATTTATTTGCCAGAGTTTAAAAATGCAGTCTTACATAATCCTAGGATATTAATTAATATTAAAAATATAATTATATTATTATAGAAATTATTTTTATATTTTTATTATCATATTAATAACATATAGATAACATTTTATAATATTAATATAATTATTTTGTATGTTCCTTTCTCTTTTATGTATTCAGAAACTCCTCTAACAAACAGTGAAAGCAAAACAATATAACACTTCTCAGTCCTGCAAGAGAAAAATATACAAATAAGTAAACCACCAATTATGAAATCAATGCTACACTCTTAAGGACCATAATAACCATTGATTTGAAGTTCCATGATAAAAAGAAGTCCTTAAGCCAGAATGTGGGCTAAGATTTTGCCCTTATGTTCTATTCATTTTGTGTATACAGAGAGTATTTCAAATCAATACCAAAGCATACAAGCACATTGTAACATATAAATTCATTACATGATAAAAATGTTGTAAAATAGTAGAAAAGGAGGGGAGAGGGGGAAGGAAGGGTGTCCAAGTTGTTTCTTAAGAGAAATAAGTAGTCTTTGTAAAATTATGCAAAATGACACCATTTCAATAGGTTAAAACGTACCACAATCAACCCTCAGTCACTTTATATATCATATATCATATGATATATGGTATATGCTTCTCTAACCTTATTCTGTCCAGAAACCATAAAAACACCATCAGTGACTCTGGAGTTACTTCTCGGAAGGGGATTGCTTACTTCTTTCTGTTGAACATGAATCTGCATCAGAAAATATATTTGTCCCAACTTTAGAATCAACTCACTTTCAATGATGTCTTGAATGAGCAAAGATGATAACAGAAAATTTCCTGATCTTGATTTTTTCAGGTAGCTGAGGCTGGACTTAGTGACAAAAAATGAAAGTATCCTCACATCCATCCAATGTCTCAAGCTAACACAGACCACAGACTGCGGATAATGAAGCCATTTTTGTCAGTACTCATTCTAACACTTATTACTGCAGATTTTATGAAAACGGTATTTTCTTTATCTCAAAGCTGATGAGAGACTAACACATAACTCAGAAACCTAGAACAAGTTTACAGTTCCCAGAACCTTGTTTAATCTCAGTGCATTTTTTTCTAATTGTACCATTTTCTCTAATTGTACCATTTTCTCTAAGCATGACAACAACAAAAAAAAAAAAAAAAAAAAAAAAAAAAAAAAAAAAAAAAACCAAAAAAAATCCCCAAAACAATTCCTTTAAGATTGTTTTAAAAATATGACTAAAGTTTTTTCCGATTCTCTGGATAGATTAGAGCTGCACCTAAGCAACATAGGTAAGCTCTGTTTCAGTAAAAAATTTAAGCTTCTGCATGGTCTTTGAGCCAGTTCACACTAGTCACTGAATGACTTTGCACGCTTAAAGTAAAATATGCTGATGATGCTTTTCTGAATCAAGACCTTAATGCTTTTTTTTAGGCATTCAGTAGGGTTTTGGCAGAGGAATAAAAGATAATATCATATTTCTTGATGTAAACATCAGAAGAGGGAAGACAATGTGCAACTGAGAATGCAGAAACAGATTAAATCATCAATAAATCAATATAAACATTAGTGATTTGTCATAATAATAATAATAGGAACTGTCTTTGAAAACCCACTAGAAGATTATTTTTTTCTGCTCTGATGACTTAAAATTGCTTTTCATTTCTTTTATTTCCCCCCTTCTTTCTACTGATCCTACAACACTGATATGCAAATCATTATAATACTGCCACAATGACTTTTTTTTGTTAGGAGATGAATTAACGTGAACCACCCCTGCTTGGAGTAAGCAAATTAGATTCAGTTTGTTAAAAAAATAAGATCAAAATGCAAAAATTTTCTGAACATGCTAAAATTTATACGTCACTGCTTTATCTTTGCAAGACAAAGACACCATGTGTCTTTCCAAGACAACCTGTATAACTATCAACAGTTCCTATGGGCTGGCTGAAGCACTATGAACTCAGAGTGCCAACACTGAGGACAGAGTGATCTTCAGCATCTTAAAGCTTCGTATAGTCATCATGAGCTTCAGTGTGAAATTCATCATTCAAAAATCCTTCACCCCTCAGTTTAGTCGGTTTAGACTGACTGGAACATTTTTCAGATCTGAAAGAGACTGGGCAGTAATGTTCACTATACAACTAAGCAGAGTTTGGTAATATTTAAACATCTATTTATTTTTAAAAAATAATTTTGAAAATGTTGGCATTAAGAAAATTTAAAATACTTCTTACCCAGTGAAATAAAATAATTTCATTTGGCTTGAAAATTTTGGTTCACTCTACTTGAAATCAGTTCTAAAAATTTCTTTAAGCTAATCTGTTTTTTCCTGATTTTTCAGTTTTGCAAACAAACTGAAACTATTATTTGCTCACACAACTGCAATGTCCTTTATACATTTTCCATAACAGCTATGCTTTGAATGTATGTGCAAGATATAAGAAGGCTGATAGATCTGAGAAGCTAATCAGCATAAAATTTGTTAATCAAAGTATAGATGAAGATAGTAAGAATCATGGATACAGAGAGTTCAAAAATATAATGCAATATAGATTCAGAGACAGGACTAAATATAACTTGATTAAATAATTCCTTAGTATTTTTATACTATGTAATCCTATAGTATTCTACATTCTAAGTACAGATATGCCCAAATCCCCAAAATGCAGGTCTGGATCTTACTGAATCAGAACTCATTCACTCAGTAAATACAAAGCAAAAAAGACAACTTGTGTAAAATACTTCATGCCTACAAGTTCATCCTATTCTAAAATGAATAAGCCAGCAACCTAATAAGCTCTTATTCACTTTCCACCTCTTTTTAATGGGTTTTTAATATCTAATATTGGAGAAAAAGCTGTCCCAACCACCTTGCTACGTGTAGTTCAGTGATTATATTGATAGGAGATTACTGCCTACTGTTTATCACAAGTAACTATTGTCGTTGCCCTGCTCAAATCATGGTTTGAGTTCATTACACTGTAATATCTTCTCATTCGCTCTTTTGTTTAACAGCAATATAAGACTGACTTTTCCTCAGAAAATCAAATTAGGCCATACTGTACTCATAATTCAACACAAGCCAAGGAAAATTAACAAAGTCACAAAGCTTCTCTTTTCCAATTGCAGGGGTTCACAGCCCCTGGATCACTCCTTGCTGTGGTGCCTGACAAGCCCTACAGTAAAAGGGACACTGCTCAAGTTCTCTGAAAGACCTAATAGTCATCTTAATAGCCACCCAACTGAAGCTTAATAACTCTTTAGAAATGCCATCATCTATGAAACTAATATATGTCCTCAGTCTGGGTATATTCCCTTTTGTTCTTGTTTATATTAAATTCCCAGAGAGACTTATCTAAACTGCTAGTATAAAATATGAGATTATAACAAAAATACCTCATCTAATTGTGAATAATTTCCTCTATTGACTACTGAAAAGGAAAGAACTTTGTGTCTTTTTAGTTGTTTGGTTTTTTTTTTTGTTTGTTTGGTTGTTTGGTTTTTTTCTTGCACCTCTTTGTAGCAGAATTCCCTCCTGATACACAGGTTTATTAAAATTTATTCCATTCTTTTTTGTCATACCAAAACACGAGTATTAAATTTTTTACATAAATTGTTATCCACAACCTTCCCCATACACTGAAAACAAAGAAAGCATTTCTATTGATGATTCAGTACAGTGTGAATGGTTTTGTACAAAATCTTTTATGTAGTACTAAAGATTTTTTTTTTTTATATGCGATAATTTTTTACATAAGCTCAATATTTTGAATTCAGCTGAGGAATCACTTTGCTATTTATTCAATAGTTTTCTATTTCCTTTAAGGAACAAAAGCTTTCTCCTGTTTGCATGATTTACTACCAATAAATTCATCTGCTGCTAAGGACAGTAAAATTCACAAAGCCCAACGGTGAAAATATTTACTTTGTGTCCTGAAGACAACAGTATACTCTCAACGAAAAAAAACATGTGTATTCTTTAATACTGTTTTTACTCTCAGTATAGATATACTATCACTACATCCAAATTAATTCTGTAATCTTTCCTGAAAAAAAGACTTAAAAAAATTAAACCTTTGTGCCTTATGCTGGCAAGTACTGTGAATTAAGACTGCTTATTTCATTGCTCTGTTGCAAATGTAACTCAAAGTAAGCAAGGAAGAGCATTGTCCTGGTCCAAAGAGCCCCAGGACACACACATACACACACAAATTTTTCCACATCTGGACTTTCAAGGTATTTGAGTTTTGCAAAATTGCAATAATAGATATCATAATAGATTTCTACAGCTTTTCCATAGATTGGTGAGGATAGAAATAGTCCAGATGAAAACATTGTTGTAACATTTTAACCTTATTATGCTATCCTATCTGCCGCGTTCAGCCAGGGATGAAAGAACGGGTCCATGCAAGGTGAAGATGATAAAACAGTGAACCACTTCATTACGGGAGCAACAGACTTTTATAGGGTTGGGATAGAGGGTTCTGGAACTTGGGAGGAGTAAGGGGCGGAATGCGGCAAATAAGGAAAACAGAGGGTGGATACAATACGTATAAGGGGAAACAAGGGAGTGGCCAGCCTTATATGGTACAGCTGCATTGCACCACAGGCTGACCTATAAGGGTACACAGAACAGGGACCAATGAGGGTTGGTAACTGGGGTAACGATAACCAATGAGAAACTTAGGACTGGGAAACTTGGACCAATGGGGGAATTCAATAATGCCCATTGCAATGGGACTTATGACTATTGTACAAAACTCTAAAAATTAAAACGCTTCCTCCTAGCTTCTCCTCATGTCTTAGTCCATTATCAAGGCTCCACAGATATGGTGACGGCAGGAGATCCTTCGACTTTCTGTGGTGAGTTGCACAGCTCTTTCCACTGGTTGAAATTGGCGATTGGTTTCCCGGCACCTATCTGTAGCTTTGCACTTCTGTAATAGAGGGAAAGATGGAAGAATAAAAGAATAAAGCTATTAAAAGTTAGATATTTCTTCAAGTTTGGTTCTGGATGTTTTTCAAAGAAATGTTTCCAGCAAAATATACTTTCACATCCCATCCCTGCAATTTTTCTGTATGTTTTCCTTCCATAGGTCCACCATGAAATTTGTGACTGGAACCAGTAAAAGCACTGAACAGTCATTAGCCTGAAGCTTGGAGAACTCACTTGGACCATAGAGCAGCTCTTCTGAACAAAGAGTATTGCATTAACAGAATTGCTGTCAATTTCTGAAAAGCTCAAACTCAATCACAGTGTTTACAGTTTGTTTATGCTCTTCCATAAAGACATTCTGCTGCATGGAACTTGTGAAAAAAAGCAGCTAAGTACACTAGCATATTGGTGGATTTATATGTACCACCTAAAGCAATAGGCAATACCACTGGACCTGCAATCTAGATAATATGTGGTCTGTTTGACTGCACTAAATGTAAATGAGTAAATACACAAATACACACATGGATAACTCAGTAACGTGGATTGCCACATGGACCTGGCAACAAAGTCTGGGGCAAAAGAGAACTCTGACTTGATGGACCATACGGTGGGGTGTTCTGTGGGGCTTCTTTGGCCAGTGAAGCCCTGTGCTAGGACTAGCATAAGTCAGCTCTTCAAAAACATGACAAAGGCACCCGATGCCCAGAACATCCTTTAAAAATGGCATTAAAACTGTATAGAAAACAACTGAAAGAGATATGAGACTACTAATTCAACAAAAAAAAAAAATCTGTGCTGTTAAAAAAAAAAAAAAAAAAAAAAAAAGGAAAAAACCTCTAGGGCCCAGACCTGGGTTCAGAATTCAATGCCTAAAGGTGAAAAGTAAAAGGAGCAAAATTAGAATTAAATTGGATAATAACATCTTAATTGGATAATGGTCTAAACCACAGAATCACATCCAGCCTCTAAACATTATTCATTCTCCAATAGAGCAAAATCAGAAAAAAATAGAAAGATATGAGAGACAAGGGAAGGCAGGAAGGAAGAATATTATTTGTGTTATATTGCTAATCACTAGTGAGGCTGAAAGAAAAGTTCTGGGTAGAACACATCCTTTAGACATACATGAATATGTATTAACTGCATGGTGCTGAGTACCAAAGTACATATGCTTGCATTCATATACATTTGTTTATATTAGATTAACTGTTAGAGCTTTTTCTAAGAGGCTACTTAACTGTTCTATTGTTTATTAAATTCATGCTTACTGTGTATGTCTACTCTATTGAGTTCTACTATATATAGGTTTTGGCTGATTTTCTTTGTATACTAACATTTTCTCTATATTTTGTTCAGGGAAATTCCATTATAATACACTAAAATCTGTGACTGAGACCTTCAGTTTCTCCTGAGACCCTAAAATTTCACATTTTATATATAATAAAGACTTAAATTTTCTCATTAAACCTTGCTTAATTTATTGTACACTCAGATTACCCAAACAGACATTTGGCAATCTGTCACCATCACCATATCTCTTCCTTTCCTTTTCTTTCCTTGGTATTTCTGCCTTTCAACATGCCTTATTTCATAGATTACATCTGAAGGCAGATGACATCTGAAACTGAAATGAGTAAAACTGGTCTGTTGAGCTCAAAAATGAGCTGAAAGTATGTACAATTTGCACCTGTGAGTAAATATGTGGTAAATTCATTGAAGGTGGCACAGACTAATAAATCATATTTGAGAAACAACATCTGTTTGATTTCAACAAATGATTGCAGAATCTACTCCTTCACACAATTGAAATCCTTAAAACAGACATTACATAGGTTCTACAGATCTAACAGGCTTCAATGCCTTTTAAAACAGTGTTAAATTATAGTTCTCCACACTGATCACAGTTCTTTGCAGGCAACTCTTTTCACTTTCTTGGATTTGATCTTTGCATTCCACCCTTAATAAATTGTTTAAAGTCTCAAATGAACTGTTTTATTTGCTGACTCGTCCCTTTATTAATCTTTACCTGTCGTCTGCCTTCAGCTAGATATGCTCCTGGATTTTGATCACAACACCATTGTCTGTTGGTTCTCCCCTCTCTTCTCAGGTTACCTTTTTTTTTTTTTTTTTAATGGATACTTCACATTTCTCCATCCAGTTCTCTCAGAAAACTCCTTATGATTTTTACCCATGCTCAGAAAAAAACATACTGAGGAAACGAGTATGTGTGGAGAGAAAGGATGTAGAATGTCTCATCTAATGAGGTGAAATTCATTCAGATTATGATTTAGATAATATAAAGAAGAGGATAAACTGGTTTTTATGAGGTACTGTTTCTTTAAAAGTTGCAAAAGTGGAAAAATCATAGCACACATAGAGTCTCTTCACAGTGGTCAACTGTGAAAGACATTTTAGCAATCAATAACAAGATTTTATGTACCACCTATTACACATACCTCTCTATGCTCCAATCCACTTGAAACTTAAATTAGTCTAGGATTATTAGGCCTCATGCTTACCGATTTAATTAGACAATAACTACATATCATTTATTTCTAATGTTATTTCTTTAATAATTTTCATTTAGATTAGAATTTCTAGTCACTTTTAAGTATTCTGGAGAAAGCAGTACAGTTTTACCCTCACAGGGATTTAAACAAGCAGCATACTAGATTATACCATGAGTGGGATGGTTTTAAGTGCGTTTCCACGTCTTCAAAGGAAAAACAGTCAATAACAAAGCCTGCTTCATAAACTACTAAAATTAATGAGGTAACCATTTATGCCAGTGCATAAAGAATAGCACTTTCTTTCTCCTACCTTGCAGTGTTTTCTTCTCTGTAAGCAGAATGGGTGAATCTCAGGGAAGGGAGGTAAACACAACTTCACAATGCCAGTGATGAAGTTAGATGATATAATTTTACTTTTCTTATTACAAATAATGAAGATTCTAAAGCCCTTAGATGCATAAAACCAAATAATTTAAGAAACAAATAAAGGTAATTTATTTACGGCCATGTGTGCTCTGATCGCAATGTTCAAAAAAACACTCAGTATGGGGAATTTCATTTATCTGGGGAACAGATATTCATGGACTTTCTGGACGACATAGCATGGGGCAATCATGGGTGACAGAGCTTAAACTGATGTTTTCAAGTAATGTTAGGATGAAAGCTAAGCTTTATGCAGCTCACTACCAGTTTCTCCTACTCATGCACACATGCAAATTATGCAAGGTAAATCATGAGCTATTTTATTAAAATTGATAATGCCATATTACTGTAATAAGGGTATAAATGGAATCAGTATGAGAACCACATTATCTAAAATTATGAACATGCTTCTTGTCCAATTGCTTTGTGTCTGCTTTTCCTTCATTTTCAAATTCTAGTTGCCCCCTGAAAACTGTTGTGCATGTTTATACTATTAATAAAAAGAAAATATATCCATTTCAGATGAAGAATTATGTGTGGAAATAGGACAATAATTCTCAGTATCTAAGCAACAGAAATCGTACAAAGTCTTTTGCTTGATACATCTTAACTCATCTAATGAAGTCAACAGAATTTGCAGTGCAAGGAGGGAAAGTAGATTTTATTGATCAACTGGTTCATCGGAAACTTAAAAAGAGAATGTGGTTCCTCAAACTGAGAGAAAAATCTTAAATTAATTCAATGTACTGAATATAGACTAAAAATATATATTACCTGAAGTTGAGAAATGGTAACATAAAGTTGTAAAAATTAACCTTTTCATGAATTTTGTGCCAGGACTTTTACAGCCATGTTTATCTTTCTACAACACAAAATAATTGTGCTTTACTTGTGTCCTATTGAGCTGTCATTAATGTTCCCAGCTAACAATCACCACCTACACCGGCTAAAGAATCTGATTCAGAGATATACAATTCCCTTATGGTTACTTAGTAGTTTGGATTCTCCTCTAGCTAGTTAGCATGAATGCATAAATAACAGTCCTACAGGATTCATAGCTGGTGAATCACTCTTACTTCATTTAGATATTTACAACTACATTAATATTTGAATATCATTCAAGCTTTACTGTATTTATTTTCACAACAGCTCTAAAACTGAAAAGTGCTTTTTTTCCTCTGTTTTGCTTCTGGGAAATGAAGGAGAGAAACAATGAAAACTAGATCCACAAAAGGCCTCTATTGCCAGTCAAAACTCGCAGCCTGAAGTTAGACTCATTGTCCCCTCTAGAAACACAGGCTTCACAAACACCAGAAAGCTGACAGGAAACTACTTGTACTAGCTGAGAAAGAAACTCCTGCGAGTGTTTGGTCTTTGCTTGAGTATCCCACTTCACAGAAATGCAGATACTTGCCCCATGAACCAGGCAAGAGAGCACTCACCTTGAAGACCATGTGAAGTTCTACCTTCCTGATTGATGGGAAATAGCATTTGATCTCAGCTTTTTTACTCCAGAAGAGTACCACAGCACCAAACTTACCAGGCATTCCTCTGAAAGAAATTCCCTCTGAACCCATTTCACATGCATAAATAAGTGATCTTTACTGCCCAAATGAACCTCTTAAATCTGAAGCTCTGCACCCATTCTTGTGGCTTTTAGTCTATGTACTCCAGTGAAGGTTTATTAATATAATGTAAAACATTTTCAACCCAACTGGCTGGGGCAATATCTTTAGAGTCTGGGACCAAGTCAAAATAGAAAAAGTTTAAATTAGAAGAGTAGAAAGATCCCTAACCAGTTGGATTTTGACTCTCAAAGCTGATGAGAGGCCTGAAGTTGTACAAGACACCTTTAAGACTGACTTCTCTAGATAACATCTAGTTTTGAGAAAAATGCTTTAATTTCAGTGTAAGGCAGGACTTAAAGCGGGTCAGTGACAGCAGATTATTCAGCCACCTGACCATCTAGAAATTCACATTAATGAAAACATGGAGTACATGTTTCCATAGTAGAGTGCTCTATGTCAGCGACAGCTACATTCCTTCTGCAGGGCAATTCAGCCCAGGCAGAGCAGGGAACAAGCATGGCTTTTCTCTAAGATTCCAGACAGTTCATCAGGAATGAGATCAAATATCCCTGCACAACAAGCTCATGCACTTTTTCTCCTGTATTTATCCTCTGGAAAAGTCAGTGAGCTACAGTCCCCAGTCAACTTACCACAGATACATCTAATTCAAAATTTTAAGAATCATGCCCACCAAAAGAGAACAAGAAGAAACTATAGTTCATTATGAGGCATTAGAAGTGACAATGAAGCACAGTGATTTTGTTATCATAGAAGCCCTTCTCATCCTTTAGTCTTCATATCATTGTGATTATTTTAGGTCACTTTATCCAAAATCACTTCAAAAAATCTTTCGTATTCTAACCAAAAGATTTACGTATCATTTGTGCTTTAAATGGAAATAGTAAATACAAAAATGCAATATTGCTGGTTAAACTCATTCCCATTAAATCCTTCTTTGTTATCACACAAACCAGT
Source organism: Margarornis squamiger (assembly GCA_035222235.1). Lineage (NCBI taxonomy): Eukaryota > Metazoa > Chordata > Aves > Passeriformes > Furnariidae > Margarornis > Margarornis squamiger. The sequence goes on along the minus strand of JAWWTY010000077.1, from coordinate 93,028,191 downwards.
AAACACCTTTTCCTCTTTTAATCAAAACTGCAGGTGGCACTAGTAACTCTTATTGTTCTAAGATGTTCAGTGCCAATGATTCAGCCTGCATAATTGTAGTTGGAAAGGAGGATGTACACTTTAATAAGTCTGCACCATTGAAAGATTCCAAATTAGCTGATTCTCTTCTAAATCAGGTAGTCACTGGAAAAAAAAAAAAAAAAAGAACAACTCAGTGTCTGAGGCAGCAGGCAACAATGGAATTGTCCCTTTCTTCTGTAATGAAACAGCTGCTGAACATTTTTTGTGCATAAATTTCTTAACAAGCTTATAAATGGGCCTAGAAAGACTTGGCATCTGCCAATGTCTGTTCACACTTTTGGAAATGAATGCACATAAAGAAAATATTAAAAAATTTAAACATGCCATTAAAGAACATATTTCTGTGTTTGACACTCAACCTGTAATGCACTGTTTCACTTGACTACCATCATTACTGAAACACTCCACTTTTTTTCTCACCATTCCTCAATGGAAAAATCTAATTGAAATTCAAAGTAGTGTTCATTGATAAAATGAAAAGACACTAATCAAAGAATTCAATGATTATATCACACAGAATAAATAAAGCCCACAACCACTTTAAATCTTTACTGTGATTCACTAGCAGAATGTTAAGAAAGAGCTCTGTTTAATCTTAACAACAAGAGTGAAGCTGCATGCACATAATTACTTATTTATTTATTAAGGCTTGTTAAAGGCTTGTCCAAGAGGGCACAAACACAGAGGCCCTTTTGACTAAATTCACTAGATGATCCATAGAAGTTCCACATTTCTTCTTTCTGTATTTTAGGTGAATGGGAATATCTAAGTCATCACAAGCACATAGGAAGAAGCTTGTATACAAATCCTTTGCCTTGGTCCTTTCTGTAGATGTGTCATTCAAAGTCATGCAACTCCGAAAAGAAGAAGTTGAATTAAGAAAGATTAGTGACAAGTTCCTCTATCAGTTAAAATTTATGGAAAATATTTTTATTTCAAAGGGTTCCAGATATCATCTCGGCACTCTGAACGAAAATAATTTTGTAGCAAGGAAAAATGATTTTTTTTATCTTTGGAATATTGAAAAATGATGATGCTTTCTGAACAAGCTCACCTGCTTTGTATATCTCGACAAAGGAAAAAATACCAGTTGCAAGAACAGCCTGAAGAATTTATGACTCACTGTGGTACTTTGAGGGGACAGCTTATTGGTCTGAAGAAGAAAAGATCCCCATGTGAAAAAGAATAAGACAGTAGAATAGTACACAGAGCACTCATTACATTTTTAGATCCTCAGTTAAAAATATTCAGCATTTATTCCCCTCCTATGAGTGAAGAGCAATCTAGAACACAGCAGGCATATCCTTTTGTGTAAATTTGCCAGTGCCAGCCACACGTCAGAGATGATTAGTGAGGCAGAGATGCCAGCCACCTCCTCTGACATCAGAGGTCAGACAAAGGAGAGTGCGACAAAAGCTAAAAAGCATCAACCCTACAATGATGATGTGGCTTATCTGGCATACCTACTACTCCCATCACTTCTCAGTACTCCTTTTATTGGCATTACCTGCTGTGAGAAGAGTGTCTCTAGAACTGGCAGCTTGATTTTGGTCTGAGGAAAATAATCATAATCTGGTAGCAGTGAATCAGACTGCCAACTCCTGCCTTTCAAGTAGTGAATTGAGTGCAGTGCAAAAAGACAGATAATATTCAGCTCACACCTTTTGCAGATGTAGCAAACACTCCAGTTTGTCACAAACCATGCAAGTTCAGCCTGCTGCATTAAAAGCATGCATGTTTTGCCCTTCTTTGTGAGAAAAACAAAGTCTGCAAAACAGATAACAAAAATAGATATCATCCTGGAAGGCTAAGAATTCCATAGAAATTATGTGTTAGGGCTGTTGGGCTACCAAATACCTTTGCCAGCCATTGAGGTTACCTATTTTATATAGCTATTTTATGCTATGAGAAAGCTGCTTCTCCATTCATCTGTTGCCCTACTGTGAAGACCATCTTTTATACATGTGTTGTATAAGTAATGTGCACATCATTTGTAATATTTTGTCCTAGAAGTCCTTTTCCCTGGGTATTTTTATGTCCTTTATGTCCTTTGCCATTAAGATTCAATGACATTGATTCTTAGGCATCACCGAGTGGTGTTTTATCAATCATTGTGGCATATCTGAGACTTTTTTCCTAGGGGAATGATAACCTGGTGTGAAGTTCTGCATTTATTTCCTTTCAGAAGGTTTGAACACATTGGGCCAAATGTCAGTCTTGTGTATAAATTGGAATGGGCTTGTTTGCAGCTCTGTAGGCTCACAAAACAGTGACACTAAACAGATATTCCAAAGAGCAGAATTAGAGTTCATCAGACATTTTAAAACTTAGCAACGATTACAGAGGGGAGAAAATGAAGGTCATTCCCTCTTGGTTGCTTTTGTATTTGGGCAATAATACGGTCACAGTTTTCTGAAATATCCTTTTCTTCTCGGTTTTGTAAACTTAGATTCAAGCAAGGTACCAAAAATGGAGTCTTCTGAAGTGTCCCTTCATTTTTTATATTCTTCAAAACACCCAGATAAATGTACCTTATTTGCAAACAGAACTCTAAGCAAGGACCATCACTGAAGTGATTGTTGAAATTCATCATTAACTCAGCATTTTTCTTAAGTCCTTATTCTTATCAGTTAGATTCCAGAAGCAGTATAAAGCCATTTAATCAGCACATTTATATAAAGAAATTCCTAATTTCAATATTATTTTGAAGTTACCAGAGAACAAGATGGAAGGAATTGGCTGGATATTGCATATCTATTTTTAATTAACCCACTGCAGAGGTTATTTAAACTGACTAAGCCTTTCTTCCTATATATTGTTGAGCTCAGAGAAACAAGAAGTGCTTTGTGCTCTTTGCTGCCTCTGCAGAATTAGTCCATTAGCCAGCACTATTTCTTCAGATTTTGCCAACCTCACTGGTGCTGTTGGTCAAAAATGCCCTTTCACCATATGTCTGTACTGCTGTTTATGAAGGCAAATATTTTCATATCAGCTCCATTCAGATAGAAGAAAATAGATTACAAATTAGTATCTCATAAGTGGATAATGTGTTTTCTTTTATGTTGATTATTTGTCTCTGTGTAAAAAAAGTCTGCAAAATCCTGCCTTTCAGCTTCTAAGATGCTGTAAGTCCTCATAGTGACTCTGTATTGTAGTAAGCAAAAGCAGGATGCATAACTCAATATTACATAAAATATTTATCATATTTCAAAATACCTTGTTTTGCAGACCTCAGACATATGTCCTTGATTTTACTTTCCTGACTGAACTTTCTTTTCAAACCTCGTCTCTGGAATTATCTCAAAATACTGTGCTCATGATTACATGTTCATTAGTTGTCCTATCACTTCCTTTCTCTGTTCTATCTTTCAGTGGCCTCATCTTTAGAGGCCTATCTTTTATGGCCTGAGCAGGCACATAGACAACATCTAGCATGCAAAACATTCATAGAACTTCAACTATGTCTTTCAAACATCTAATCACGCTTCTATTCTAAGGTACGATTTGAAAATTCAGCTCCCTTTTTCCACATTCATACCGGCTCAAGTTCTTTAATGCTGCTGCTGATACACAGAAGGCTTTATTTGAAGGGTAACCATGAAACACACTGGCATAAGAAATAAAATTATGTTGATTGTATGTGCTCAAAAAGAACTCCCATAAGAACTGAGTAAAATTGCTTATATTTGCTTATATACAAGAGAGATGATAGCATATAAGATTGTTGCAAAATATTTATTAGGTGACATTTAGAAGAAATATTATACTTTTAAAATGTAACAGCAGATATAATGATTTGTATCTATAATGGTAAGTATCTCACCATGAAACTCCTAATCATCTCTAATTATACAATACTTTTAAATCTCTTAATTTAGTAGGGTTTTTTCCCTTTGATTAAATTAATTTAAAAGAAGATGATACTGATATGGTAAAAATAAGACCACACAGATGGAATAACCATGAGCTATCCTGGTTTTATTACAACATGGAATCCAGAGACTGCTATCTGGAAAAAATGTTTGAGTTGCA
>JAWWTY010000077.1:92992192-93009386 GCA_035222235.1 Margarornis squamiger | reverse complement strand
AAATATATCCCAGTATTTTTCTGAACAAACAGGACTTCAAATATTTGGATATTCCAATAAGTGATAATACTTTTTTTTAGGACAACCATTTGCTTAGCTTCAATATAATAATTATAAAAATACTTGCTGTCTAGGAGAAAGAGCTACATGGGTTATAAGGAACCCATATTTACACATAAACTCAGCTTTTTTTTTGCTTTTTTTTTTTTTAATCTTTTGAGCTGCATCAAAAGATGCATTGAGGGTGGTGATTCTCCAGCTCTACTCCATTCCTGTGAGACTCCACCTGGAATGCTGTGTCCAGCGCTGGGGCCCCCCAACGTAAGAAGGTCATGGATCTGTTGGAACAAGTCCAGAGGACAGCCATGAAGATGATCAGGGACTCGGAACACTTCTCCTGTGTAGACAGGCTGTGAGAGTTGGGGTTGCTCAGCCTGGAGAAGAAAAGGCTCCAGGGTGGACTCACAGCACATTCCCATACCTAAAGGGAACCTATGAGAAAGCAGGACAGGAACTTTTTACAAGTCCATGTAGTGATAGAACATGAGGTAATGCCATTAAACTGAAAGATGCTTGGTTTAAATTGTATATTAGGAAGAAGACTTTACTGCGAGGGTGGTGAGGCACTGGAAAAGGTTGCCCCGAGAAGTTGTGGATGACCTGTTCCTGGAAGTGTTTAAGGCCAGGTTGGATGAGGCTTTGAGCAACTTGATCTAGTAAAAGATCCCTCTGCCCATGGCAGGGAGATTGGAACTTTAAAGTCCCTCCTAACCAAAGCCATTCTACAATTCCACAATATACAAACATACTGGAAAAATTATGGTGATGACAGGAAACAAAGGAGTTACTGTTTTACTGCACAACATTCTGCCTGAAACTCTCTAAAAAGAAAATTTAGTGAATCATTTTGCCTGTGGCACTACATACATGTACACTAATCTACACATTTTATGTTTCATACAGTACCTTAGGGGACTCAATAACAATAAAGAACACATTATGCTTTAAAAAAAGTTATGAGGCACTGAACATGTACAACTAACTATGGAGTTAAAAGTAGCAGCAAAGACTTCCTTCTTCTATCTTATTTTTAAATAAGAACAGCAAGTGGGCAGCAGGGAAGGATCTGTAATATCTTTAAAAGGGTAGAACTACAAAATTTCCGTGACTCACAACTCACTAAATTACAGTATAGGAAAAAAAAAAGTAACCTTATGATTCAGACTGTAATTAGCATCTTAGAAAATGCAGAAGAGAAAATTAGTCAAATACCAGAGCCATTCAGGGACTTGAAAATAAGGACAAGAACTTTAAAATCAGTGCACTAAATTTACAGTAAGCCGGCAGTGAAGAGAATTTTTAAAAAGGAGAGAGTTATAGGAAAGAAATCATATATAAGTTAGAGATGAGAGACTTTACATTGTAAAAACTAATCTTCTTACTAGAAATAATGCAATTGGGAAATTCAGAAAATAAAGAAATCCTTTCACTGATCAACAGTTTCAATTTGTTGACACTCAGACAATAAACTTAGATATCAGTAGTTTTTCCAGAATCTGTATTTCTGATAGCAAACAAATATCATTAGGCTGCACAGAAAGTACACAAAGCTTTATTTTTGAACAAAAACAAACAATTTTTTATTAAGGAGTATACTTGGTATTAAAAGTCTGCCCCAGTATCAAAATAAGGACTGAAAAGTAAAGTAGATTATTGAATTTTGCAATTCAAGAGATGTGATCCCTCAGCTCTGCACTTCAATCTGAGAAGATACACAGAAAGATCATTTTATTTCATTTAAATCCTTAGCTCTAAGAGGAGCTAAGAAACCAAAGCCTGATGTGGATGCTTGCCTCATTTAGGAGTAGCTATGATCTCTCATTGCAAGGCAGTAGCTCCCTCAAGGCCTTTCTGAGCCAGGACCCAGAAAAGCCACATAGATAGAAAGATGTTGTCAGCAAGTAAACCAATAAAACAGTGTCCTGCAAGCTATCTCCCACTGCTTTCTAGGGCAAACCTAGATTTTTCTTTATAACTAATCCAAACAGTACACTTCAGTGCCTGAAAATGTTTACTCAGGCTTTCTATATGGTTAGTTTATCTGTCCCTGTGGTCAACTGTAGATCTCCCAAAGCTTTACTTTCTAAGTTGATTTTAGCAGGCATCAATGACATCAAATGACACTTAACATACATACATAAATTCATACCAGTATTTCCAGGAACATATTGGTGTTTATAGAACAGGGAAAAACATTTTCCACACAGTCCTGACTTCTCTAAACTAACTTATTCTTTTCTCTGTCTCATGAAACATCTCAGGTGGTAGAATATGCACATGTACAGCAGGAATCTTTCACAGGTTGGGTATGGGCTGCTTGCCCTCTGCAACTAAAGTCAACCATCAGTGACTACAAAAAATAAACAACACCACAACATTTCTAAAAAATCTTAGTGGGTTGTTTTGTATGGATTTTTCCAAACCTGACAAGGGTAACTTAACACAGTATCATTATAATGAAAAAGAGATAAGAAATAAGATTGTTTTGGATGTATTAGACCTAAAAAATATTTCAACAAATGGAAACTGAGATATACACAAACTGCTCTAATTTTCAGTGGGTATTTCTGAAGATATGTTCTATAATAAATCTAATTAACTTCAAGGAAATGACAATAAGATATCGGAGGAGTAAGTAGACTAGTTAAATCTACACCAACTTCAAAAGCTTCTCAACAGAAAAACACAAGAAAAAGACTAATGAAGAAAATTACCAACTGTGATATAGATAAGAAAATTCAAGTTGTATTCCAGAATACCATTGTTAGGTTAATGATTTGTTGCAGAGTGCATGCAGGGAACAAGGATTTCTGAATATAAATGGCCTATCATTTAGCTTGAAGCTGTTGTAATTGCATCAGGTATATGCTACTTTTCCCCTTCTGTTCTGCTGTAACAGGGTTGTGAATTCAGCTGATCTTGGTTCCTGCACTTGCTTATGAGCTGCATGCTAGTAATTATTTAATCAAAAATGAAGCCTGACATTTACAAAAAATATCCTGAGGAACGTGGAGAGCTCCAATGTGATGTGATGGCAATTCTGAAAACCTGTTACAGTCTAATGACTATGAACTATATGGATCAGGGCAAAATGTTAGTTGGGTGACAGTCAGTTGGGAAAGGCATCCACAGAAAAAAACAATATAAAAAGAAATAAAAAATATTACTGCTCCAAGTTTTCCTAAAGCAAAATATTAAAATTCCTTTAAGACTAGTAACCAATAAAAAAAGCAAAAAAAATGAAGATTAAAAAAAGGGCTAAAAAATATATTGGTTAGGAAAACTTACTTCAAAATTTAAGAAAAATACAGCTGTTTCATTACAAAAGCTATCATGAGAACTGCTCTATAGCTATTACTTTGGGAAATATTAATGTGGGTCATGCCATTCAATGTGAGTCCATAGCCTCACACTAAAATATCATTGGTGTTTCTGTCTTATCAAAATGGAAACCTGACCTCTCTTTTCAGTTTACAATTAATATGATCTTCCGTTTGTGGTAGTTTAGTCCAAACAGTACCTGGAAAAAATACCTCAGTTGCCTGAACCTGAAGTTATAACCAAGATCAACCAAGTTTCAAAGTTCTAAATACTGAAGTAGAATTATACTTACCACCACCTTTAGTCAACTCAAATTGTGTTTGAAAATGGTCTTTGCTTTTGTTAGTGGTCTGCAAATAATACTCAGTTATGAGTATTTTGAATGTTCTATACTTATCCCATGTCCAGATTTCCAAGTAGGTGGTGCACACACAGGCAACAGGAGCTAAGTATAGGGCAGCACAATGGCAAAAGTCATGTCAAAGTATGAGGAAAATGGCCCAAAAATCTTACATGGTGATCCTTATCTTCACCTCCTGGACAGGTTACAACAGTAATAAATCAATTCTTGAGACCTGAAATCAATCCAACAAATATGTATTATAATATAGTAAAAGATCGCCTAAAAATGTAATCATGCCAGATTCTCATTCAAGTGTAATCAAACAATTAACCAAACCTGATTAACTAAATCAGATGTAACTGAACACCTGAAGTGGAAATTTCCACCCTTCACCAGTGGCATAGAGCAGCATAATGTACAAGCTTAACCTGGAGAACGTCTCTGTTTAACACCACAGAAAAAAAAGCAGTTCAGCACCACAGAAAAGAAAGGATGTATATAGAAAAATGCACATAATACAATTTAGATACTTTAAAAACTCTAAATAAATGTGCAATGACAACTCATAGCTGTTCTAGAAGATCATAATGAGAACAACAAATGGAATTAAAAACTTTTTCAGGGTGAGAACCAGTTAATCTTTAATATGTGTAAAGAACACATTTTCCCCCTAACAAACACTCTTGAATACAGATAGAAAAAACTAAAGACTCAAATGTATACTTAATTTTGATGATACAATATTTAACATCAGATACAGAGAATATTGATTTAGGGCATGAACCATGAAATATCCCATAAAGCCATGCTATAATTGTGTTTGAGCTCTGTAGAAATGTCAGTCAGCTGAATTCTGTGGAAGTTAAACTCTCTCAAATGTGCTATTAGAAGTCTTCAAGCATTAAAAAACCTCTAAACCACTCAACCAAAAACCTGTTATGCTTGAATAATTCTAACAAGTGCGATAATAGGTGTACAGTCTCTGAGACTCTTTGACAAACTACAAGATACTTCAGTATTCTTTTCTCTGAATGATAAATCTCAAGAAATGTGTTGTAGGTCATTTATACCACACACAAAACAAGGAAATCACAATTTAAGGACCCATGTTTTCCACACAAGTCCATTAACAAAGAATATGTGGGAAAAGAGGTGATGGACTCTTTACCTGGGGAAAAAAAAAAGAAACAATTATCTGGCGACAAGCACCGGCATTAAAAATGGCATAAGATACAGACAACCCTTTACTGCATCATTTTGCATTTTCAGAACACCATACACAATGAACTAAGTAAGCTTCCCACTTACCTCCTCATATTCCCTAGGGGTTTAATCATTACTTTAAAAATAGAGAACAGAGATATAATGAGGAAATTATCACGCTGGGAGAGGGCCTCAAATAAAAAATTTTCAAGACACCATGAAGGACCCAGAAACACAAATATCATTGAAAGCAAGCCCCTTTGACTGACAATCCACTACACTGAGGGGTGTCTATCTCATAGATATTCTATTGACATATTCTGAGCATGTCTTTTTGGATTCTGAAAGGTTTACAATAAAAGCAAGTTACTTTATCTTTGTGATTGCATGGTGTATTTCATTTTCAGATCCTACATTATTTATAATACTGGCCTGAATAAATCATGTGTGTCACCAAATGCAATGCAACTGAACAGCTATCTTTTAGAGCTTTGTTCAAATGCCCTGGGTCATTAACATTGCGAATTAATTTAGAAGTTACTAAAATCTGCCTGCCATGAAAGATAAAGCCTCACATCTAATAAACACCAATAAACACAAGCATGTGTGAAGAGTGCTACAGAAGATATACAATCAATCTAGATTCTATGATTTGTCAGTTTATTGTTCCATTAAGTCAGCTGATCTGCAATCACAGAAGTGAATCACATTTGTCAGTGCAAGAGAAGCCTGAGCTGTCATCTTAAACCACCATTGCTTAACAGTTGTTTATATATTCATACATATGACTCCAAGATTAAAATTAGATTTTTGTCCTTTTCACATATTTCCTATTGCATGATATTTTACTGTAACTACTTTCTCTCCCAGTCTAACAGCATATACTGTGATGTGTTAGAGCAATCAGCTCTAGAAAACAGAAGTTTGAACCGTTCCTGCCAACAATGTATTTCTTTATGTAAATGAGAAAATTAACATTTCAGTATGAAATCTGCTCTTTGACATAGCTTGTTATCAGTTCTGTTGGTGATTTCTGTAATCTGGAATCATTGATACAGATTAATTACAAATTTTGGAGAAGCCAAATGCAGATACATAGCCTTCCATGAATGAACAAACACCTCACTACAAATGTTTAACATGAGACCATGTTGTTCATAGACAGTTTTACACATTAGTATTTGAATTTTGATATTTCACCCACTTTTTTTTTTTTTTTTTTGGTCTCTTTTAAATTGTGGGTCACGCCCAAGAAATATTTAATTGGGAATAATTGCATCCTGGATAATTGGCTTTTGGCAAGACTGTATAGTTTCTAGTAACTTATATCTCAACGTTTTCGGGTCTATGTTAGATCTTGTAAATAAAATCAGCAAAACAGATATCTGGTCTTGCTTAACCAAGAGTAGTTTGAGATATCTATCACTGATTATTTTAAAATATGCTTGGTTTCTTACATTTTAATATTTTCTTTTTATATAAATACTTAGGTTATTTGAAGAAAATTTTACTTATTAGGCTAATGTCATGGGGACCCAGCTGAGATAGAAAAGATATAAAACTTTGTTCAGATTAATATGTACAGTGTACAAATCCGAAAGGAAACTAAGGGCTGGTTAACACAACATTTAATGGGAGAGTAACAGATCTCATCTTTACATGTGATTTTATTTAGGTACTACAGGGAATTCAGCCTGTATCTCCTGTATCATATAAAGACTTTCAAATTACTCTATTTCCCCTCAATATGATTAGTGGAAAGTGATCCCTACTTACAGAAATACCCCAAGATATAAATTACTGCGTTAACAATTTTAATTATTATTCCCAAGCAAATAGTTAGGCCTATTTGGTCTCATTAAATATATCAATATCATATTAGTTCAAACCCAACACAGTAAAGAATTTAATCTGCTCAAAGGTACCACAGAAAACTGTGGCACTATAATGCAATGGACTCAATCGTACACTATTTTCTGCTTTGTATGCGCAAGGCTTCTTGGGTAGAATAACCAAATTTCTACTGACTTGAATGATTTTCAGGTTACCAGTGGCAAATTCCTTGTCTTTGATAACAACACTAATATTGTATCTCATTCTGTAGGCCCAGAATCATTGCTATTTTAAGCTTTAAAGCTTAACACTGCCATTTCACTTGCTCAGACTTTATTTTAGGTAGTTCTTGCAAGCTTCAATCTAGACCATGATATGCCCTTATTTCCACTCTCTCTTAGCAACACAATACAACGAGCAAAGAAGGAAGAAAACAAGCCCTGACATATATTTTGTAAAGTTTTAGAATGAAGACCAAAAATTAAAGTTTCCATGTTGCGTTAAAATTCAACTGGGAAGTTTTGCAAGTCCAAGCTCACTCATTTCACCCACATTCCAACAGTTTAACACTTTTCTCTCATACATTATCTTTCATCAGAGCTTTTGCACACACAGAAGTAGGGGATGTATCCCAGTAATGAACTGTACTTTAGACTAACGTGAAAGTTCATGGACTAAGGAAGTTTATAAACAGATGGGAACCTATCTACTCTATATTACATTTTACACCCTGAAAATCAAAAATTATTTCTATTTCTTCAGATCTGTGTACCATTAATAATAGATAACTAATAGGTACACATTTTCAAAAGAACATATGTAGAAAGACAAATAATTACATTAAACACGGGTTATGGGAATTTCAGTACATATACAGAGTTCTGATTATTTTTAGTCAAAATTTAGAAAATTTAATTATATAAAATAAACATAGAGGACATAGAAGCAAATTTTGGCATAACTGAAGAGTTCCTGCACATGTTTGACAGCCATATTTTCACCTTGAATAGCATTCAAAACACATCTATATTGGCCATACTTGTTTTGCTCTTTACTGCTGTTTACTTAAAAATAATAAAAATTTGGTTTTACATTGAATTTTATTCCTTTTCTTTTCTCTTCCTTTTTTTTTTTTCAAAATCTTTATACTGAATTTCCCTACCTCATGGACATTTTTCTTTGATGTTAAAAATTGTCCATTGATATTTTATTCTTTTATTATATGTATGAGGGTTTTGCACTTTAAAAATTATTTTGTTATATAACCACAAGAATCAGGACTGAGACACTTCCACCTCAAATTTCTCATACATTTCAAACTGGAAAACATTAATAGTCCATGTCTATTGTGGCCCTCCAGCAACTCTCACAGGAGGTCATACAGCTATGACAGCTATGTAATTATGCTGTATCATTAATAAATAACTTACCATAAATGTCAAAATCCCTCAGCTTCTAAAGACTGCTTTAGTAATTATGTTACAGTTAATCTTAAAACAGTGACATCTTGCCCTTTCCTTCTTCTTTCCTGTACCTACATTTGGTGGAATGTCTCCTACTTATCAGCAATTTATCATGAATGAGACTACAAAGGTCTAAAATTGTTAATGCAAATCAAGTCACCTGATAGCTTCAGAGTGAACAAACACTATTTTTTTTTCTTATTGCCTAATACTTTTTCTTGAATAAATTTAAACACTTGAAACACATTCTGTCACTAGCATAATAAAACCATAATGTTCCTATTTAATTACAATTTATTTGAATGACTACTCATTAGTTTCATGTTTTAAAATAATAGAAAGATTTTTCAAACTGGAGTGTACTGTCTGCCTATCAGTTCATTAGTATAAAGACAAGTTGCAAGATACATGCATAACAGTTTTATTAGGTCATTGTCTTTAAAAATATTTTCTACTGCTTTTGCAACCTCTGTGATAGACTAACAAAAAGTATATTTGCTGCATGTCTAGAGATGATGCAAAGAGAACTGTCTCTTAAGAGCAACTTATCCAAACTATAGAGTTTTTTCCCAGCCTATGCCACTAATAACCTCAGTTACTGGCATCATCCCAGTAAAATTGAGTCATCTTAAATCTGAACGATATCAACTGCATTTCTATAGCCATGTTGAAAATGTAGGACTATATAGTCAAATACAACATTATTTCAATTGAATCTTCCCTAATTTCATTAAATAATAGAAGATCAGAACATAGAATACCATCTCAGAGAACTGAAGGAAAAAAATCAGGATCAAATATTTCATACTTTTTATTCAAGCTGTCACTCCTCTCTCTCCTTAAATGTGTGCATCTACACTTGTTATTTGTTATTTGCCACATACTCCATATGCCTATGTTTTCACATGTAAGAAAGAGCATTTCAGGTCAGCGCTTTTTCCCCTTATCAGGTCCCTTCCTCTTCCATATGATCATCCTCTTCATCACCACATCTGTGGTGCGACAGGCAACAAGGAACTGTCAGCAAGTTTCGTGCTGAGAGATAATGCTGTTTGCAGCCTCATTTTGAAAGTCAGACACAAAGTCTATTCATAGCAAAAGTTTACCACTGTGATTAAGGATGTAAAGGATCACATTTTATTTATTTATCCAAAGACTTATGCATCTGAGGGAGAACATCAGACAGTAGTGAAAAAACTCTCTCTCAATAAAAGATTCAAGCCCAAATCTAAAATCTCAGTCATGTTGCTAAAAGTAACTCTCCTTGAACAGAATAGAAGCCCAATAGCCTTACTGTTATTCAAGCAGCTTCCAAAACCTACAGTAAAAAAATGGCACATACCTACTATATATTTTAAAACTATTAAAAACAAACAAACAAAAACACAAGAAAAAACCCAACAAATATTAGTTGGTATTCCCTGCTGCTGGTAAACATGACCTCACTGTTCAACCTCTCAACTCCTTTTGTTGCAAGAATGCCTTTCCTTCTAAAAAGTAAAAATTGAAATTGTTAATGGGTGAACAGGTGGAAAATTAAATCACTATATATATTAATTATTTAGGTCCTTAATCACTTTATGTTATTTTATTGAGAATTTCTGATTCACACAACAAAGGCTGCAGTATTACAAAACATCTTGTAGTGCATTCTCCATTATTAATTCAGAATATGTCCGAGTTGTAGCCATTAGCATAAACTCTTAATAAATCTGCCAGTTCCATATGGTATCTGTAAAGGAAAAATGGCCTTCCCCTATGCATCATCAAAAAGCTTAAATCAACTTCAGAAGGTTATCATACATTTATTCTTCTAAAGTGTTTACATTAGAAGTAAGATTTATCTCATCATCTTCCTTTTTCTGGACAGGAAAATTCTTCAATTCTTCATGGACAATTTCTTTGCTAGGATAACCTTGTTTATTTTGCCTGTGTGACATGTAAGGACAAACAGAGCTGTTTTGATTCCCTATTGATCTTCACTCTATTTCATCAACATAATTAATTTGTTTGCTTTTTTCCCCCATGCATATTCCTATCCAAGCAAAAGTTGCTCTAGTTTCTTACTCACTCTCTCCCCTCCTCACCCTCTCTTTTGTTGTATTGTTATTTTAAAAGAAAATTACTAATAGTTCAGTAAATTTAAATAATAGCAATGTAATAAAGAGCTCCTTTAAAGGACTTGAAAGTATAGAAAATATTTGTTAGAATATGATGCCATTATCCACTTTCAGAAATATAAAATAAGATGACAAGATAAACTAAGGAATGATGGCAAATGGCTGATGTGTTAAAAATATCAAACCACACAATTCCTCCTGGTTCTTCAGTATGGTAGCTTCCATTTACATAGATTCTGGCAGAGTAAAATCTAATTTAGATCTAATTGCAGCCAATATTACTGATCTCTTTCTGACTTTTTAGCTAGACTAGAACAACAAAGTTCTGGACTAAACCAATATTTTTTGTTGAAGGGACACCTGGATGTTAATCTCTCCTGCTCAGTGTTGGACTAACTTAAAAATTGAGTCAGGCTGCTCAAGGCCTCATCCTGTCAACTTTTGAAGTTCTCCAAACAGAGACATAACAACCTTACTGCAGAAATTGTTCTACTGCCTAAGCAATCGCATTGAAAAATAAAGGTATGGATCACTGGGCTAATTTTGGGCATAGTTTCTGAAATCTAGTGTTCAGCCAGAACTTTACCACAGATATTTAGGTACTTATTATTTTGGTGGATAAATAAGTGTGGCAGCTGGAAACAAACCACTGTCATAGAGCAAATGGTGAGAGAAAAATTCAAAAAATTATACACAAAAGATATAGAAGAGTAGAGTAGGAAAGTAAAAACAACAGAGAAAGAAATATCGTTGTTCTGATAGGCTAAATATGTACAGAACAATATTTTTACTGTGTAAAAGAAAATAACAACTGAAATACATAGTTTTTACTCTGCAGCAAAATTGTCTTTTTTTATTTACTGCAGACACTTCCTAGAGCTTGCTTTTATCTTTAGGACATTTTACAAATGTTGGAACAACCATTATAATCCACCGTTTAAATGTGTTTCCCTACACTGGGCATTCTTATCCAGATTTTTTTTGACCAATTACAGGTCCTTCCCCTGGTGAATGATGTCACACTCCCTACCAAACCAGTCACCAAACTCAAAGCCCAATTTTGGACGTTGTCTTTTGTGATCAAACTCATTTGACTCCAATATTTATCCTTAACCTCCAGGAAGACTTAGCTTGACAGAAGATGAATTTAAATCTCTCCCCTTAAAAGTTAATTATAATGCATGGCAGTCAAAGTAGCCAAATAGTGACTCGTCGTTCTGCATACATATAGTACCTGTCCAAGATGAGTGAGTGTCTTTTTTGATAGCTTTGACAACTCTGATTTTCTCCCTGCTAGCTTTTCAGAGATGCAAAATCAAATCCAGCTGATCACATTCTTCTTTGTAGTGGCATTTACTCTAATACCTCATATGTTTTTGCTATATTTGACTTCAAAGGATAATGACATTGTACGCATGAAAAGCTTCTACAAAGCTTCCCTCATGTGCCTTCCTTGAAGATCAAATCAAACTGTAGGCTTAGTATCGTGATTTTGATATATGCTACTTGCAAGAAATGATGGAAGAAAATCACTACTTCACTGTAGTACCTTTTTCCCTTTAAGAAAATACAGCAGGTCTGTTTTTCAAATGAACATGGCTACTTTTAAGTTTGAAATGCCCAAAAAAATTTCTAAAATAAATGTATAGTCATCATGACAGGGCTATGCATTAGCAGAAATCCACAGGTTCTACACTTTTTGTAGAATTTGCCTTTCATGTAGTCACTATTTTGACTGTATTTCCATGGCTACCTCTGCAACCTGTGGTTCTTCCTAGTTTTTCAAAACAAGAAACAGCAATTACACGTTATTTTTTCTTCCTGAATTCAGACCCAGCCACAACTATAAATTAGTAAGAGAAAGGCAAAAATAGTGAAGATTATAGGTATTTGGATTCCTAGAAGGAAAGGATTAATTTTATTTTTAGTTAAAAAAAATAAGCATTTTTCTCATAGCTGTGTTTCTCCTCCCATTCATCAGTCCTCATTTCTAATCTGCAACATTAATGCTACAACAGGGAAAACTGAAGTACAAAATACATATTTCACTGCATTTGGTAAACTATTCAAGTCGCAAGTGCAAATTATTTTGTTAGTAGTGACATTTGAGGTAGAATCTCACTTCTATTGATAGAAAATAACTGTCACAATTATTAGATACAACTCAAAGTATAAAGGTTTCTAATACACCTATTTGTGACATCCCCCCACTTAAGGGGAAAGAAGCACCCAAGATTTGTAGATGCCCACGGTCAAAAGGAACAGCGTAAGTCAGAGAGTCTGCAAAAACTTATAGTTTTATTAGCAGTTTACACCACTTGGCATGGAATTTGGTATATTAGTCCCTGACCTTCTAGTATAAGCACACAGCAGCAGGTTTTGAATATTATTCTCTAGGCCTCCACATTATTCCAGACAAATCAGTTTGTCAATATGGAATGAAAAATTGGAGAAAAGAGGGAAGAATGACAGAAAAGGAAAAAGGAATTTCATGCAATTGTACCTCGTACAAAGCTTTCAAAGTCACTGCATGAGGGATAGAGAGCTCTGAAAAAGAGTATTATCCACACAAGTAGAAGGGCTATTCATAGAAAGATTCATAATGTTTCTGTCCACTCAGACATGGGGACTACTGAATTAATATTAAGTGGAAAAGAGCACTGGATGTGACATTTCCATCACAAAACGTTGAACAGTACTTCAAATAGTCTTGATCAAAAATAAACAGACAGTAATTGAGATCTATAATTGTCTTTACTGGTTTATCTTGCAACAATATGAAAGCAGGATGGTTCCTGGAGAACAGTTAATGGGCTAAAAAATTGGTTAAAGGCACCTTAGAAAGAGTAAAAGGCTGCCCAGCAATGAAATGTTTAGAAAATAATGAAATAAAAAGAGACAAGTGCAGTCTTAGGAGACACAGATTTAAATTCTCAACCCATTATTGCTTTCCGTCACATGATTTCACCACTGAAAATAGAAAACAGAAATAGTCTCTTCTATTCATTTGAGGAAAAACAAAAGCTTGCAGAAGTTGAGACAGATACCCTGTTGCAAAAGAAGTCCAATGAAAATACAAATAATGTGATAATGTTTTATGATCATCAACAGACTGCTTTCTTGAAGAAACTGATCATGCTTTGGTGCTTTAATAAGCTACTTCGATAGCATAGTTTCTTTCTAAGTGCTCATCTGTGAAACACAAATTAATCCTACTTTCACAAACTTCCTTTGTTTTAACAATTTTGAGAACAAGGCAAGATAGCTCACCTACCAGGAGACTTCCATCTCTGAAATTGCTGCCAAAGGAAACCAACAGTGACCCCTTGCTGTTATTGTCAGTGACAAAGCCAAGGGTCCTTCTATGTAATGACTACAAGTCATGTACCTTGCTACCAAATGGCAATTCTTGCATAATCCTGCTGCACATTGTAGACAAGTGCTGGATTTTTGCAAGTTGCTCCACCTTTATCAGTGTTAATTTCAGTTGAAATAGCATTAGACCAACAGGAAGGATTTTCAAAACTCTCATATATTGATACCTCACCACTTCTCTTGCTCTTGTCTCTGATTAACCCTTCATAACTCTTGCACTTTGCAGTTGATTTTTTCCTGTTCGCTTTTCCCTCCATGCACATTCTTGGTTTCTGACAACAGTTCAAACCTGCTGAGAAACCAGAGGTACAATTAAAGAATTTTCCAAGGTGACTCTATTCTTGTGAGTTCCACAGTATAATAAAATAATAACAAAACACACAATTTATGTTCAAACATGTCTTTGCTCAGCAGGCTGTGCTGACTTGTGCTCCATGTCTAAGCTGCTTTGTCTAAATGCTCCATGTCTAAGCTGCATCTCTGCCATTGAGGTGGCAGAGATGAAAGTTCCTAGACAAAGGCGGTGGTATATCCCACATCTCCTACTCTCTGGAGTAAACTGTTATTCAGTAGGAACCTATTGCCATCTTCCTCTCCTTCAGCTGACTACAATCACTGTTTCTGATCTTGGTGTTCATGGCATGATGGTCATCCCACAAACAACTTAGAAGAAAACCAGAATTTTGGATGATTAGACTAAGGCATAAGCCAGCAGCTTACCTATACATCACTGCTAAGATTGAAGCTGTTCTGCAAATGTTTACAGAAACAGCACTTGGAACCTGGGAAACTACTTTTGTGCAGCATTAAATACCAGCTGAGAAAACTCTTCCTAAAATTTGGGTTTTGGGGCAAAGACATCTACATCCAATAAAAGTTCTAACCATTTATATCCTATAGCAGAAGTCTGACTTGAAAGAAATTAATTATGTGTTATGCGCATAATAATGTATTCAGGAGAATATGTCTAGCTAGTGGACATGAAGTGTACAATGATGGAACAAGATAACATGAAATAGATTTTATAGTAATTCTAAAGAATAAACTTTCTTCATCAGGCAGTAAATCCAAGATACAGTAAACAAGACCTAAGTTATAGCACCCCTTTCCTAATGAATATATTTATTTACATCATCTGATAAGTATGTATGTACATTTTACAATGTCAGTGCTAAAATTCACTGCAAAAATCTATTTTAAATTAAGTATACATGATTGTTCAAGCAATGTGTTTAGAATTATGCATATTTGCATTCCATTATCCTTTGCATAAATTTAACATTTATGAGCTAATTAGTTGCATAATAATATTGAGCATTTAACTGTATTTACATGTAACAGTGCTGTTATCAAATAGATCCTTATTAATGGCAAGAAAATTATTTGTTACATATATCATGAATATCTGCTTAGGAAATCTGTTGTCACCACTAGTCCATACTTATCTGATTTATACAACACTTCTGGTATTTGAAACTGTGAAGGAAAACCAGAGCAGTATAAGAGAAAAGTTTATGAGTCATTACTAAAATTCAGTTCCTACCAATGTCTGTCATCCATAAATAATTTTAGGGGTCAGTTGTTCTCAACCATGGATTTATTGTATATGCTCTATCCACTCAAGGTACATTGCAAAATACATATGTCTAGGAGAATGGTTGCAGATGGTCTTACTCTTTATTCTTTACTTTTAATTCCTACATGGCATTTTTTCTCTCATTACAGAAGAAATTCTAAAATACAAGCAACATTAGAAAAAGAGACAATATTATGGTCCATATATGCATTGCTAGGAATGCCAAACAAAAACAAATGAAAGTGTTAGGAAAAAGTATGGACAATAATATTTAGAGAAATAAATACATTTCTTTATATATGATATGCTCACTTTCAAGGAATCAGTTTCATTTTTCTTGGAGGGTGGAAAACTATGTAGAAGGGAGAGGTTCTTGCATATACGCTTCATTTTAAATACTATCTTCCAAGGCCTTTTTAAAAATATTAATTTTCCTCACAGCATGTGATCTGGTATCCTCATTTATATCCTGCCTCTGTAAACACATTCCTATTTGCTTTGCTTTACGCATGTGACTAATGGAATTCTTTAGCTACTTAAGTAGATAAAAAAATAAAAGGTACAAAACTGAGTCTTACTAGACTGTCATGAGAAAGCTAATACAAGTTATGGTGCTGAAAAAAATGCAATTAACTATTTAATATTAAGAAGCACAGAGTAGCTCAGAGTTTAATTTTAATATTTCTTAGTCTTAAAATAAATATAATGGGTAAAAATTTCAGTCAGGTAAATAACCAATAAAATAGGATTTACTGTAAAAAAAACATAGGTGGTGGTGCTGGAACTGATCTCCTACAAGTAACCTGTTGCCCCTTTGCACTGTTCAGGTGGAAGATCAAAGGAAGGACATTTCCAGGAAACTTAGAGATCAATGAGTGCAATATTCCAAGTATTTTATAGTAATAGGGTTGCACTTGCACAGTGCATATCACTTCAGTGTTTTGTGCTGCCTCAGAGCTGATTATCCAGTCTGGTCCCCTTCCTTTCTTTGCTAAGAAACAGAGTGATTTGCACAAACACCTATAGTAGCGATGCTAATTCCACATTGCAGCTAAAGGTAAAGTCTCAATTACCCAGCAATTGTACAATTCTGCTCCCAGAGCACTCTCAGTACCTTGCTTTTCCTGGAACTGCCAGAACAAATGTGTTGCATCTACAATATAAACCTAATTTGTAGATATAAACTCTGGAAACAACCCTCAAACAAAACACAACTCTACATAAATCCAACGAATTTTCTTGCAGAGTGAAAATTACCTGTAATTGCCCAACTGAAGTCTGTGACTTCAGAAAACTCAATACAATTATATGTGCAAGTGCTTTATAATACAGTCTTTGCACATATCAAAATGCCAAGAACAGCCTATCATAGCCAATGTTATTAAAATTAATTGGTATCTTGTCTCAAATACATGAAGTGAGAAGGAAAAGAGCGGGCCATGTAGAAAATGTTTTGGGATTTTAATACAATATTACTTTTCATTGTTTTTTGAAATTCCTAAGTGACCTAAGCAATCAGCTATACACACTAAAATACCAGTGAAATCATAAGCTGCATTATTACTAATTGTGGCCAAAGTGTCATTAAAGGATTTTTTACATGGTATATACAATGAAACTCTTCCATAATCCCTGGATATGAAAGAATCTCCAGCTTTAAACACACTCTACACAGATCAGTTTGCATGGACTGTTTACAGTTCAACCATGTTTCCTTTACATGCCATATACATGAGAAAAATGAGGAAAAGAAGGAGAAAATAAACTCTTGAATTGGACTACTTAAGTGAGTATATAAATAATTTCACTACAGGGGTGTATTAGGGTAGAATTCTATGCGGGTATTTTTGGTCTGTGTTTGGCCCAGCCACCTGTGAGAAGCTGGGTTTTTCTCATGCCA
>JAWWTY010000077.1:92978219-92991909 GCA_035222235.1 Margarornis squamiger | reverse complement strand
TTAGTTGAACCTTTCGACAGTGTCTTAGTTTCCATTTCAGTAGCCTGACGGACCTTTTTGGTTTCCTCCCTGGAACAAGGGGAATCCAATAAGTTTCATAATTCCTAATAAAAGTATAAGAAATTAGTTGGATCTGGGAAAATCTACTTTAAATATTATTCCACATCATATTTTTGATCTGCCATTTGGAAAATTGAATTGACCATCTAGTAAAGCATTCATGGGACTATTTTATCACTGCTTAAGTATCGTTACTGATATATAATGAATTTTGTACTGGACGCATAAAACTTAATTGAAAAGCTTGGCAAAGATCTCAAACAATTTAATGGTTCAGACTTCATATAACATATCTGGCATCCTTTCAGTGAATCTTGTTTCCTTGCATGGAGTTACATGCTTTTGAAACATGACACATGCATTTTTCATCGTTTCTGTAAAAACTGATCTTCTCTATTTGTTTTTGTTTCTAAGCAGCTTCAGTACATGCAGAATTAAAAGTTGGGAGAATCCAACCACTAACAGCTATACCTTAGAACTGAAAAGTAAAAAAGGGAATTTGACTCTAAGAAAAATTGGAAGCAAAAAGAAATCTCCAGTAGAAATGTTAAGTACTGATGCTCTTTAACTGTACGGGCTAATAATTTATTGACCATGAGAAGAAAAGGACAGAGAAGTGCACAAGCAGAAACCACCATTCACAAAATCTTCCCTATACCAGACATATATACCTGCTGAAATGTTCATGTTTAGACCAGAGACAAATCTGAACCACACTACCAACAAAACCTATTAAAATAAGTTACTTTCAATTTTCACCATTGTCTTTAAAACAAATTATCGGCATCTGGGGAAGTTAAGATATCATACCAAAATACCAACAGTTAGTGAATTTCAGTAATAGAGTTCTAGATTGCTCAAACACTCACTAAGTGCTCTTCAGGCTGTCTCTGAGTCTCACTATGTCAGTTCAGGACAATGATGTATTTGCCGGGAGGGGAGGGGAGGGGAGGGAATTTTTCAGAGTACATAGTGATAGTCTATTCTAACTGCCTGATCACTTCAGGACTAACCAGAAGTTAAAGCATGTTGTTGAGGGCATTGTCCAAATGCGTCTTAAACTCCGACAGGCTTGGGTCACCAAACACCTCTCTAGGAAGCCTGTTCCAGCATTTCACCACACTCTCAGTAAAAGGGCAAACAAGCTCTAGTCCTGTAGAGTTACAAAAATTGAAAGGACTGCTTGTGTAAAACTGCAGGCAGAATAGCACATGATTGATTCTAAGCAATATAAAAGTTTTCACATCAAGTGTCAGTGATGAATCATGCTGAGCCTGGCCTGAGTTTCTCATCTGTATGCAGGAGAGAGAGCATGTTTCCCATTCTGCAGAGTTCTTGTGTTTTTTCATCAGAGATCCAGCCTCAGACATGGAGGAAAGACAGAGTTGTGAACCTTGTCAGATTTCTATCTCCTGATGCTGCTCTCAGACACCACGTGCTGTCTTGAGGCAGACGAGGCTTGTTGTTACACAAGAGATGTCTGTCAGACAACAGGAATGTCAGAACACAAAACTGGCTTGGAGAAGTACGTATCTCATTTCCTCTCATGTACCACTGTAACCTCTGATTTTCATTCAATGTTTCTAGGTACATACAGGAAAAACACATGTTCCAGATTTTGGGTGTATTGAATTTGCATGACAAGGTTTTGATGGCAGGCGGGTTATAGGGGTGACTTCTGTGAGAAGCTTCTAGAAGCTTCCCCTATGACCAACACATCCAGTGCCACCCAACTCTGAGACTGATCTGCTGCTGGCCAAGGCTGAGCCCAGCAGAAACAGTGCTGGCACCTCTGGGATAACATAGCTAAGAAGGGGCAAACTGCTGTGCAACAGCAATCACAGCTGGAGAGAGGAATGAGAATGTGTGAGAGAAACAGATTCCCCCCGCAGCCCACGGCACAGACCGTGGGGAGGCAGGCAGTCCCACTGCAGCCCATGGACGTCCATGGTGGAGCAAAGATCCACTTGCAGCCCATGTAGGACCCCATACAGGAGCACATGAATGCCCAAAGGAAGCTCCCCACAGGGAGTCCATGCTGGTGTAGGCTCCTGGCAAGCTGTAAATGGGGAATTAAGTTGAGCCATTGAAGAAAGGAGGGAAGGGGGAACTTGTTTTTAAGACGTGGCATTTTTCTCATTACTTATTACTGATTTGACTGGTAATAAGTTAAATTAATTTTTCCCAAAGTCTGTTTAGCCCATGATGGTAATTGATGAGTGATCTCTTCCTGTCCTTACCTCAACCTCCACAACATTTTTGTGACATGTTTCTCCTCCTGCCCAGTTGAGAAGAGGGAGTGATAGAGCAGCTTCAGTGGGCACCTGGCACTCAGCCAGCATCAACCCACCACAGTCCTATTAGTTAAAGTAGCAACAGTTGCACAGAATTAGTATACTATGCATTTTACAGAAAACATACACACATGCAGATACACAAAAAGAATACAGTCCCTCCTCCTGGAAGAGTGCAATTAAATATGCTAATCCTGCAGTTAGCTTTACAGAGACAAATCTTAAAAAAAAAAAGTAGAAAATCTCTTTGAAGTCCACAGCATTCCTTGCACCTGTGCAATTCCAGCCATCTCAAAATTGCTGCAGGTTAAGGGGGTAAGCTAAAGAGAGTCAGTGTAATATCACAAAAGGAATGATATTTAGACACATGACAAGGAACAACAGAGTAGGATTTGGAAGAGAGAGAAGACTGAGTACTGCATTAGATGTTAGAAGCCAAAGGAATAAGGAAAATGTAATGATCCCAAGAAGAAAAGACAGAAGAAAAAAAGCCCCAGGGCACAGGATAAAGTGAATCTTGATAAAGTGAACATGTGAACCAAGCACTGAGATACTACAGCACAATGATGTCAGGAGCAGAAAGAGAAATGCAAAGCTCAAGTTGACTGGTGAAGCTGTGAAAGGGCTGGAGGGGGCCTAAGAAGAGTGCTACCAGTCCAGGCAGAAGGCAAACAAGTGATGGAAAAAGACTGCTAGGCACTGTTTGGAGAAGGATAGTGCTGTGATAAACTGTGGGAAAGGGGAGCCCGCAGGGGAACCCTAGCAGACCACATCAGGCTGTGATATTGTTTCTAATGTTTCCTTCATTACTATAATAAAGCAGCAGCAGCAGAGTCAGAATTGCTGAAGACAAACAAGAAGGACATAAGCATGTTACTAACTCTGTAACAAAAGTAATGGACCTCTTTCATCACTCAAAGAAGTAACATCAGGAGAGAAAGAATCCTTTAATCATTCTCTTGTTCCTCCTAGCATCATCTCTTGTATCCACCAAACAGCACAGATCAACAGAGTTTACAATTTTTACGTAACTAATCTCCCACGCAAAACACAAACTACATGGCCCAAGTTTTGAACAACTGAAAGGTGCACAACATAGTCACAATGCAAATAAAAATCATAGCACTGATCAAAAGAAAGCTTTTGAAATGGAAGGAAATTCAACCCTCTACCCCTTCAAATGCTTCTTGAAGCTGAAATTCATGAGCTGGGTTAATGTAATGATAAATATTTTCAAAATAGAGCTTACAGGGTGATGGAACTAAAAGAATATTTGACAACATACTTTAAAAATAACTAAGACATAAAATGCTTCTAGTGTTATGACTTTTCTTTCACAATTTTACTCAAAATAGAAAAGAAATGAAGAATAAAACAGAAGAGACAAAAAGAAATGTTTTTCCTCAAAAGATCATTATATTATTTTGTTACAGTTTTACACAGAACCAATTCCCTGAGCAAATAATAAGTTCTTCATGTCAACTCCTTAGCAAACTGAATTAAAGTTCTTTCTGTAAGTATAGTTATTCACATTAAGTCAACTCATTAAAAACTGAAGAGTTTCATTAGTAGTGAAAACCATTTACAGTGCAGTTTGCCGAACAGCTTACATTTGTGAGCTGGGCTCAACCCAAAAACACTCCAACAAACCACCCTAAGTCAGGTGTTTGCATTGCTTTATTGACATTGACACCTCCCATTACTAGCTAATGTTCAGTGCCTGTGCCATGAAATTTTGCTTTTGCTATCAACTGTAGTTGAAAGCATTTCATTCTTAATTCATGTAATAATGAATAAATTTATAATCTAAATTTCATAAAGTGCAAGCAATGTCTAATGCCAGGACACTAACAGATGGTCAAATTTCATTACAGCAATGTAGGATGTTAGTACTCTTAGTTGTCTGCTCTCAGACACGATCTTTCCTCTGCTGTTTCACCACAGAAGCAAATACACTGCAGTTGCTCAGCCTAGTCAGTCACTTACGGGCTAAAGCAGCATCTGAAGGCCCAACAATCAGGCTAGAAACTAGAAACTGAAGGCCAAAAGAGAATTTGGATCAGGTTTTACCCAGTGGACTTCAACACGGTAAAACAAATACTCAGCAGAGTGGACCAAAGTCCATTTGTTGCCTTCAAGTGCAGTAGATTGTACTAATAACTTTGATACAAGGTAGGAAGATGGTCTAATACAAAATGAAGGTCAGGGTAAGTATTGTCTTGCTAAAATTCTCGACACCAGTTGAATCCTATAAAATTCAAAGTATTCTGCAGCAATACTACACTCATGTTCAGACTGGAAATCCCAACACCAGCACATGTAAAACAAGCAGGGCACTTTCCAGGAGTAAACACGGGCATTGGGGAGATGAAAGCACCTTAGACAACTGCAGCTACAGTTCAAAAACTTATTGCTAGGAAATAAATAGTTACAAAAACAGGAGGAGACAACTTGGTACAAGGAGAGGAACATGTGGAGGCAGTGTCGCATAATTCAAAGAAAGGTTTTAGTACTGCCACAAAGGGAAAAAGCCAAGGAGTGGACTGCAGAGTCTTTGGCTTCTGTGGGAATAAATTCATGGTTAACGATGCAACATTGCACGCTTAGTTTGTAGCAGAAATTCCACTCCTTTGTTTCTACATACTATGCCTAAACCCCAGTTTGATGAAAATTGGTTCTGTTCTACCTGATATAATCTGTTCTTGTTATTTGCTTCATTTTAGTACAATTGGTTATTCCTGTTACTTTTGCTCAGATCAAATTTCTAGTCCTTATTCCAGGAAAATGTTACTTGCTGGACCATGTCTTTAGAAAGACAAAAAGTAACTTTAGTATTTTTTATGTTCCATTGGTGCGGTAATTCATCCTATAAACAGAAGCGTGTTGGGGGGGAGAGATGACAAATCATTCTGTCATTTTAATTTTAGTAAGACTTATTTTACCAGACCTATTACTAAACACTTCACCCTCCATCTGTGTGATTTCTGTATTAAATATTGCCAATTTCACATAAGTGTCATACAAAGCTTCATGGAAAAGATCATTTCTTGCACTTACTGGTGTTTGTACTGGGCCGTTTTACCCACTCCTTCCACACCTCTTTTCCAAGATATACATGCCCTAAATCAAACTGCTTCTGCCTTTTTCCATTCCAATCATTTTTTCTCATGGCCACCAATGAATACAGTAAGATTACTTTATTGGCTTAAATGAACCAGCTGCTCTCTGAAGGGGAATGAACAGGGCCAAAAATGGTTGAGAATTAGTTAT
Organism: Margarornis squamiger; assembly: GCA_035222235.1. Classification (NCBI taxonomy): domain Eukaryota; kingdom Metazoa; phylum Chordata; class Aves; order Passeriformes; family Furnariidae; genus Margarornis; species Margarornis squamiger. The sequence goes on along the minus strand of JAWWTY010000077.1, from coordinate 92,986,285 downwards.
TCTGTTCAGTGACTCTGGATTATTTTAGTACAATTATTAAAGAGGTACTTTTTTTTTTTTGCTTGCTTCTGTTATAGTTTTTGGCTTTGTTTTTTTTGGTTTTCTCTTAATGAGGTGCTTATAACAATCCAGAATTTATTAAGTACATGCTCTTTCATTGCAGTATTCTTAAGCAACTATTTTTCTAGTCAACTATCAAAATTACAGAAAAAAATCTTCTAAGTTTTTTGCAGGAAATGTCAAGTACTATATTAATAAAGTACTTATAGTTCTCTTCCTGACGGCAACGTTTCTGTTGGTTTATTCTTAGCCATCCATTACATCTGATTAAGTTTTGTTTTGTTTTAAGGATTACTGTTTATCCTTGAACTTCTATTTATTATATTGAGGATTCTTTATAGAAAGGACCACAGGAGGATACAGCAGCGCCAGAGCATATTGGTCTGTGGCTCCCTCTAGACATGCCATTTGTTTTGCAGTGCAGCTGAGTAAGCCATATATTATGTTCTTGCCTCTTTAAGCTCCCAGATGCTCAAAAAAATTTGTCAGAGAATTCTCAGGGCTCAGATCCCTGCACAAAGAAGCTATTTTTGTTTGTTTTCTTTCTATCTGACAGATGATAATACAATGCAATGTGGCTAAATCCTTACAGATACTGAGTTAAAACTGCTTCTGCCAACTTTTTAGAATGAATAATCAAACTCGGGCTAAAGCTCATATTTTTCCATTGCACTGTGAAAACAATCCTTGAAGAAATTTCAGGAACAGGCCTCACTAAGGTAGAAGAGCAGTGACCAAGGACAGAGAGAAACTACTTACTCTAATTTCAGCTAAATACCACATTTTCAGGTTAAGCAGCAGGAACACCAAAACGCCAACAGTGGATGTTGGATGTACTCTAATCATCGTCCAGAGGTCAACATTTTTATGAAATCCCTTGGAGGAGATCCCCAGCTTGCCTCCTCTCTGCCACTTTGCTTCCCTGTCAGAACACTGTGCAAACAGAGCTAAAAAGAGAAAGAATCAGGAGAGCTCCTGCTGTACAAAGTAAATTAAGTCAAAAGGATATTGATGATATCACTAATTTATTTAACACATACATTGAATTCAGAATGGGAATAAAACTTCATCTGTTACCATTTTCAGTTACACATTGCCTAGGGCCATTTTTATCTTCTTCTTTCTCCTTGGTTTTTGCCCAATTTAGTTTCACTTTTCTTTTTCTCTCCTTTCTTGTACTTCATTTGCGACTGAACAACTTAAAACATGAATGTTTGTGGCAGTTGAGAAACTGTCACCTCACAACCTTTACAACAACAGATGCCAATTTTTTTTAAGTAGAAACAGCTCTATTTTATTGGCAGCTCTAAAAGTTCTCTACACTGTAAAAAATAATTCCTTTATGGAAAACAACTGTGAGAGAATAAATTTTCACTAGCAGCTGGTTTTCTCAAGGAGAGGAGACATGCATGGGTATATACTCAATTACAACTGACTAGTCACTCCTTACCATGGGACTTTCTCTTTCATCAGGTGAGATGGAAATAACTCTGAAGAGATCCATGCCAAGAAAGGCAAAACAACAAATGCCACCCTTAATCCCTGCAGCTTTCAATATCCTTTTCATGTTCAGAAATCTGTAGAATAAATGGTCACCTGGATATGGAGCTCAGTCCTCAGTTACAGGCTTTAGGAGATAAATTATTCATTTCCCTCAAGGGCTGTTGTAGGGGGACCTTGAATGTTGTTCAGCTTGGGAATCCTGAAGGGTACACAGTATACAGTCAAAATGGCAAACAGTGCAGAGGATTGGCATATTCAGGGAAATCAGTAGAAAGCAACTCAGGCCCACCTCCTCCTATCCCATTAAACTAGGTATTACAGACATTGTTGCCATAACAAGTGTGATCACACTTCTGCACAGCAATGTTTGAACTTTGTTAACTTGCCATTACTCTAGAAAGTCAAACTACAGAAGAAAACATTGATCAATAGGTGCCTCTATGCCAACTAAAACAGTTTTCTCTTGGATGGAAAAGGGAATTCAAACTGCATAATAGAAAGGAAAAAAGTTAGAGGATTGAAAAGTAGAAAATTAACTTTAAAAAAGATGTGTAAAGGCACATAAAATAGAACACAGATAGAAAAACGAAATAATAAGCATCTGAATAGGATCAGGGCAGAAAGGGCAAGGGAACACAGCACCATCAGAGATTCTGAAAAGGAAAGGCCTGAGCAGCCTTTTCCTGCCACATGGATGCTCCCTTAACCAGAAGCTGAAGGAAATGAACTTTTCTCCCTAGTCTTATTTCTTTCAACAAATCAATGTGAATGCAGTACCACTCATAAGAAAGCACTTCACTCTGAGGGTTTCTTATAACATTCTCCTCAGCATCTGCAAAGTTTCAGTTTCTCTTAAGACAGTAATTTTCTTACCAACCTTTCAATGTTTGCTTTCCCTCTGCTCCTTTTACATCTGCTTCCTCTCAGCCCCTTCTTCACACCTTCCTTTTCATTATGTACTCCTAGGTCTTGTTCATTCTGCTTCAAGCCAGTACTATCAACTTGTCTTGAAACCCACACACACACTTCTAACAGCAGCAAGAATAAACTGCCTGTTTGAACACAAGGAACAGTTTTATGCAGTATTAACTTTAAAAGGGAATCAGAACACAGACACAAGAACAATTCTTTGAGAAGTTTACTTTTTCAATTAAATGGAAGGCTAATGAAGATAACATTAGAAGGAGACATGCTGAAAACAAAAAAACAGTTCACTGACTTCTGATTATTGCTTTTTATGCAGCCTGCCCCTTTGGAGCAGAATAATTAAGCTAAGAGGACTAAGGCTAATAAAATGTCTGTGTGATTCAGTTCAAGAAAAAACAGCAGAAAGAATTAGGCTTCTGCTTTCACTCTTCATTCACGGGAGTGGGGCATTTTTGAACATGGGACTAGAACAGGACAATAGATTAAATAAATAATAAAAAGCTTAATTTTTAAAGTCTTATCACAGTAAATTCCAAAAAATTTAAAATTCATCTTGAAAGAACATTTATGTAAAGCTTGTTTCTGAAGGCAGTTGAAAAGCTTTGGGAAATGGTGAAGTATTTCCTTTGCTTTTTTTATGCTTTACTATAAGTATCTTAAAACAAACAGCAATTTAGTGACCTTTGTGACTTCACGCTATTCAACATATTCAGACAAAAATTGGAGTGCCATAATCTCTACATTTTCAGAAATACGCATCATTGCAATGATGCTGGCTTGTTGGGTTTTCTTTGGTTTTGCATTATTTTTTTTATGATTTCCTAAGAAAAACCAATAAATTCCTGGATTTAAAAAAAAAAAAAAAACAAAACACCCTCCATTTCTTATCTGGAAGTCATTACACAAAATGTATATACTCTTACCCAAGAGCTCTAATTTAATCATTAGCTCTGGGTCTGACATAACATACAACTTGTGAAATTCACTTGATCCATCTGATGAAGCTGCACAGAAACAGACTGTTTCAGCTGATGGTTGAGAACATAGCCTTTTTCTTCTTTGTTAACTGTAGAGCTGAATAAATATAGGCTAGGGAGATTACACTGAAGTGTCTACAGCTGGACAATGTGTACACCTCCTTCTCTACCCCTTGAATCAGAACATAAACATTTCTTTTGCCCCTTTCATCTATTTACACCCACAGTACTCTGGAATAAAAAAAATGTCTTACTATAAAAGTCTCTAATCTTGCAAAGAGATACACATTTCACAATTGATACAACTGATAACTAGTGCAGTTTTGAAGACAGGACCACATGGTGGCCAATACAGAGAATTCCTGACCTTGGTCATTGCTTTTCATGCTCTACCTCAATTAACCCTGATACCATACGAAATTTAGTATGGAACTTTCTGGCATAATATCTGCATGTAAGTATATTGCTGTCACAATATTATCATTTTGGTAGATTCTAGAATTGTCACAAACTTTTACTCACTCAATGATATTTAGTTATTGTCTTTGTGATTTCAGGTAAGAAACCATGCACTACTTGAATACAGCAAATTATTAAAATGTAATTCTTCTCTTTCCTCCCAAGATATTAAATGTTATTTTGCATTTGACAAGACCTTAGGCTAGCTCAGTGATTTCTTTGTACTTGTCCACAACTGGGAGAACAGAAGATTTTTCTCACTGTTTTCTCTACCAATACTTACACTGTTGAGGTGGGACCACTTCCAGTTTGGCAAAGAGACAGCAGGCAAGCATCTGTATAGAGTCCCAGAACAGATGCACTGTTGAATATAAACTCATACCAAAAAAATAAATACATAATAAAAATGTTAAACCATCAGATTAAGAACTCTTCCACCTGCCAAGGTTTTGATGTATAAATGGAATGTTTAATAGGCTACACTAATATAATTAATTTATCATAATTATAAAAGTACACTTAGTTTGTACCTTCATTTTTTAATCTGATTTTTCCTAGCAAATTGACATCTCCAGCTGACTTTCATGTTCCCCCTTGTAATAACTAAGTTCCTTAGTCACTTAACCTTTAACATCTTAAAGTAAATTAAATTCTTCATAATCATATAACCTCCAAAAATTCTCTTTTCTTCACTAAAAGTATGACTAGGAGGAGAAAAAGAAAATGTCACTTTGTTTTTCACTTCAAGCTGTGGAAGAAAAAGTCTAGTAACATATGCAACCTGGTAGGTTTTCATCCTGATCTTAAAACAGTTAATCCAACTGGATCTCATGCATACATTCCCCTTAGATAGATTTCCCTCATTAACTTAAATAACAGCAGACATAAATTTTGACATAATCTTCTCCCTGAACTTTACTGTCCGTAAAGCATATGGAGTATTTTTTGCCAGAGAGAAACTCAGTGATTTTTACACTCCTGGTGTGGATCCAGGGGATTGTATCAGTCTGGCTGGCAGGATGAATCAGCAAAATAACTGTACCTCTCTGTCTTTTATTGATTTTTACCAGATTAACAAGTTTTTAAAGGCCATATAAAAGTTTCACAAACTAAGCCTTACATTTATAACTCTAGATAAACAGGCTGTCAGTCACTATCAGTGCCAAAACCCATACTTGGTGAAAATTGTGAATCTGACATGATGAACATCACCAAGATCTAATAGTCTCTCTCCTTCCATTTATACACCTGAATCAGGGGTACTGTAGCTGCTGCAGCCAAACCATTGATTTCCTATTGTACAATCTTGTTCTGAATTTTGTACCTGCACATGTAACTCGTTTATCATTTCCCTTTCACATCATTTGTGACAGGAAGCAAAGGCTTTCCTGTTGGAAGAGGGAAGGAATTCTGCCTTCAATGTGAGTGAAGGAAAGCTGAAGCATTGACTTTAGTCATCAGTTAGTTGTGCTGTGGGGAAGGTAAGTCAAGAGTCCAGGAAGGAAAAGCATTTAGGAATATGTGAAGAGAGGGAAAAGGATGAAAATAGAAATCCAGAAAAAAACGTGAATTTGAAAGGCTTAGAGATGATACCTGGAAAAGACTGAGAACATACTCAGCCTTTCAGTAATATGTTATATTTGGAAGACAGCCAGAAGCCAGTGTGTGAGAAAGAACAGGGGCTGATAGACACTGAAGGGGGACAACCCTTCATTACCAGTTCCAGTGGGTTGTTTTTCTCTTTCTTGCTGATTGAATGGCCAACCTTAATTTTCCACAGGTTCAACCATCAGATTCATCACAACATCTGAAATTCTTTAATCTATGACATTCTCTAGACACATTCTAAATCTTTTAAGACACAAGACAATGATCGAAACTCTTGAGTATCATTACCACTTAATGGGAAATACTGTCATGATACTGTTGCTTCATACAGAGAGAGAGATATATGGATAGATATTCATATCAATTGCAGTTTTTCTTCCACATCCCCACAGACTACATTTTAAGAACACTAAACTACACAGAGTCAGCAGATAGGCATGTTTGTGAAGAAAACAAATTCAACAAATATTTTCTTCATTTCTTTTGTGGCTCAAGAGCACACACATCATCACTGCTCTAAGTAAAACATGTAGACAAGATAATCTTTAATTTAGTTTTTACCCCAAGCCCTCTGGGCACATGGAGAATAAACAGTGATAAACAAGGATTTCTTTTCTCAGTAAGACACAGACACACAACAAATCACAGGAGGAAAGTTCCTTCGCAAAAATTGGAAAGTTAAAAGGATTTCTCAATGTCCTGCTTGAAAATTAATCTTCCACTTAATCAAACCCATATGGATAGATAATATTTTTCCTGTCAACAAGACTAGATTTAACAGGACTTTTTATCCAGAAATGGCAATCTGGATAACTTAGAATTGGAAAAAAAAAAGAAAACAAATTGCCTAAGCCTTATACTCAGGCCAGACCTCTTAAGCAGTTTTGACAGGCATAACCCAGGTGATCCTCAAGCCAGAACATTTCTGAGTATGAGTAGAGCAGAATCAGAGGGAGGGACTTCTGAAGAGGAACCTCATGAGTTTGAAGTGTTCTCTCAGTTGGGCAGTGGGCCTTTCAGAGCACACTTTAAGGCTCAGTCCTTTAATTCTACCTGGTGTATGTGGAATTCCTTTGTTTCAACTGGTCCTCATTGACAAAAATATGTTAATTGCCCACTCTAGTTGGAAACTCCCTGCTGGGTATTGCAAAGTTGAAGGCATCACAAATTATTTTGAGTTTAGTAGTCACCATTCTTGAGTTGCTTGAAAAGTTTTCTTTCCTTTTTTCCTCTTCACCTTTCTGTAGGTCAAACTCTGCCTTCATTTTGCTTTGTCAAAGATTTTCTAAATCTCAAAATACGCTTTATGTAGTTTCTCAAGGTTGAGAGAGGAAACCTAAATTTGATTTTTTTAGATACGTGAGGATTCACCACTTTATACTTTTCAAACTGGGGTAATCAGCAACAGTTTTTCTCAAGGATATGGTTTTAAATGAAACTAAACTATATGCTTCTGTGATAAAAATACTTAATATAAATGTCATCTGTGAGCAAGTAATATGTTACAAGGATTCCATCCAGGGTGTAATTTTACATTACATTATGTTTGCTAAATTGCTGATCCTCTGATTATACTCCTTAAATATAGAGAATAAAGGGATCAGGAACAAAAATCATGAGGATGACACTAATTCAAATTATTTTCCTCCTGACATTTTCCTCTATATGATATGATAAAATGATAAATATTATAAAAAATAATGTGATAAAAGTTTAAGAGGAAAAAAAAATCATATACCAAGATGTTAACTAGCTGAAATACTTCTAAACCTATCAAACAGAATGTAGTGTAACAGCATCCCATAGATAATTGTTTTCCACAAGTAGCTGATAGATAAGGCATCATTCTCTAAAGTGAAACAATGGGACAGAACTGTAAGTCAGGAACAGATTAATGCTAAGAACACTGATGGAGAAAATACAGTAAAGCTCCCACTGAAAAGGATTTCTATATTAACTTTCTTTGCTGTAGTTGTTTATTATCATGCTCACAAAGTTCAGAAATAGAAAAAGAATAGATTCAGTTGAAAACTCTAGCTTTGTTCTCACAACAAACTCTTATACCTTCTGATAAATATTGCAGACTTGATATTAAAATGTATTTATTATTTCTTTTTCAGAATTCCCCATTCTTCCCCAGATATTTTCTTTCTTGCACAGAGACAGTGACATGCAATCTTCAGATATAAAATCATATACAATTTCCTCTGCATCCCTATCTCATTTAGTTAACAGGGGATGGATGATAAAACAACACAAAGATTACAGCTGCCATTTAGTACTGCTCAAATTTTATCTGTTTGATACCATAACCAAAGTATTATCCTTTCAAATTCCTTATGTATATACATATGTATCATAATTTGCATTTTCAAATAAATATTAATCTTTAAATAAATGGAATTTTATCATTTTTTCATGAACATTCTACTTAATTTTTTTCCACATTTACAAATTGTGCTGGTTTAAAAGTAAACCGGCAGGAGAAAATGGACCCACCACTAGAGAGATTATAAGTCAGAGTTGCAATTT
>JAWWTY010000077.1:92932828-92972609 GCA_035222235.1 Margarornis squamiger | reverse complement strand
TTTTTGTTTGTTTGTTTTTTTTTTTTTTCCTGTGAGGCTGATGAGTCAGAGAAAAGTAGAAGATGAATGAACTGTACTGAGTTCTTGTTAATTTACACCTCACAACTGACCATAAAATGTGGATTTGGTAGCCTCAGACTGAAATGTTATGAACTGATCAAATTCATTTGGAAAGGGCATTTTGAAAAATATTAGTTAACAAAAAATCACTTTCAAAGGGAGTTTTCTTATTCTCTGTCTCTATAGAAGCACGGACAAAAAGTCCAGCTGGTAAAAAATACAAATATGCAAGCAGTTACAGTTTGTATCATTGGTATGAAAACTGCTCAATACTCTTCAGTTTCTTTCCCTAAAAGAAACACTTAATATTAGCATTTGCAATAATTGTCTAGAATATTATTTCCTGTATGAATCTACCAGATTGACAGAAAAGGCAGCCCTTCAATTTGTTTCAGGAACTGTAGATGTGTTTGAAATTTTAATATGTACCTATAGGGGAGGGGTTTCATCCTCTGTGTAATTCTCTGGTATTTGCCTAGATTTCTTTTCCTTTTTTTTTTAAACTAGCAGCTCTCAGAAATACCAGAATCTTCACAGAGGTGTTCTTTTGTTTTGGTTTGCTTTTTTTGTTTGAAATCAGCAATCAGTTGGAATATCAAGGGCAAAAAGGAAGATGAATGTGTATAGTCCAATATTTCAGGATCTATTTCCAGGTGGCTAGTACAATAAATTAGTATATCCCTGAAATATTAATTTTCATTAAATACTTCTATAGCAGGAATTTAAACTCAAAACAAATTATGCAAAACATAATAGTAACACCATTTAATAATCTTAAGTTCTATTTCTTGTAATATACTTAACTGCTCTAAAATCAGACAGAAATACTCAATACCAACAATAGATAACAAAATACATATTACAGTATTTTGCCAACTTTTCATACTACTATTTTGTATGGCAATAATAATGGAGACAAAAGGTCAAATCCAAGTCTATTTTTCCACTGCATATTTTGTTGATATTTATCTACCTTTAATATTTAGGTAGAATTACATAGTTGGTTATTAATTTCTTACTCCATGGAATCTTTGATAACGCGAGTTATTTTCCTGCATAAATACTGACTGCATTGACAATGTACCTGCAGTGATCCCACACAAGTCATTCTGTGTTCTGAATTATTGAACATACTGTTCTCAGTACAAAAGTACTGTCAGTACTTTTAACTAAAGAACTTATCCCGAAAGGGAAGAGGCACATTTAGACTTGTGAATAAGAAAACACATACTAAGGCAGAGCTAGACAAGTTCTCAAAATCCACAAGTCTGACTTCCAGTAGGAAAAGAAGCTCACATAGATCACCTCTGACCAATATTAACTTTGTTGGCTCTATACAGCATGAACTGAAGGAGGTTCTACACTCTTCCTTTGTAGGCTATTCCAATGGTTTATTAGCCTCATCATTTAAAAGTACCTCATCTGTTAACAATATCTACAAATTATTCCCATTTTTTTCCTGGTACTACTGGGGTGTGGGAAAGTAATTCCCATCTTTTTATTAGTATTTATGCATCTTGCAAAAGAGGTCATCTATTTTTAAACTTACCAGAACTTAATTCTTTCATGATTTGCACTGTTTTTCAAACCTGTTGGATTTCTTTCTTCTGGATATCCTTCACTTTAACCATACAGTTCTTCAAGGATGATACTTAAAACTTCACACAATATTCAAGTTGAGAGTTTCATCCACATCAGAAAATTATAATTAGCTCCCATGTGTTACAAGCAAAATTCCTGCTACTTCATTTCAGTTTAAGATCTGTGGTTTTACTCCTACAAGAAAAAGAAAAAAAGTTTATTTGACCCTTTTCTTCTAAACATGTACCTGGCCACTTGCTGTAAGCCCTGGGTTCCACTGCAGTACCACTGATTAGCCAGTTCATCATTTCTCAAAGGTTATTCTAGTATTTTCCTATAATATTTAATATATACCTAACACAGTTAAACCCAGATACATTCTGACTATATGATGTATTCTAACAGCAAAGCTAAATTTGAAAACATCAGGAAGAACTGTACTAGTGAAGGCCCTCTTGATTGGAAAGAAAACCACAGAGTACAGGGGGGTGGGAGTAGGGGACAGACAGGTGATCAGCCAGTTGCATGTCCACTGATCAGCAGTTTCACCTGATCAATGTCACGAGGCATTTTGCTCCTGTTACATAAGATGACACCAGAATTATTACCAGAGTAAAATATCACAGACTGATCTCCATTTCTTTATCGACTATATGAGCATTTTTGACTGAAGAAAGCAAACAGATTTTTTTGATGCAATTTGTTCTTGTCAAATTCATCTGGTTGCTTTCTTCTTATTTCATTATCCTCTAGGTCCTATAAATTGATTCATTATTCATTTAGAGCTTTTTTTCTTCCCTAGTACTGCATATTGTGTTCATTTTTTTCTCATCCTTAAAGTACATTTTCTATATACTGTTTGTTCTTCTTCAGTCCCCTAGGATCTAACCTGTCCTCCATCATTTCTCAAAAGTAATTAATGATTCAAAAAGTGCCTTTTTCTTTTTTAAGAAAAAAAAGAAGAAAAAAAAAAAAAGAAGAAAAAGAAGAAGAAAAAAACCACATTACAGTTTGCCAATTAGAAACAGCCAAGTTAATGAAAGACTCTTAAAACTATTCTTTCTCTGCCTGTATTAAAAATTAATGCATTAGAAATCTAATTACACTGTATCTTTATTCTACCAAAACAAATGCTCTAATGCTATCATTTGCTTGAAGAGAGATGAATACTTTCTCTTATTTCTCCAATTTTTCTATATATCTTTTCATCTTCCTTGCCAATTAGGCACTTTATATGCTAGTTTGTTTCCCTGTTTTATCTGTTTGCTCATATATCCCTTTATTGTTGCCTTTAGTCTTTCTTCTGCCTCTCAAATATAACCTGTATGCAAAAAAAATATTTTTATAAAAAGTGAGGGAAGGATCTTCTCAGTCATTACCGATTATATTTGAGAAATGATGGAGGAAGGGTGAACTGACAGAAACTCAAAAAGAGCACACAAAATATATTGAAAGTATAATCGAGAAATGAGGACCAGAGGCAGCACTGTGAAAATATTGAAAATACCCCAAACCAAAACCAAACTACCAACCAGAAAAACCACAAAAAGAAAAAAAAAACAAAACAACAAAACAAACCCAAAATGGCAAACAAAAAACAAACACAACCTCTCCATATGCTTTCATATCCCTCCTTCTGCACTAATATAGATTGCCACTGGCTTTTTTAACTTATTCCACTTTCTCATAACGTACTTAGAGAAAGTATGATGAGAAAGCTTTATTACTTAGACATTTTTCCCAAGAGACCCTACCTGTCATTTCCAAAAGACTGATTTTCCCCCAGTTTATTAACTTTACTCTGCCACTCTGTTCCTTTTCTGTGGGATTGTGGACACTGTCATTTCACAAACACTTCCAACACCTTAATAGGTCACTTTAACTTCTCCCTGCATTCTCCCTATGGAGTGACAATATAACCTAAAATAGTCACATTCTGTACCTCCTCCACTTTCTGAAACAAAAGCATAGCTGTCAGTGTGGCTTTGCAATGCCACTCAGGCTTGCTGTGACCTGTCATGCTGTTTTTGCTCAAGAACTGAAGTCTAACATTATCATGAGCTTCTGTTCTTTGGACAGCTCTTTAAATTTCTCAGACTCATATATATGACAAACAGGGGAACTTCTTGTTCTTCTCATGCTTCATCAGTGACATTGTGTACTTGAGTAAGTTTGTAAAAGGAGAACAAGATCTTGATCAGCTATTGAATACACCAAGTGGAAAAATTTGATATTTAGGTAGACAATTTTTTCCATTTTTACTCATGTTGATAGTACTTTACTCCACATTGATTTAGTCCATTATGCCAGGCTTAAGGATAAATGATGCCAGAAAGAAAACTTTGACTGAAATAAAAGTGGGGGGGGGGGATAGTAGAATCACTGTAATGGCTCCTAACTTTACATTTCTTAATTTAACAGCTCTCTGTAGCTGCACTTGTGTGACTCACAGTTAAAGACTGGAAAAACAAGTTAATGATTTATTCATTCCCAATGAGAAATTTATTTTTAATAAATCTTACTTTTAATAAAATAAAAATAGAGAGTGCAAACATATACAGATAAAGCAAACTAAGTTGGATAACTACTTTTATTTTCATAAAAGTATGAAACAGCACAGTTGATAAACATGTGCAACAAAGTGTGTCTAATTAATAATTTAATTGCGGAATACAAATACACACTAGAAAATTCAAAGGTAAGTTTTGTTTCAGTGTGACTTGGTTTTCATAAACATAAAATGTAAGAGAACAGAGATCACCAAGGGATCAAAAAGACATATATAATCAGATACATCAGAGACATTTATGTCCTTCACTATCCAATACCTGCAAGATGTTTTTATACCAAGTAGAAAACAATTAGAACATCCTTGAGAATGTTCATCTAAAATAGCAAAATAATTTTGAAGTGCTTTTTTCTCTCTACTAGCTATAAAAGAAGTCTAAACAAGTTTCAGTGCAGACATGAAAGTCCTTTGAATTGCAATTAAATCAATCCTCTGCAAAGGATTACTGGTTCTCCGGGTGCCCTCCTCAAAGTCCACATATAACTCAGATAATAATTTCAACTGCAAAAGAATAATCTCAATTGCATGCATTATATAAATCACAACCTGATTAAATAGAAGTCTGTGTAATTCTAGGCATATAAAGACCCCCATTAGGTGAGCAGCACTGACTTCTGATAAAGTAAAATGTTAAGTTGAAGGTGTTATATAGATAGGTGGTTGAGAAAGAGAAACAAATATGAAGGTTATCCACCTGCTGATAAATGCAGAACACTTGGTGTGAAAGCATACCTATGCATCAAGTCTAACTAGGACAGTTTGTAGCTTTCTGCAGTGTTTGTTATCACAACCAAAGAGGCTATGCCATCCTTCAGAGTATAAAAATTACGTAACTTCACCCTGTGTCCTTTTTTCTACTCTACATTTCACTATAATCATCCTCTACTTCAGCAAATGTCACCCCCGTTACAGAGATGCCAAAAGCTCTGCTAAAGTAGCTTCACTATCAGTATACATCACTAGGCCCCAGCCCGCTTGCTACAGTAGCTACAAATCCCAGGTTTCTGCTACAATGAGGCAATAAACTGTATCTAAATGGACCTGCATACAGTGCAAATTCAGCGCATCCCAAAACTGCGTGTGTGCAGATCCAAATGCACTATGGTTGCATCTGAAACTTTTTCTCACAGAGAACACATGTCCTCTGCTGTCAGGACAGGACAACAGTTTCCTTCTAGTTTTCCTCTTTCCTGAAGACCCAGATGACATAGAAAAAGGCGAGGGTGCATCTTGTGAACAGTGCTAGCAATGACAGCCAAACCTCTGTTTGACACCACTGACAGGGGAAAAGCCCTAGTCTCAAGACAGTAAATCCATACATCATACCATCAAGAGGAACCACAGGTACACCAGGAACGTTGGAAGCTACCTTGAAAACCTGCTCTTGAGACTTATCTGGACAAACATGGAAAAGCAGCAGAAACAAGCTCAAACATTTTTGGCTAATGGCTGGTCCTCCTTGTTCTCTATATTCTGTAAGACACTGAAGCTATTTTAATGACTGTGGGGGTTGAGGAGGCCTTGTGCAAGAAGTGGTGGAGGAGGTAAATAGTTTGGAAACTTCTCTTTGCTCAAGACACCTGTTGTGGTTAACAGATGCATTTGTTGAGAGAATGTCTGAGAACAACCACTCTTTGTCTTTCCCTCAAAAGCTGTTTCTCAACTAAACTAGATAAGAAGCATTCCTTCACTCACAAGTGGGGGAAGGGAAGAGGAGGAGAGAAAGGGAACAGCTCAGAAAGCAGCACTGTGCAAGTCAAAAAGCCCCTTGATATATATAGGCAAGAAAACCTGCAGCCTGCGTGTGCTTTTTGCCACCCAGGTGTGAGTTCTGGCACCTGTTCCAAAATAAACTTCCTTTCTGACTTGAAAGTCCATGGTTTATCCCTCTGATTACCTGCATGAACACTGAAGCTTGCTACGACCTACCTCTTCAAGGTAACCCAAATATACAGCAAACATCTACTGTAAGATGTTAACTGGACCCCAGAGGTTAGTAGCCCCAAAGCTACATGACTACAGGATTAAACAGGCATAACAGCAGAAGGAAACTCTACATGAGCAGATTGTAGCACAAAGGCTTTGTGATTGAAAACATGTCATCCTGGAAATTGTCAGTCTTCATATTTTATTAGTGTTTTAGTAAGGACAGAGAATAATATCAGGATGCTTCTATGGCAAATCTACATCTTCAAAATCTTCAGCATTTTGAAAACTCTTCAATTTAATTTTCAATTTTTGTCACTTTGTTGAGATGTTTTTAGCTACTTTCTTTGATGCCTTAAAGAGCGAGAAAAAAAAAACCTCAAGCAACTTTTAGTAGGAGATAAGATAAGTGAGCAGGAGCTTTAATGAGCCTCCAGGCTCCGGTAATACATTTACACAGTATCCCACCATTTGACCCATTTCAAGATTTTATAATAATGTCCATCCATTCCCATTCCATTGTTTCCCCTAGTCCTGCCCCGTTCCACCCCCGGCACACTTCATCAGGAATTGGGTCTGGGGGCTCGGGACCCTTCCTTCATCGTCGTTGTCTTCTTCACATTGTTGGGTCCTTGGAGGCCTTCCAGTGCTTCAGATTTGGAGGTCCTTCTGTCCATGTCTTTATCTTGTGGTGCAGGCTTCGTGGTGCTTCCCTTCAATTCTACCTTGAAATAGAGACTAAACAGCTACTGGAATTTTGAGGGATTGACATAGGATGGGGTTGGTATGTGTAAATATTAAGCTACTGAAGTTATTTTACTGGTACATTAGATCTACAATAACTTCCAAAATCTATAAAATTAAAAAAATCAAAAATCAAAGAAACCCTTAGGCATCACTTCATTGAGCACTGAAATGAAGAACTTTAAACAAACAACTAAAAAAAAACCCAAAACCAAAATCCAAATCCACAACATTTAGATTCTTAGTATTTATATGTAGTTAGCAGCTTAACATATTAACCTCCGTTTGATATTTCAGCTCCTTCAAATTATAATCACAGAGTAATTCACAAGGACACTTTCCAGGAGTTAGTGTAAATGTTAAAGGAAAGAACACTTCGAAGTCTCTGAGGGGTTCTAATTTTTCGTGGACCTGGCTAAGCTATGCAGTATGCAAATTGCTGTTTTAGTAAGAGCTATCAAAAAAAGGCTGACAACACTGAACAGAGGGTTCTTCATAATCATTTAAAGTAATGTAATGCCAAATCAAGCAATATAAACCTGTACTTCTCCCACACAATGATAGTTATTTTCCTCAAGCTTGCTAGTTTTCTCTTTGCCTCCTCTTTTTTGTAAGCTTTTAAATTTCTTTGGGAACAACAGGTTTGGCAAACACATATACTTCAAAGTCAGACCTTACCAGTGTTTACTGAGTGCTTATAAATCACTTGGTAAATACCTAGAATGGATTTTCCACTGCATTGTCAGTTGGACCACAAAAAATGAACGATGTTCAATTCAGACAGAAAACAACCATGCCAACAGATTAGTAGTTTGGAAATTGAGTAGCTTTATATACACAGATTCACTAATCAAAAAGATTATTAATCAGCCTTAAGCAGGTATAGGTAAGTAAAATGCAAATGAATAGCTTCTGTCAAACTTATCCATTCTGATCAAGTGCAATAGCTGTTGCATCCACAGTCACCCCTTAACAAAAGTCAAAAATTTATTAAAAATCTTATCAGAGTCAAAATTGCCAAATATGGCAAGGGAAAACTGGAGAGACCTAAACTCCACTTGGGTAGTGCACTGGGAATAGAGAAGGTTTGCAGAAAAGTGTTATTTTAGTTATTTCTTTTGCACTTTGTGTCTTCTTAGTAATTTTTGGTATATTCAGAAGAAGAAGCTGTTTCATTTCAGCAATTGGAGGAGGCCTCAATTTTACACAATATGTAATACATAGATGTATTTCTTCAGTAAAATATATAAAACAGAAGATCACAGAACTAAAAAAGCAAATAGAGATTCAATTCAGAGTATATATACAAATACATATTTAAAAAAATAAATCAATAAAAGAAAACACACCAGCAACACCAATAGAGAGCCAAGTGTGAAGAAAACATCACTGGACAATATTGACTTGAGGCTTGGAAAAAGCTGTTGTTAAGGACAAGAATGACATATATTAGCTTTTTGTAAGAGTTAGGATGGGAGAAGAAGGAAAAAACCCTAAGAGACCAACAGGTTCAAAAAGGATTATATTCATTAGTAGTTTAAAGGAATCTTTAGCAGCATTAAGCAAATGTTTTGTGGAGGAATGGTTGAACTATCTATCAAAAGTAAATGATTTCTTAGTTTCAGTTCTGAACAGCAGAACTTTGAACAAATAACATTCAGAGTAAAAAGGAGTAAGCTAATGATCATTAAGAGTACAGTCTAATGCAGGGGAAGGGAGTGAAGCAGTTCTGTGAGAATTTACGAACACCTTCCATAGATAAATGTAGCTGTTGAAATTTGTTGCATATGACAGAAACAAAGGGCAAGCTAAACCCTTTTTATTTTTAAGGTCTTAGAAGTAGGAAACATTAATATAGACTGCCATTTGAACAATAATGGGGATGATTAAGTAAATGTTTCCCTTTGGTTCATACACACAGGCTTTGAGTTGTGCACAATGGATGAAAGTAGAACACATTAATGAGGTAAGCTGATAGACTGATATTTATGACAGTCATCAGCTTTCACTTATACAACCACACTGTTATAGGTGAATTTCAACAAAACAGAACAACACAAAACAAAACAAACAAAAACCCTAACCAAAACAAACAAACAAACAAAAAACAAACAACAAAAAAAAAAAAGACAAAAAACCCCAAAGACAACCACACAGCCCCTACTATAGTATGCCATCTGATTTTCACTGCATAATCAAGTATAGTGCAGAGATCTCTGAATTAACAGAGTCAAGAACACTGCATTCACAGTTATTCAGACAGATATTTTTATCAACTTGTACTCAAGCAAATTATCCCTTTAAGAGGCAATAGCACTTGTGACTCTTTAAAATTCTGTGATGGATATTTCTACAACCTGTTTTGGAGTAAACCTGAAACCAAGCATCCTCAACTCCCACGACACAGAAAATTTGAATGGACAAAATTAGAAGATCTGTAGAAAACAAGAAGCTTAAAAACCTTTTGCCTGCTACTTTCTCCTAAATTCAAAGCACGTTTCAACTGTAGACTGCTTTCTGAGTCTCAGCTAAATTCAACCTCATAGTAGAGTTACTTGACAAAATAAAACACTCCACTTTCAAGAGTGTTTAAATAGTACAAATTTAGAATCCTATAAATTCAAATTTCTGACAGAACTTTCAGAATAAGAAGACAGAAAAAAACCAAAACCACATAATGGATACTAATGCAGTACTCTGGCACACCTATCAGACATAAATGCACTCTTTCCAATTTACTAATAAGTAAACCTGGATTGGGGCAAGCACTGGTTTCCCATTACAGGCTGGGGGACGAAGGAATTGAGCATCTTGAGGAGAAGGGTTAATGGTGGGTGAGAGGTTGGACATGATCTGGTAATGTGCACTTGCAGCCCAGAAGATCAACAGTATCCTGGTTTGTATCAAAAGCAGAGTGGCCAGAAGGTTGAGGGAGGTGATTCTGTCCCTCTACACTCTTCTCAAGAGATCCCATCTGGAGCACTGCATCTGGGCTCCTCAGTACAAAAGATATGGACTTGTTGGAGTGAGTCCAGAGGAGGACCACAAAGTCAAACACCTCTCCTATGAAGAACACCTCTCTGTTCTGAGAGAGCTGGGGCTGTTCAGCCTGGACAAGGGAAGACTCCAGGGAGACCTCATTACAGCCTTCCAATACTTAAAGGAAGCTTGAAATAAAGATGGAGACAAACATTTTAGCATGGAAATAAGACAAGAGGTAATGTTTTTAAACTAAAAGAGAGTATATTTAGGTATAAGGAAGAAAAATTCTTTACTATGAGGATCATGAAACACTGGAACAACGTTTCTAGAAACGTTCAAGGTCAGGTTGGTCAGGGCTCTGAGCAACCTGATCTAGTGGAAGGTGTCCCTGCCAATGGCAAGAAGATTGGACTAGATGATCTTTAAAGGTCCCTTCCAACCCAAACTATGCTATGATTCTATATTGTGGTAATAGCTAACATCCTAATTGCTGGACTTTGCTCTAGTCTCAAATTCTGAAAACTGATTCCCCTCCACAGCTTTCCTCCCACTGGAATTCTACAGTTCTCCTATACTGATCCAGAGGGTACTATGACTTGGTGGATTTTATGTATGATCAACCTCTTCCATTTCTTCTGTTTCTGTAGTTAGAGGCATTGTCCACTATTGGTTTAGAACAAAGTGAACCATACCAGCTTCTTTCAAAGGCACTCAGTAACCAGAGACTGAAATACAGCTCAAAGGCAGTATTATTGCCTTTCTTTCCATTCTCCTGTCCCACAAGCCTTCTGATGGATGACAGCAGAGAAACACATCAACAAATAAAATAGTACATGTTACTATAGGAGAACTTCATAAAGACCACCTAATTTTCAGTAGGTGAGTTGCTTTGGTTCAGCCCCCAAAATATCGGTAGTAAGGATAGTTTGTACTGCAACAGATTCTGTGCCTCACAGAAGCAGAGCAGGAATATTTTCTTACTAGCCACTGTGATCTTGTATGTTGATAAAAACTCGCTCTGGCAATTTGTCTCATTTTGCCAGGTACTACAGAGAGGACAACCCAGCTGTATACTTGGCTTTCAAATCCACTCATAACAGCATATTGAAATTTTTTTTCCCTCTAATCACACTTCTTAACATGACTGAATGGGCACACTCAAGAACTGACATTAATAGGCACTGCATCATCAGCTACTAACACTAGAGAAGGTAGAGGTTAAGCACTTATGACAGCAGAGAACACTTACAGGTTCTTGATGCCAATTTGCAAAACTAAATATGATGAATGGTAAGTTATAGCAGGTGACACAGATATCTATTTCCATTTTTTTGGTGTGGTTGTTTCTAATAGAAAGCTATCTGCCCAATGATCCACCCTGTGTTTATTCTTTTTCTCCTTTACCTAAAAATGCCCCACACCTGAAGGCAAAAATCAAGATGGGTGAACCACAAATAACTTGCATGCTATTTTCCATTAACCTTTCTCACCTAATTATCATAAGGTCTCTTCAAACTTTCTTGAGTCTTGACAGCAAGTACAGAGAAGTTGAAATACACACATTAGTACATACACTACTTCAATAGTCAAATGAAGAAAAATTCCATATCACTTCACTTGCCTCTGAAATGTTACTTCAACACTCCAGATCAGGGCACTACAGCAACTTAGGTAATGTCCCTGTTGGGACAGTGATTCTCTGTGTCCCTACCCTTCTTAAGTTTCCATTAGTGTGAATGGAACTGCCAACCTCTACAGAGAAAGCAGTCATCGTTCCCCATTTACCTACAAAGGTTTAGTGTATTTGAATGTCTACACACAGACCACACTATTCTTAAACCATATTTTGAATGGCAGGCTATAAGTCAACATAAAGGTATCATTTACATTTTTCATAGTCTGCTATTTCTGAAAATATTCATACATCACATTTCTTATGTGACATTCTCCAGAGATGTTCAACAGCGTTGTTCTTTGCTGCTGGGTATGTCAGAGTTTAATGGTAGTATGTGCTCATTAGCAAAATGGTTTCCTGTCAAACAGCATTAATAAAGATTCAGAGTTTCAATCAGACATCACACTTCTCTAACAAAAAACACACTTCAAAGCCTTAATTGCTAGTTAAAAGCCTTACAAATCACAAAATCTACAATATGCTTAGCAACACAGTAATACAGTTTGCTTGTTTTCTCTCCTCTGTGGTCTGCTCTTCATAAATTGCCTGGCACTTAAGAAAGACAATCCCAGTAGCAGTAGCACCTATTTTTGCCCACTGGCACAAAGCAACAGCAGAGACATACTTCATTTTGTTCTGAAAGAAATTCATTCCTTGACCACAGATTCACAGATGAATTTCTCTCTTTTATTCGTAACACCACCTAATGGCAAAAAAATTGGCATTGTTCCATGAAACTTGACAAAAGATGGACCAACTTTTTCACCAGGTTTCTGGTACCAAATTTTCCAAGACAAGAAAGTTGTGGACAATCCTATGTTTCAGGTCCAACATACATGTTTGTGTATCTTCTGGCGCAGTTTAGAAGTGCTACAGTTATACACTACCAGTTTAGCATAATAAACATGAATAGGCCAGTTTGTATATTACATGTTAATAAAAAGAAAAAAACAAGGGAGTCTTTTGCACACTAAGCAAACCTAAGTAAATAGTAATACAATGATGAACACCTTGGAACATTTCTACTGAGGTACTTAAATAAAATGTGCAATATTACTTGCTATTTCTATACTATAACTTATCAGACACACCAATAACCATGCACCATATTCCCTTAGGGCCAAGGTTGCCAAGGATAATACTTCCATATGATCAAAACCACACACTTTCTTATTAGTCTTAAATTGTACTTTTTTATATGATCTATTTTTAATCTGGATTTGTACAGAATACAGAACAATAGTTCTCCAAGATCCCACTAGAATAAAACACTTATAGTAACACTTCTGATTTAAAAAGTGTATCAACAAGTATTCTTACCCTATGTCTTGATAATATTTGTCCCAATGTATTCATTAATGAACTAAAAGCATCAGTCATCAGAGTGAAAATGAGACTTTTAAACACAAGTCTTTATCAACAACATCATTATTGAATATTTCTCTTTAGCAGACCACTTACTCCACACAAAATTATCATAAAATATTCCTCTCCCTATTTGTCCTGCCCTCTCCACAAAATTCCAAGATGTCAGAAAAATTAAATAGGACATGCCCTTCGCTTTTTTGAAATAGCTCAGGTTGGGTTTTAAAAATCCTTTCCTTACATAATAATACATAAAAATAACTGTCACCATGGAAAGACTGACCACAAATGCATGATGAAAGTGTATTTAACACTATTGGGATGAAAAAACTAAGCTACATAGACAAAGCTGGTTGGTCATGTTCCCTTTTCCAGTCGAGAGAGACATATATCTCCAGGGGTAATTCCACGTCTAAAAGACCTTGCATAGCTGCCACTGAAGTGCCCTCCTCTTCCCTCACTGCTGTAGACCAAGCTTGGGCAGCTTGCTTAGACTATCTTTTAGACAGAAAGTTTTAGATATCCAAAGTGTATATGCCTACCCTTTGTGACTCTACCTTCTTCAAGTATCATTCTATGTTCAAGATCCAGTTCTACCTCCATTAATCTAAATTATTCCAGAACTACCATTTAGTGGAACACCGGAGAATTTTGTTAAATCCACTCTCCTCTCCTAAAGTGTCAATGAAGATATTTGAAAGATAAATGGCTCAGTTAAATAATCTACAATGGATATATATACACTTAACTTTGTGTGTTTCCTGCTGAAGTAGATTAATTAAAATTAACCTGGAAATATTGGTGTAAATATGCTGTATATTCATGGAAATATGAAATACTACAATAGCATTCTAAATTCAAGTATAAAAAGTATAAAAGACATTTCTAAAAATCAAGGTTGACAGAGTCCAAATCACTGCCAAAAAAGTTACTAAGAGTCTAATAGTAAAGCCTTTCATCAATGTTTGTGTCCCTAAACTGTTCCTTCCACACTTGCTCAAATGAAGAGTGGAATTGAACAGAAAATAGTTTCTCTGCCTTGTGTAAACATACTAGGAGTTAACTCCTAGTATGAAAGGTATCTTAGTAGAAAGGTATCTCAGAATGATAAACTGGATAAAAGTTTTCAAGGAACCATTTGCTCTCTTTAGAAAAGATGAATCTCTTATCTAAATGTGTATATTCTGGCATCTGTTAAAAGTTTCCTTCTTTTTCCATACTTCTTGTTATTAACTTTCAAATCTTGTCCATCAAATCTGACATTATGGCCCCCACAGTATTCATAGATTATTAGAAGTGTTCCTTCTCTGCAAAAAGGCACTGAAAATGTGTGTGCCTGTGACTTTCTGTGCTGTTGATACTGATAAAGACATGATTATTTTTTTAAGAAGTCATTGATGCTTTGTCTGCAATTGACCAATTTTATTTTTAGGTCATATACAGCTCCAAAAAAAAAAAAAAAAAAAAAAAGGAAAAAACCTTACAATCATCATTTGGATGTTTCTTACTAATAACAAGGTGCAAGTAGATGCAGTTTGTCATGCAAAAATATATCTTATGCTCCAAGAAGTTTATTGGAAAGGAAGCTATAAGCCCTACTTTAAAAATAGGTTGAAATCTCCAAGATCATTGCAGCATATTATAAATGGGTTTATGAGATCCCAAAAAGTAGCATAAAGAATAATGAGTCTGGCAAAAACACCCTAAACATATATAACTCATTTTCATTCCTTCTCTGAACATCTTTAAATAGGTAAAGGATACCTAAATCTATTGTTTCTGTAAACCACTGTGATTGCTGTGTATGCAGTGATATACACAGATATGCAGCCACTTTTTTCTTCCCCACACTCCCCAAAGGAAAAAAAAAACCAACAAAAAGAGCAACAACAACAATAACAAAACAAACAAACAAACAAACAAACAAAAACAACCTCTACCCAAACCAGATGAAAATCTCAGAGAGTCCAAGAGAGCAGGAAATCAAACCAATGTTTATTTTATAAAATATTTGTAACATACAAGATGAGAGTACAGGCCAGGTAAAGCTTATGAAAAAGTTAATTACACTGTTAGCAAGCAGTCTCAGCCCTTCAGAAAAAACACTCCAAATACTAGAGAAGTTTAACATGAAGACAGGATTCAATAGGTTTCCTCAGAGTCTAGAAACGACACTCAGAGACATGGGCTGCTAAGATCTCCTCCATGGATTCCAACTGTTATTCTATCCATATTTCCATTTTCTTTCCCCTCCTCTCTCTCACTAGAAGATTACCTACATCATTCTCAGTCCTCTCTGGACTGTGTACCTCTGTGTGAAACAGGAAGACATTTTTCCTACTGCTGCACCAAGCAATATTTCAATGTAAGCTTCCTTAGTTCAAATCTTAACCCAGCTTTATCACCATGTTAGTCAAAGTTTATGAGACCACATTGTAGAAACTCCAGACTCAGCCATGGTTTGAGTGTCAGCACAAAAGACATGCAAGGACCGAGGAGGAAGCCTGCTGTAAATGAAACTGCAGTAGTTCCTGAATTGTGTGCTTCACTCATCTTTCTGGACAGGGGATGTTTCTCACTCACAAGATTTATTTATTTTAAGAATAAAAAAAATATAAATATAAAATTAAAAAAAAAAGCATAGCAATACTGCTTCATTTATGAAGCATCATAAATCGTTCTGCTGTCATCATGTCACAGAGTAAGAGGAAAGAACTAAACTAGTCAACATGTAACAAAAAGCCTTCTCTTTCTGGTACTCAATTGTCATTTCTATTGTGTAGCCAGGGCAAGTCCCTGAAGCAGACCTTTTAACAGAAAATACTTTACTGGAAATTTACTTTTCCACTAGCTGCCGCAAAGAATCAGATGATGGCTTTGAGTGTTCACAAGATTACTATAACATGGGTGTTTTAAAAGGGCATTTTTGACCATGGAGCAATGAAAAAAAGGCTTATCTTTTTAGGGTAATGTGTACCTGAGCAAGCTTTTCTGAGGTTTTCTGAGCTGCATTAATGTTGACTCTTTCAGAGGTATCAAAGTATATGAAAAACCCAAAATAAAATTTACTTAGACATTATATAACTCCATCGTTTATTTCAGTTATTTATTTCAACTAAGGAATAGTGATAGTGCTCCCTCTAACAAGAAAACCTCTAAAAATATAGGCCCCCAAAATTCAAACATAGAAAGTTATGTTAAATACTAATGACAATTGAACAAGCTAGGTGGAGGAACAGCAAGAAGCATACACACACACACACACAGCATGCACTCTTAAACCAGATAACAATATCTTAGAAGAAACAGATCGCTCTTTGCAAGTCTTCTAAATATTCTCACTATTACAGCATTTTGGTTCTTTTCAGGATGAGATTACATAAGTATTCGTAAAGTATTTGCCTTTGAAATCAGAGTTCATTAAGTGTACATTTTATGTGACAACTGTCAGAAAAGCAGCACTTCATTTTATAAAGTGAATTTTTAGAAAAATATTTCATCCCTGATATTGAAAACTATAAGCTAAGAATGGCTGGGGTTAACTTCTCAGTATGTGAAGCAATTCCTCCTGCTTATTCAGTCTGACCATGAAGGCTGTGAGCTGGTTGCTAAACAGTGTCAAATACAGTCTTTTTCTCCTGAAGGACTCACATTGAACGAAACTACAACGTCCTTTTACATAATTTCCCTAAAAGTATTTATTAACCTGGTGCCAAGAGATGTCAGTATCAAAGAGGTAAGTGGTTACATGCACCAACATCAAGCTGTAAAAATTCAATCCTGAGTTCTTATTTATAAAACCTTTCTAATATACAGGATGAACAAACTATTCTTTGAGATTACTATTGACATACCATTTGGAAAAAAAGTATGATAGATCACTCTTCTATAATTATAAGGACACCTGACTTTAATCAATAGCAGACAAATTTTATCCAGACTAATGCTGAAGTTCCTATTCAGTCATAAGAGTTGTCATTTCACTTGAAAATGACTATGGATTACATGATAAATGAGGCATCATGGGGAAAATCCATTACACTTGACAAATTCAAGAGGAGTGCCAAGAAAACAACACAAATCGATATTGGATATTTATCAGTTTGACAAAAAGCATTTGATAGAAGGTGCAGAATAGGCTCACGAACACTCATAGCTTGATATGTTTTGTTCTTAAAAACATAGTCATATAATAACTCATCCTTAAATGTCATGTACAAAAAGATAATATTTGAGAAGAAAGTCTAAATGACATGGTCTATTCTCAGCAGTGTCAGGTATGTCTATGTTGTTGCCCTATGTTTAATATCTTTTCAGCTTTGGCAAATAGCAGGGAGATCAGACCTCAGTGCATTTGCTGTCTATGATTCAGATGGCAGATCACATGAACTTTGCAAAGGGCAAGTCAAAGCCAAACACTACAGCATCTATTAACAATGTTTTGCTGATGACTGTGGAGTACAAATAGCTTATTCGTAGACTGAGTGTCCTTAATCATTCCTCTGAAAGTGCAAAGCACTGAGCAATTTATGGGCCAAATCGTGACTGGCTTGCAAGTAGCACGAGGGCACAAAAGCCCTGAAGACTATATAAACCAGCTTTGCTTTCAGCTTTGTGATCCTGAATATAGCCAGGAGCCATAAGCAATGTTCTACTATAAAAAGGAAAGTTGATTAGAAGCCAAAGATTTTATACAAATAGCCTTCTCCTGAATCAGTGTCCCCTTTCTCTTCCTACCCGTGTCCCAAGCTACAGTAAAACCTCCTGTGGCTGCTTTAAAGAGAGAAAAGTACATACAGAGATTCTCTTAAAATCATGGAATTGTTTATATTGGAAAATACCTCTGAGATCATTGAGTCCAACCATTAATCCAGCACTACTGTATTCACCATTAAACCATGCCCCCAGCTGCCACATACACATTTTTTGAACACTTCCAGAGATGGTGATGCAAACACTTCCCTGGGCAGCCTGTTCCAATGCATGACCAACTTTTTCGTTTAGAAGGAATTTTTCCAAATACCCAAACTATATTTCCTTGTCCTGTCACTTGTTAACTGGGACAAAACACTGACTGCCACCTGGCTACAACCTCCTTTCAGGTAGTTTTAGAGACCAATAAGGTCTTCCCTGAGTTTCCTTTTCTCAAGTCTAAACAACCTCACTTCCCTCAGGCACTTCCATAAGACTCATGCTCTTCCACGTGAAAACAGAAGGAGAGCAGTTTGGGCTGATGAACAACTCCAGCATTGGTCCTGATAACCACTTAGACATCACATGCATTGGGATGCTAGAAGCTCAGCATAACGCAAGGCTCTGCAGATAGCAAGTCCTCGTGATATAGCTGCTGTGGTCAGCAGTCCACTTCTGCAGTGACCGAAATGTGAAGGACAGTCACTGCTGTTGTTATCATCAGTTTTTCTCTGTCCTCTTCAGGGTGTAGAATGACCTACACTACTTCATACTTAGTATGAAGATATGCTTCAGTTGAACCAAAAGTGTCTAGTAAAGGCTGGGTGTAGATGTACATGCACATGATGGTTTGCTATAAATGGTCTGATGAAGTTTCATGGACCTAGGCCAGGAGGTACACCTAAGAACTTAACTTTAGTAGCTGCACAGCCCTATGCGACCTCTCAGTACCATAGCGTTGGTGCAGAGAAAGGACTGCAACAATGTAGTGTTGAGAGAAAAACAACTATGATGCCATATGAGCTTCCTGAAGTTCTCAGAGTCAGACATGTGCAATTACCAATAAAATCTCAGAATTGCTTTAAAGAAATGCTCATATACATTTGATTTTTCAGAAAGCTATATACAGTATTTTAATGACTGATACATAAAAATGTGTAGAGACTTTGAAAAATTATTAAATAATATGGAATACTTTCCATTATACAGTAAGCAACCTCAAGACTGGAATCTGAACCCACATATGAGATGATCATTCTGATATAGAGAGCATGAGAAACAGATGTTGTATATGCACAAATAGGCTGAACCAAAAAATAATATTAGGAAATTTCAAGAAATGCTGGACAGAAGTTCAGGTGGAGTATTAGTGAAAATTGTGTCATTGAGTTCTTTGCAGTCACATTTTTTTCCAGGGAATTTATGAAAGAACATTTTCTCAGAAGAAATGAATATGCAAACAGCCAGAGTAAACAAAACAAGTAAAAAAACACAAAACAACAACAACAACAACAACAACAAAACCCAAACAAACTGAAGAACATCAGAAAAACAGGTGGTTCATTAACAGTCTGGAATTAGGGCATTGTCTATAGGAGTTGCAGGTAGTGTTATTGATAGTTTTCTCTGATTTCCACCAATTTCTGATCTTTAACCCTTTAGCAGAGGCAAAATCTGAGTGAAAGTTTACCACTTACTTAAGCTTTCTACTTTGCTTGATCTATTATACTTAGTTTGATCAAGTGAAAAAACAGAGAAAGGATGAGGAAAATCCCATGCAATTTAACAGTGTGTGGATTTCTCAGAGACTCAGAAATGGGACTATCCCGTTGTTGCTGGGTTTCTCCCTCATTAGTTCCTCTTAGGCCTTTGTCAGTACAAAACTGTCAGATCAGTGAGGCACACCTAGAGTAAATTTGGAAAACAGTATACTTTGCTATTTGAAAACGATTAAAATAATTTAAAAATTAGAGGTGGAAAGGATGGAACAGAGGGGTTAGAGAAGGAAATCTCTTTTCCAGAAAACTGAAAAAGCCTGCAGCTTGAAAACCTCATTCTGTCATAGGTCAAAATTTTTTCCTAAACCTAAATTTCAATTTCAATTAAATTCAATAATTTTTCTTTCATTATTTTCTAGTGTTTAATTTCAAATATTATAAATTTCTATTCTAAAGGAATTACTGGAAATATTTTCAAATTTCAAAGCAAAAAATCTGAAACTTTTAAAACTTTTAGTAAAACAATCATTTGTTCTAAACCAAACATTTCTCAAAATCAGTATTTCTGTGGTAAGTTCTAGTCTCAATGAGTCAGTGTTGTCTAAGAAAAGTGCATAGCAAAATGTCTTTCCAGCTCCAGTTGGACATGAAGGTTGCTTCCTAAGAAACTTGTAGATTTATTGACTAAAGACTAGATTAATTGTCCTGCTCTTTTGACTTTGAAAAAAAGTTCCCAGTGATAAAATATGTGTGGTAAAGAGGTGAATATTTGGTTTTCCCCTTGCTTTAATCTGCATGCAGTAAAAAAATGATCTGATTTAAAGGAATCTCTTACGTCGTTAACGGATCTGTATGGACTTCTTTAACTGTCCTACTGTGAAGGGGTCAGTGTGGGGGAACCACAGGTGGATTTTACAAGCTGGAAAGACCAGAATACCAGATCAGCACCAGAACCTGGGAAGAAAGCATCGAAAGAAGAATCCTACCAGGATTGGTCACGATGTATGTAAAGCAGACCCCGAGTTGTTGCTTGAAAACTTTTAAAATGTTCTTATAATATAGATAAAGAGTTACTGTATTAGATTGATAATTATTACCATTGTACTGTTCAGATGTTCTGATTGGTCAATTTACCCTTGATCCCCCATTGGCTGACTGGTGGTGCATTGCACCACTACCATATAAGGCCAGACCACTCCCCGGGTTTTCCTTAAATGTTGCTACCCCGCCTACCTTCACCTTTTGTATTGTGCTCCGCCCAAGCGCCGCCCTACTCGCCTCCCTAGTTCTAGAACCCCGCATTCCGACCCTATATAAGTCCCATATAGCCTTCAATAACTGTCCATTCCTACTTCACCTTCATGCTTGAGTGGATCTCCATTTCTACCCCGGTGGAATGCGACAGGTCAGAAATGAAGTTTTGGTTCCATTGTATTCCAGGTGTATTGATTCCTGAACATTCGAGCAAGAATTACTTTGCAGCCTCAGCTGTCTTTTTTTGAACTTAAATTGACTTAAATGGACCTGACGTTTTGAAATTTGCTTCTTCAAAACATATCAGAAAAGAAAAATTGCTAGATGTTTGGAAGAAACTTTAAGTGTTACACTGGAAATAGTTGAATTCAGAAACTATCTGAAGCTTAAAGAAAAAAGCCACCGACAGACATCAGATTAACAACCAAACACAATTTAGGTTGCAGTAAGCAATTGCTCTTCCTTTCATTCTTCAGTGTCAGTCTTT
This sequence comes from Margarornis squamiger, assembly GCA_035222235.1. Classification (NCBI taxonomy): domain Eukaryota; kingdom Metazoa; phylum Chordata; class Aves; order Passeriformes; family Furnariidae; genus Margarornis; species Margarornis squamiger. The sequence goes on along the minus strand of JAWWTY010000077.1, from coordinate 92,951,556 downwards.
CACAGAACAGGTCCTTTCATGAAACTGAAAGCATTTTCAGAATTGGATTTGGAAAATAAAGAGAAAGATAAAACTAAAACTACATCGCTTAACCCCCAGACAAATTTAAGAGCAACATTTTCAGGTGTTTGCATTTCTATAATGAACAAAATTCAAATTAAATGTTTGCTAATACCTGAAAGAGGTGTTTACTTAGAATCAAATTTATCTTAGTTTCAATACTTAGAAAAAGTGTTTCAAAGTTTTTATCATAGTTCTCAATAGAATACTTTTCTTACAAGTTTTGGATTTTCTCATAATTACTGCTGAAATTCAAAGGCCTTTCCCCCTGAAATTAATTTGTCCTGGAATGGTCAATACTAATTGAAAACTACCTGATACTGTATTATATATTAACATGGCAGTAACTTTTAGCTGCCTCTGTCCTTCTAGAGTACACATTAAATGCCCCATCTACATTATATTTAAATACAGGTGTTAATAAAAATAAGCCTTTTCAGTTCACCAATACATTTATGACAGCCTAATAGGCTCCACATTGCATTTCACTACCTGTACGGTCATCTCACAACTTGCACTCATCTCATACCTGGCCCCAGTTTCACAAGATGTCTCTGAAGCATGATAGTATTTCAGTAAACTGAGCATGAGCACATGATGCTCTGCTGAGCTTAAAACCCACAAATGTTGTAATTTAAATGTAATAATAGAGGTTCGAGCTGTCCCTCAGCCCAAAGGTTCATAGTTTCACTGAGCCACAGGACATGCCCTCTTTCAAAATGTTAAATATTTCTGAAATACTGACAGTGTTAATTTTCGCACATTGTTGATTAGGAAACAATTCAGTGAATTTCTGAGGAAAGAAATGTTTCCTTTCTTCTGGTTGACTCTTTTTAACTTTTCACTTTTTTCCTTTATCTGTTGCAAACTGGAGAAAATAATGAAAGAAAAAAATAAAACACTAATAATCTACCATGAATCTCCAAGATAATAACCCAGCCTTTTGTACAAGTTGAAGATATCAAACTGATTTTTAACAAGGTATATATATATATCTCAAAGAAGTAATTTAAAAATAATCTTATTTTAATGTGTTGCAAGAGTATGTGTTCTGTATTGTTGCTGTATGGCTGGAAGATATCCTGTCCTTGAATATTGGAGAGCAAACATATTACTGACTGAACAGCCAACAGAAATCATGGTCAGAGTTCAAGAAGACATTAGTGACAACACCCATACTGACAAATCCTGCCACCTTCTCCAAAACAATATCACAGGAAGATCAACCACCTTGCCAAAATGTTGCTTTTTATGAATAGCACAAGGTTCCTATAAAGCAAGCTCATTTATCTGTCACTCTTGTAATTTAGCACAGAACATTTGCAAATAAGAGCAACAGTCACCTTCTGCAGGACAGTCTATTGCCAAAACAGTTAATCTGTGGTAAAAATTCTACTTTGAAGTTTTCATCTGGAGGAAGTATATTGAACTGTGGAACCATAGGAACATTGACAATGAAATTAGGATAGGTTTGCTATTTGAAACTCAAATGCTTTGGGGTTGAAAATTATGCAGACCTGCAGAACACAGATTTGCAGTTGACTTCTGGCTCATCAGCATGTTTATCTTCAGAATTTCTTTATTGTGGCTTCCTCAGACAGTCAGGCCAGAATGTTCTTTTACTAAAAATGATATAATGTATGTCACTCCGAGTATCCTTGTAGGAGCTTCTGTTGGAAGAATTTCCAGCAATATCTGCAGTTCTTCATCTTCTCAAAGTCATTAATTGCTCATGACTCTCCAGTTCTCCAAGTTCCCTAGAAAGTGTAGTATCAGCATATCTTCACCATGAGCTTGAACTGCATTGCAAGAGAATAAGGTAGGTGGTGGTTTATCATTATTTGAGTAATCTCAGAGTGTGAATTAGGGACTCAATTTCACATATTTGCTACCTCTTCTGCTAATCTGGCATACAAAAGTAAAATATGTACTGTAGCTTTAATAAAATAAAACCCATTAAGTAAAATGAAAGCATTCTTATGTGCAGACACTGGCTCAGCATTGGTTTACTGCCAATAAAAAGAGAATGTTTTTGACAGACTTGGCAATTAGCTGTTCTACACCTGGAATTGAAAAATATTTGAAGAAAATAGGTCAAGCAGAGGAACTCCAACTTTCAGGCAGAAGAAACCTGCCATAGGGAACATACTGCTGGGAAAAACAACTTTCCAGTAAACTTCATGGCCTGTAATACAAGCTTCTATTGCTTCATTCTTTCATCCAATAGTCTATATATAGAAGACAAAGGAATAATTTATATCAAATAAACTAAGCAGCACATTTCCTACTTTATACACTACAAAATCAAATCTAAATGTTCTAATGCTCTGTGGGCCAACTTGAAAACAACCATTTTGCCTAGGGAGACTTATTTGAAAATTCCCAAGAGTGTATAGAAGGGGCTTTACTATTTTATGCTGCTTTTATCATCTCCCCTTCCTGTGTAATTACCTCTTAGAAGAAGTGCTGAGGATTCTGTGCTGCCTTATAATGAAGTGTGAAGTGAAGAGAAAGTGTTGCTATAGCAAAAATCTATTAAAAACATTTCTTTCTGACAGTACGAGGGACAGATTCATATTTGATTCTCGGATAAGGGAAAGTCTTTCTCTTAGCTACTACCTTTTTACTTAAATCAATACATTAACAAAAAAAAAAATTGCTTTGCTGGTTAATTTGCATCTCTTTCAAATTATCAGTTTTTCCTATCAAGTTTTTGCCACGATGAACCTTGTTTAACACCTTACAACATTTAGAGAAAGTGTCTGTTAAAGATCATTAAACTTTGGTACTTCATAATTGTAAATCTCTTCACATTGTGTTCCTTTCAGGTGGATCATGTTCTGTCCATGAATACAAGCCTTTGCAGTAATTTCAAATTTGTGATACAAGGTTTAAAAATTATTATGCTCTTCATAACTGCAAAATTTATATTTTAATGAGACAGTTTTTCTTCAATGTTTCCCTCCCAGTATTTAGTTAAAACAAGAAAAGAGGAAGAAAAAGACCTTACACAGAACCACCATTCATGGTAATGACATACATCAGCTAGTTAATGTTGAGGTGTTTTGGGTAGCAAAATGCCTTGTTTTCATTATTAATACCACTGAAATGCTTGGTATATTTGGTATGAATCATTAAAAGCAAACAACCCCCCCCCATTACATTTACAGGACCTAATGGGACTTTCACAAGCTCCACACCGTAAGCTCATTCTATGGAGCAACAACTTTCCAATAAACCCTTTTTTCAAAAGGCTCTTGAGAACAATCAGTGTAGAAAATGAAATGCATCTCACAGCATATTATGTAGTTTAGGATATTTCTAAACTAAGCACTTATTTCAAGAGTGGCTTTGTCCCAAAAATTGTCACTTCTTATTATTGCTTTTTATCACAAAACTGAATAAAGTTCAGGATATGCTATGCAAACAACAGAGAGAGAGGCCAAACATCACAAGGTTGCATTTACAGAAAGCTAATACGCATAATTTAGAGAGCAAACTAATGAATGCTGTAAAAGCTTTCACATACAACTGACTGATGAATAAGTGCTTAGTGCTTCTTTGGGGTCTGAAAACATCTGTGTAGCAAATTTTGAATAGATTTCCTAGCTGTCAGACTTTCAGATTTAACTTTGTTACTTTATTTTTTAAATTTTTATGCAATTTAAATTTCATTTATTTGAAATTTAAATCTAACTTTTTTTAAAAAAATCCATTTAGGGGCAAAACAATATTTAGCCACAACAACAGCACTTGTATAAGAACAAACTGGAATTGAGTTTTGAAAAGAACAAGCATATTAGCTGCTTGAAGATGTGCAGTATTAAGTATTTAAAATGTACATTTTTCAAGGACTTCAAAGTACTTTGGACAATATCTATAAGATTCATGTGTTTTCCTCTCTGAAGCCTTGTTTTAAACTGAAATGTCTTGAAGTTCTCTCTTGAACTCTGGAAAAACTCAGCCAATACTAAACATCAGTGCCTTAGCACAACATTTCCTACCAGATAGATAAATAGATAAACATTTAAAAGTGATAAGTGAATAAAGTGAATGAAACCAGAAAAGGTTGTTAAACATTGGAACAGTCTGCCCAGGGAGGTTGTGGAGTCACTATCCCTTGAGGTGTTCAAGAAATGAATGGATGTAGCGCTTAGTGCTATGCTTTAGTTGGCAAGGTAGTCATCAGTCAAAGATTAGACTTGATGATCCTAGAGGACTCTTCCAACCTTAATGATTCTGTGCTTCTTATTTCCTGATCGTGCAGTATTCACATTCTGGACAATGGTAAAGCTGCATTTATACTAACAACATATTTCCAGGAGTTTTTGTGTACTTGAAACTAAGCAAAACTCTTGCCTTTGCTGCTGAAGTATTTCCAGAAGTCTACTGTATGTCTTTGATATTCTCTACCTTTACAAATTTTGACAGTTACTTTCTTCTTATCTACCAAGGCAGAACTAAAAACTATCCTCTTCCATAACGTTTCTTCACAGATGGTGCTACAGTGTCTCTGGGGACCAGCAGCAAATTCTCACTACTTCCTGTGGCTGACCAGGGAAACTGGAAACTTTCCAGACAGCGTAAGCTGGATACAGAGTAGACAAGTCAGAATTGCCAAGATTGCACAAGAAAGTTAAAAACTTTTAAGTTAAAATCTTTTAAAGGGTGTAAGATGCCAGGGAGTGGCGCATTTTATGGGAATCACACCCAGAAGTCTTTAGAGCAGTTGGTTTAAAGGAATTAGGAAAGCTAATGAAGTAGAATACATATGGGGATTTCATCCTGCTTATCAGCAGAGACAATATTGTTGCTTTGGGATTAAACCGTAGTAATGTGCAAATACACAGAGTACATTAACCAGGTATCTAATTATCGCTAGCTAGAGAAAAGTGCCTTTAGTAGAGTGGCCGACATTCAAAAGCTGAATAGGAGAGATACTAATTTAGTGATATGAAAGACAGTGATGAAATTTGGAAGCTGCAGGCTGTAGCCATGTAGACCCAGCATCTGTTTGACGTAAGTAACAAAACAGTAAAAGCATGTGTAACAAGGTGAGAAAAATCCAGACTGCACCTGTTTTGAGGAATTTATTGGACAAAGATATGAAGTTCACAGCTTTACATTTATTTTCCTCATGGTACAAAAGCATGGTACAATAAGTCATAAGAGTTTCAAAGCAGAATGATTAGAGGGGAGAGAGAGAAGCCCCTGTGTGAGCTGATAGGCTTGACTACATGAGTCAGCAAAAGGGCTGGCAAGAAGAGCTAGAGAGGACGAAAACTATTTGCCAAAATTCAGGTAACAAATTCCTAAGAAAGCAGGAAAACTATACAAGAGTCTTCTATCATTTGTTTGAAGCCAAAGCTGGTAACCTACTTTTCCCATCATTAGCACTCATATATTTTTCTATAAGCCAAATTTCATAAGTGAATTTATCAGGCTGGTAGATTCACCTAATCAGCTCTGGAACCACTTATTGATTCCAGGTTTTCAAGGGAAGTTCTCTCTGGCATATGACCAAATACAGAAATCCAGACAAAGAAAAACTACAGAGCTGTTTATCTACCAGAAACTATCTGGGAAGAAAATCAAACATTGTCATTTTAAAAAAAAATAAATATAAGAATGCATTTGACCTAATCTTGTCCCTGTGACAAGATCCCCACAGACAACATTTTTTAGAGACATGTAAAAGGATTTTTCTTTTTTTTTCCTCCCCTCCCCTTTCTTAGAAGAGAAATCCCTAATAAAAAGAAGTCACAAAACAGATGTTGGCTAACAGTGACCACCAGCTTTTACCAGACAACTTGGTTATCTCTTCCCTCTTACAAAGGAAGCAAAACCTATTGATCGTATTATTGATTGGATGGTCTTTATAATCTCTCAAGACATAAAGTCTATATCATTATAAGAAAAAAATTAAAACCACCAACATGAACATAATAGGAATATAGACAGAATGAAAGAGATAATCCTCAAAAAACTTAATGACATCTTTGTAAAGCTTTGTTACTCAAAGATTACTCAGTGTAATATCCGATGAGTGTATTATTTAAAATCTTTAATTCCCTCCTAGCTTTATGGCCATGCAAAAGAGATAGCTAATTACATAATGACTCGGGAAACAGAACACAAAGTGGGACACTAAATTTTACATATTTTTGTTTGTCTGCTTGTCTCTTCTATCTTCCTCATTCATTATGCTGCCAAAAGAAGATACATGAGTTTGAATTTCAAGAAAAATTTAATTTTGAAAACTGATTCCTGAAACCAAGAAAAGATTGAGATTATTTAGCACCTTCTTGAAGTGGCAAAGAAACTTCTGAGTCTGTTTGAAAAAATGCGCTAAGATCAAGCTGAATTAAAGATTCTAAAGTCTTCATTTCCTTCAGTGCTTTTCTAAATAGACTTCCTTGTGCTTGAAGCTAGGGCCATTCATGATCTAACCAGTTCTTCTGCTAACAAGCATTTCACATCACTGAGACTCTCTCTTTAAACTAACCTGTCCAAAAAAACCCCTACCAAAAACCAAAGAAGAGATATTCTCAGTGAATATTGAGTAGCCATGATTTAACCCACAACTATAAATGGCTACATTAAGGGAAAAGATGCCAAAAACGTGCAGCAGCACATTTATTGGAGTTTAGCAGCATTTCATAGAATCATAGAATTCCTTAGATTGGAAAAGCCTTTCCAAAGGTAGGTAGACAATATACGTCTTGCTCAATAAGGAGGATTCCACTCAACCCTAAGTACACTCAGACCCCACACGCTCAGACAGCATTGGGTACAATGTTGTTGGCAGCCTCATCCAGAATTTGTAAAGAAACTTGTGATGTAAACTCTAGCTCTAGGCTGTTACTCAGTATTCAGGGTTGCTCATGTATTTCATGGGAGAGAAGGAAAAAGAAAACCACAAAAGTAACAGAATAAGAAAAAAAGTCATCAGCTTGGCTGGGTAAGTTACTGCACATCCTGGGTTTCAGCTGAGGCAGAGAACAAGGAAAGAAATGCAAAGGAGTAAGAGGAGTTTGCAGAGTCTAAGAGGGCAAGAAGCCTACGGTGAAGTCTGTTGCTATAGTTTTAAGGATCACAAACTTGGATTTCATTCAGAGATCCTTTCTTAATTTGTATCCATTACAATTCTCTCATTTTAACTAGTCTTGTTCCTGGATTAGCATAGTACACAATAAACATTGTAAAAATGTCAGTTAGCTACCTTTTCACCTAATACAACTTCTCCTTGTTCCTTCCTCCTTACCAGGGCTAGTAAAAATACCTGCAAATAAGGACAAAGGAATCAATTCAGAGAATTAAATTAAAGTCACTAAATATTTATTGTTTTTTAGGGATAAATATTACTCTGAACATCTCAACTCATTTTTCTCAGATGCTTAAGGTTAAAACTACAGTGTAAGTAATATTGAATCAGATGTTAGAAAGACATGACAGTCTGCAAAAGAAAATTAAAAAATAAATCTAAAGCAATTTTAGAGGCTTTGGATTCTAAGATTAGAGGTAAACCCTGATATATGTGGAAGAGAAACAGAAGGATTATTTCTCAATAAAAATCAATCCTTGCAAAAAAAAAAAATCTCAAAACTGAAACAAAACAAAAACTACTTATGGCCATATTTTCTACATCTTCTCTTGAATATTAAACCTCTTCATATGAGCATAAATCAGAAATACAAAGGAATTTCTTCAGGATTATTAAAACAAAACCTAAAAGAAACAAACTAAGCATACAAGTACTATTACATTAAGGCTAAAATCCTTATATTTACATTGAGAGATTAAAAAGAAAAAAAGAGAGCTAGATAAAAGATTAAATAAAAGATTTAAATAGAAGGCAGGCTACGTACACAAATTATGAATTGTGAAATCCATTCTTATACTCTTCTTAGGACTAAGGGCAGATTAGTTCATTGAAAAACCAACCCAAACAAACAGAAAACCTCTACCAAATTGCAAGTAGAGGAAATAATGTTTCCTTGCAGGGCAAGGCTTCTGCCCCACCCTTTCCCCTTTTTCCCTAGGGATAAGACAATTTTCACAGCACAGAAACACAGCTGCTCAAGACATCATGTGCCCCGTGATTTACTACTGCACATTGCAATTGCTGGTCACAGAAAATGCCACAGACTGTTGAGGGAAACTTAAGAATTATGTGGGAGAGTATTTGCTTTTTATCACATTTTGCTGTTCTCACTATAAAACAAAGTGAGGCATCCTGGTGTATCACCTTCTCACTTTTTTTTTTTCTTTTTTTTTTTTTTTTTCCTAATGCCAAATAAAAGAAGATAGCAGCAGCCAAAAGCTGAAGAAAGGGGAACTGTTTGGAGAAGCATCATACCGACCAGGAACTCCACCATCTGTTGTCCCTTCAGCTGAGTTACTGTGATTTCAGATGGCTTGACAAACACCAGCAACACCGGGCTATCAGAAAAAAAGGCATTCTGTTTAAACAAGAATAATGAAGACTGATAAATGCATTCATTTTTATGAAAACAGTTTTCTTTCACCTATCTATTCAATAAATACCTTGTATTATTGTGTGTAGCCATTTAGTCCATGATCAACTGGACATTTTTCTGTATCTCGGGTAACTTAATCAAAGATTAAACTTGAAAAAAACTTGATTTAGTATCTTGATGTACTCTTTACCTAGATTTCATTCATTAATGTCCCTCTCTGTTTGTACAGTTTCCTTTCTTTTGCCAAACACATAGCAGCATTCACAACAGATGCTCTTCAACTAATTATTAACAGAAATTCAATTACCTATCACTCAAAAAAATGTTACTTAAAACTAATAGTAACTGAGGATTTGTGTACGTGTGTGTATTTCATCAGTTGTACTGGAAGGACATAATTAGTGTCAGATAAAGCACATTAATCGAGGGTCTACACATGCTTAGATTGATCTTTTTGACCAACAACGGATGCACAGGAAACCAGAAAGTCAGTGGTCAGAGGCATAGCTGCTGTCAAAAGAGCAGCTGTAAAGATCCACAGATCATGCCATTTTGGAAAAGCTAGAAAATCTGTCCCAAAAGAATCAAACGTTGAAAAAGGGACTGCAAGTGGGGACACAGTGCAGCAGATGACTTAATTTTGGAAGTTAGAACTGTAACTCACCGGTTGGTGCACCAGCCTGTACCAGCCATGCCTGCCTGTGGATAGCACCTCTATACTCTCTTGGCTTTACAACATGTCAGGAGTATGGTCCTACCTCAGGAGGGACTAAAAGCTTCTCCAGAAGCTTTCTGGGCATTTAATAAAGGGGAAATGTTAATATAAATTACAACTGATGTGAGTGGGGGGGAAAGAAAATCAAAGTTGATTGTGGAGTGGTAGAATGAAAGGTGATCAAGTATGCTGGACAGCTGTACCAACAAAACATGTCCACTCATTGCTTGCGGATATTGACAGGATTTCTGATGGTGATGGACTGTTGTGACTGCATGGATTCCTGGCTGTCTTTCAGCAAGTGGTAGGACACCCCAGGAAAAAAATTCCTTTAAAAACAATAAGAGCTGCATTCATTTACCATGGAAGGTTATATCACCATTACTCATATCACCCTAAATCAGTCTCCAATAATCTCTCTGTTGATACTGTCAAAATATAGTTATATTTTTTTTCAAAAAACAAAAATATGGAAAGGGAAATGAAGGTACATTCCCTATGCATCATCATTCCACCTCAAGTAATCAAATAAAAAGGCAATTCTAGCATATGGATAACATATGTTGTGCTGGTTTTGGCTGGAGTAGAGTTAATTTTCTTCACAATGGCTGGTATGGATGCTGTAGTTTCAGCATAATTTTAAACTTTTCTGAGTGCTGGCAAATAGGAAAGTCCCACTGACCCACCTCTGCTTTTCTGCAGCTTTCTTCTCTCTGTGCCTTATATAGGTTAAAGGTCAAGTAAAATAACATATTCAGCTGACAAAAATACAACATCTTTTTCCATTCTGGTAAAATTGATTATTATATTCCTTGTTCTATTTCTATGCAACCTTACTTGACCAAACTTAGATCTACTTTAAGCAATCAGAAGACTTCAGCCTTAGAATAAAAATCTTAGAAATGTTGGTGGGTTTTTCAAATCTGAATTTATTTATTTTTGTTTTTTGTGCACTTTTACTGACACTAGGGTAAAATACACATTGCAGACATATTTCAAAAGATTTTTTCAGCCTTCTACCTATTTACAAATTATCATGTTTATATTAGTTCAAGTAAATAAAACATAATTTGGCCCATGATGGGTCTAATTGACATTCTTCATAATTATATGTGAAACTACAGTTCAAAACAGCAGGAAGGAATATAGAGAAACATGCAGCTGAAAGATTTTAGACAGTGAGATATCCATCCGCATAAATGTTTCTGTAAAGAATCCACACCAGCACTTGCTCTCTGAGCACTTAAGAGTAAGCAGAACAAATGGCAGACACACCACAGATCTTAATCTTTCAATGCATTTATGAACTGAACTTGGAAGAGCTAAGAAGTCTTTTTTTTTTCTTTTTTCCAGTCTTAGGTTCCAAAAGTAGAGTTTAAAGGTAATTGTTCTCATTAAAGCAAATTAATCAAACTTTCACATGAAAATAAGCATTTAGTTACTTTTTCCTGCTTATGAAAAATTCCCTAGGAAAGAAATAGAAAAGAAAAGGCTAGAAAAAAAAAATAGAACTCACATAGGGAGACATCTTCTTAGAGTTAACAGAAAACTGTTTTTGAATGAATTATAACCAACTCTAAAATTTAAACAGTGTGAATTTTTTCATTAGAAAGAAAGCACTGTTGGACAAACCTAGAATGAAAGTTCACTTCTCTCTGAAAGTGGAAGTTAATACAAAGCTTTTAATACCAGTCTAGCTTTGGCAGCAATCAAATACTTTTCAAAAATTGACACATTTATGTCAAAAGAAAGTAAATTACTTTTGCTATTGGTTGGTCCATTCTTGTCAAAATCCAACTAGCTCTCCTTTTTCCTTCATTCTTGGAACATCATTCCTGCAGTCGTCAAAAGTAGAGCTAGATGGAAAGAATAAGGTTACTAGAGTAGAAAGCTCACCTTTATAAAAACAAACAAACCCCCTCACCCAAAAGAAACAAACAAACAAAAAAAACACCATATCCACACACAGTCACAAAAATTTGAGCTTTTGGATGTTCACAAAAACATTATGTAACACTTTAAAAAGTAATTAACTTCTAGAAAAAAAAAAAGAGTTTTGACTGAAATCTACCATAAAAAACAAACAAACAAACCAAAACAAAAAAAACCAAACACAATGCTTAAAAGAATAACAAATTAAGGATGAATCAAAACCAGTGGGAATTTTCTTTACGTTCCAGAACTAAATTTTGCATTGCCTAATAAATCTTCTTGTCCCTTGGGTTGGCCAAGACAACTTTTAGGAAAGAAAATGGGCCCATTTGTTCTTTCCTTTACTCACTTCAAATAGAGCTAACAGTGCCTTGATTAAAAAGTTGCTATAATACTCAATTAGCACAGCTACAGCCAGTTCTGTGGATGGAGAGAGTAAGATTTAATCCTAAGAACTGACATGTAACCAGAGTCTCCTGCAGGCACAGTATTAATAAAAACATCCACTAAATGTGTTATTACTGAATGTGTACTACTACTACTAAAAATAGCTGAAGCCTTGCCACTCATAAAGGAGTTTCACCGTAGCACAAGAGGCACAAGATAATGGAAACAAGTTTCAGCTTGTACAAGAAGCCCCTTTGACAGCTCCTACAAGCACTCATTCAGAACATATTAGCCTTGTAAATACATAAAAAAAAAGAGGACTTCATTACTATTAGCTAGATTGTTTCCACGATCAGTTAAAAATAATCACATACAGCTTTCATTGAAAATATACTCATTCCACACACAAGCCTTGTGCTTCTGACTGAGGTAAGCCAACAAAGCACTTTGGACTTTAAAATGCCCCTGCATATTGACAGTGTAGCTTCAACACATAGCTAAGATTAGGGGTTTATTCTTTTGTACAACTTAGAGATCATTAAATCGTACAAAATTTTATTATATTAAAAACAGTGATGAGAATATGAAGATCATCTGTAGAGGGCAATCATCAAAAATAATGTTGGTGAATGTCACAAAAAATTAAAATAATTTGTATGACTGATGTTTATGCTAAATACTTCTTTTAATTTTCGTACCCTTTGGTCACAGCATTATTATCTGATATAAACCATCATGGAACAGTAAGCTTTCTCTGAAAATGAAATACTAAAAGGAAAGCAAGAAATTATTCCATTTGATAAGATGACAATACTATTCCATAGCAAGAGACTTTTCTTGGCTTTGTGCAGAAAATAGCAGAGGTGGAACCCTATGTCATAGACACACAACAATATATATAGAATAACAAAGTAAGAAGCAAAATGAAGTTTCAAAAGAAGTAACTAGATGCTTGAAATAAAGTAAGCTGGTCAACAGCAGGTTCAATGTGAGACAGCAGGGTGCCCTGGCAGCCAAGGGTACAAACTACATTCTGGGGTGCATCAAACACAACATCAGCTGCCAGTCAACAGAGGTTATCCTGCTCATTCAGTGTTGGTCCAGCCTCACCTCAAGCACTGTATGCAGGTCTGGGCCACACCATTTAAGGAGGTTGTAAATGTACTTGAATCCATGCAGAGGATGGCAACAAAGGTGGTGAAAGGACTGAACCTCATTGCTCTTCTACTGCATCATGATGTCATGTGGGAATGGTTCAAAGCTTCATCAGAGAAGGTTCAGACTTGACATTAGTAAATGTTTCTGCACCCAGAGGGTCATCAAACAGCAGAATAGGCTTCCCAGAGCAGTCGTCGATGCCCCAAGTCCATCAGTGTTTAAGTGGCATTGATATATGACTTAGTTTTAGCAGGTCAACAACAAAAACTGGATAATATCTCAGCACAGAATCTTTATGAGTGACTGGAAAATAAGTTTCACCAGCTATGTTTCTATGATACCTCATTGTGGAATCACAGATACGCTTTGTCAAGTCTGTGGATGACACAAACTGGGGAAGCACTCAATAAACTGTAGGTCAGAGTCATTATTAGAAGGACAATGATAAGCTGGAAGCACAGGGCCATAAAGATCTCATCAAGTTAATCAGATCCCTGCACTTGGGACAGAACCCCAAGCAACAGTACAGGGTGGGTGGTGACTAGACAGTAGCTTAGAGAGGGGAAAAACAAAAAGAAAAAAAAAAAGAAAAAAAAAAGTGTCTCAGTGGACAGCATCACATCTTCAGGCTTTTAGAAATGAAGGCTAACTGCATTCTGAGATACATTGGCAAGAATATAATCATCTGGTCAAAGGAAATTACCATTTTCTTCACATCTCTTCTGAGGCCACATCTGAAGTAGTCTGGCAGATGCTTAGGAGGTTGATGCACACAAATATATGGTAAGATTAGGAAGCTGGGTTTCCGACCCACAAGGAGAGAAGACCAAGTGGGGAAACAGTTGCAGTTTTCAGCTACCTAACTGATTATTAGAGGATTAGTTTATTGGGATTCATGATCAGATCCACAGAAGAATATGACAAGATGTGATGAACACACATCACAACAAGGAAAATTTCATCTAGGAATAAGGCAAACAAATTTTAAAATACAACAAAATATTTCAGTTGGAAGGAACCTACAATGATCTTCTAGTCCAACTGCCTGACCACCCCAGGAATGACCAAAAGTTAAAGCATGGTATTAGGTAATTTTCACAGTGTGTAGTTAAGTAATAGAATAACTTTCCTGAAAGGTTATGGTAGTGTCATCCTTGGAGATTTTCTGAAGAAGGTTGGGGGAGAAGTCATCTATTTTTAATAGGATTTATCAATATTGAAGTTGCCCAGATTTAACTGAAAGCTGAACTAGACTTTCAGAGACCCCTTCCAATAAAGTTGTTCTATGACACTGTAAAACACAAGACACGCACTTCCTAAGTCTTCAAATAAAAGATAGAATCATAGAATCATGTTTTCCCCAGTTCTGTCCAGGCTTTTAAACAACTGACTTGCTTCTGCAGATCATTCCACACACTAATAAAGTCTAAAGTTAGGAACATCTTCATAAGGGTCAGCCTAAACACTACTTTAAAATTCTCTGGAATCAAGACAAAAGATGTCAATATTTCAATATCTGTTAGAAGTGTATTGATCCCTGAACTATAATTTAACAAATCTAATGTCTTTAGTATTTTCTTCAGGCAAGAAAACCTTTGTTATGTAAAGACATATTTCTTTTCTGCCACAATGTACTAGAATTGATGAAAATCTTGTTTTCTCATGACAAGAAAGAAATCATTGGCATTATTTCTTACTAATGCTGTTCGCCTTTCTTATTCAATACTTTCACAGTTCAGTTAAAATTTTTGGGACTACTACTGTCCAGTAAAGGGTTTGAGGTTTTTTCCATTTCTTTTTTTTTTTCTTTTTAAATCTCAGTGTTGAATTATGAATTATTAAGCAACTGCAGCAATAGACTACATTTTTTCAGAGTGAATCCCATTGGTTTCCTACTCACGCTTCAGATCTCTGAAGACTGTCAGTGATGTTCCCATCACTGTTTATCTCGGCATCCTTTCTTTAATATAGATGTTGAGTTTATTACTTATTTCATGCTATCCTCTGCATCATTAGCAAGGATTTTTTTAACTATTATTATTTTATTTAATTTAGAAAAAATCTCTCCTGTGAAAGAAACTACTTTGCATTTAAACACATTAGCAAAATTATTTAAACTGACCTTATAGTACACAGCCTTTTTGAGCAGCTCTAAATTTTGTGGCATCATACACAAAGTTGGATTTGAGCCCTTTCCCTAGAACTTTGCACTTAATTCTGTCATACTAGACTGAACTAGTGCATGCCTAGCCTGGGATTGTCTTCGAGGGCTCAAATATCCCCACAGCAACTTTGCCTCTAAACACCTTCGCCTGAAAGACATACCTTACTTCAGAGTTTCTTTACAGGTATTTAAAATAAGAATCTTTGACTTTGAGTCAGAATAACATCCAATAGCTTCCTTATCCCTGACTGACCAGAAGCCACAGCCCTGCCTCCCATTCACACTCCATATAGCTGGTCTATTTTGAAGTCTTAAAAAAAAAAAAAAAAAACCCTAAACACCCAAACTCTGAATCCCCAAGAGCAGATTTTTTTCTCCTAAAGGGCTGGCAATTTCATAACAAACATGAAATCACCTTAAACATTTTAAAGGAAAGAGAAACTTAAGAGTTCAGACATACAATTTGACAGATCAAATTAATATACATTAATTAATTTACCCTTAGATTAATTAATATACCCTTAGATAAAATGCAACAAGATAAAAAAAATCACTGCAGCACTCCACAGTAAACCACAACACAACATGACACAAGGGTGAGAATCATTTCTTCACAAGAATATTTGGAGAGATATAACAGTCTCTTAGCGGCAAAGGTTTCAAGTTTGTTACCTACTGCTGTTTTCTGAGCATGATAAATAACTTGTTGTGCACAGGATTGAGATATAATTCCACTTCCATTGGTAAAATGCAGGCAGCCTTATCCTTCTAGCACATATCTGGCCTCCACACATTGCTATTTTCAATATCGTCTAAATCCTAAGAGGTCTGAGCTAAGAGCATGCTAGGTAAACAAACAGATACAATTCTTTCCCAAAGGGACAATTAAGGAAATGATTGCAAAGTATCCTCAGTTCCAGTGACTTGCTGTGTGCTAACAACACTTTAATTGCCGCTCACACCTCCCTCCTTGCTTTCAATACCGTATTAAGATCTTCGTTTGGATCACTTAAAGAAATTCAGCAGATGTGATCTATTAAATTGGAAGAGAGAAGGACATCAATTTAAAGGAAAAGTAAGAATCTGCTTTGCTTTTTTATTTTAATAAAGAAAATTAATGATTCTCAAAAAAATCCCACATAATTTTAGAAGTGGGGTAGAAGAGTATAATTATTCGTTAATATCTTCACCACACCTTAGCTAAATATTAAGTTCTATAACTGAAACCAATGCAAGAAGTAGCCAGTGGTGACAACAAAACTTCAAAACAAATAGAAGAAAATCAAATCCTGCTAAACATTATCAAGAGCTGCAAGGCAGAATTGATTTAATTAGTCTGGCTGAGCATCAGAAGCAGAAGGTGGTGTTAGATTCTTCTAACACCAGAAAAAACTTCTTTCTCTATTTCCTTTTTTCTAATCAGGAACTGATGTCTAGCTACAAATCACAGACTATGGCATCAGGGCTCAAGAAGAGCACGTGAGGTACCTAAAATGAAATTTAATCAGTTTGCGTGTATAAATTTGAGAAAATAATTCACACTCTTTTCCCATGTGTCTAAGAGATCTTCAGAAGCTGCTTCCTTTCCTGGTATACGACCTCACTCAAAGAGACACTAGTATCTCTTCCTGGCAGCGCTGCCACCTTGCCGGAGGGATACATATCTCAGTGTTTGCTCCCCAGCCACTGCCATGATTCATAATCTGCATGTCTGTGCTGCAAAATTCCCTGTCTGCACACATGCTTTGAAAGGTCCCTTTCAACTCAAGGTATTCTGTGACTCTAACAGGGGGCTCAAGAGTTCTGTGTTGTAAATGTGGCAGCATTGGCCACTTTTTTCCAAAAGACCAAAGCAGTTGCTCAGAGTCCAACTTTTGTTTCAGCTCTGAAAGAAGAGTCTAAATCACATCTTTCATTTGCAAGATGAAACCATAAAAATTAGGCTTTGTTCCAAAGCATTTGCTTTCTCATAGATTTGTTTGCATCTATACTGAAAATCCAGGACTTTTCTTTTCATAGTTAAAGGAATGGGAAAGATAACTAATTTAGATAAAAACTAACAAAATTATTGTTCTTTAAAAAAACAAAAAACAAAAACACACAAACACAAAAAAACCCAATAACTAGGCATGACAAAGTAAAGCAAGAAAAGTTATAACAAAAAGGACCCGTTTATTGAAATAATTTCTTTTTAGTCTCCTTTAGCTTCAACTACACACAAAATAAAAACCAACTTGCTGTCACAAGTCACCAGCACAACATAAATGACAGCACTGCTAGCTGCAAAAGCCAGTGTGGACTATGCTTAAGCACTTTTTGGTGTCTCATTACACTGCTCTTTATAAATGCACTATTTTTTTTCATGAAACATTTAGCCATATAACATTACTGCAAACATTTTAAATTATGGAAACATAAAGTGGCAGTATAAAAACATACCACTGATTCGAGGTTTCAGTTTGTTTTTCTTCATCTTTTTAAAGAGTCTTCTTGCAGTACACACATAAGAGAGCAGAGAGAGAATTGCTACCATAAACTGGCATTTTCGTTGACCCACTTGCTGTGTTGACCTTGCATGTAATTGAAGGCTGAACATTTCATCAAATCACCAAAATATCCAATATGTTAAGTTGAATTCTGGCAGTTTATAAATAAATGTCTCATAGAGATGTATTAAAATGGATTTTTAACCCACAATGAGATTGTTACTGCACTAAGCACTAGAGAAAAAAAAAAAATTATATCAATTGAAAATCATTCACACATCTCTGTAAGTCAAAGCATTTTAAAATATTAATCTTTCTCTTAAAGTTAATCCTGTTATGAAGTAACATCTTATGGTTGGTTAGTTTATTATTGCAAAACAATGCAACAAAACTCAGGGAATGATTTTCAAGGTAAGTACAAATTAAAACAAAACTGAGGAAAGGGAGAGGATGGGGTCTATTTAACTGTGACAGCTAGTAGGCATCAAGCTGTTTATTTTTTAAAAAAAAAGGAAGTTCTGTGGATCCTCTAGGGGTGTATAGTGTTACTGTGCTCAGAGAAAACAATTTCTGATAATTTTTAAAAAGTAGTTTGCTATGCTGCAGTTTGAGCTTACCTGGTATACAGTACACAAAAAGAATCCTTCCCTCATCCTATTTTTAGAGTATTACTAAATTTTGCCCTTGCATGATCCACGCATCTTAATAGGGTCCCCTAAGGAATTAGACAGATAACAGAAAGGAGCAGACGGCTCCTACTAAGAACGCACAAGGCAGTGTGGGAGTAGGAACCCTGAGAAAACGGTTGTGTAGGAAGCCTACCATTTTTCCTCAGTCTCATCTTTTGCAGAAACCCACCTTTGACAGACTATCTTCTCCTCCTCCTCTTCCACACCTGGCAGAAGGGAAGGATGAAAAGAACACAATGCTGCTGCTATTATCATTAATGTCACTGCTTCTTCAGATGCAGGTACATGTGTACACATTACTCAGTTTACCTACTGAAACACAGCATCAGGAAGAGCAAATAGCTCTGGATCCTTACAAACCATTTCCAGACAGTGAAATGAAAAGACTAAATTAAGGCAGCTCGAGGGAAAGAGTGCCATAGCAAAGTTTGCTGCAAAAATGCCTCTAAAGATTTTACATTCCCTACTACACTCTCAATAGCAAATTTCCTGATCTTCAATTTCACTCTAGGTTATTTAAAAAGATATTCTAACAGAGGTTTCACTTTGAAAAGCAAGAATACATACACACAAAAATAAAAAAACTGTGTCAGATTTTCTTGTTTAAAAAATATGGAACAGTATCTTCTTAACACTTTTATTGTTGTTGTTGTTGTT
>JAWWTY010000077.1:92895632-92932728 GCA_035222235.1 Margarornis squamiger | reverse complement strand
TTGTTGTTGTTGTTGTTATTTTCCTTCAGAGATCTTGCCACAAAATGAATGTAGAAATGAAGCTTTCTGCTTTTCTCTCCAATTTCTTTTTTTCTTGGCAGGATACAGTTTGTAACTGATTCCAAGGATAAGCTAATTTCAGAAGACAAATCAGGACAAAACATAACTGTGCAAGAAAACGAAGTTTTATGCTGACATAACTTCCTGATGGGATCAGACAAGAATCTGTATTTGCAAAATGACTGTAGTAGGAGGGCAGTAAGGTAAGATCACCACCTTCAGAAGTCAGAGGAATCTCATCACAAAACCACAAACACAAGCCACATCTACTCTAAGCAGGGTATGGAAGGTGGGAAGGAGGACATGAGTCATTCCCCCACCAAAACACAAGTGCAGAGAAGATGGGTACTGCCATCCAGTAAAATTTGTCCTGACCAAGCTGAGAACTTAAAAGCACTTCTAGGTTCACCAGCCTAGAATTAATAATACCAAAAGTATCTCTTTATCCATTTTTTTGTCACAAAAAATTCCAGCTTTTCAGCAGGAACATAACTAGCCTGTAGAATTTTCAATTTATTTCTTTAAAGGACTTTTGAAAATGTAATGAATTGTGGAAATAGCAATACCTACATGTTAATATAGCCTTTTCATCTGCAAATACTGACTATCTTTAGAAGGTAATTCACACATCAATATGTAATGCCTTTATAACTTCAAAAAAAAACCTCATGGCATAGACTGGACAAGTGATTTTCAGCAAATCTCTCAGTGGCTTAGATAAGCTTCAGGTGCACTGTTACTAATCCCAGTTCAGAGCTTTATCAAGAAAGCACACTTGCTTAGTGAAACTTTGAAAATTAAGACTGACATGAAACATGCTCCTTAGGCCTAAATCGCAGCAGTATTGATGAAAGCTGATGGATCTCATGATTCCCAGCTTCTTCTCTGGCATAACTTATTCTCTTAATATTTGAATTCTCTTGTCCAAATAATCAGCAGACCTCCTACACTAAGCCCTCACAACAGGAAGCTTTCTTACTGCTCCTGTAACTTTATTACTGTGATTATCTGTAAAAGAATTACTTTGCTCTGATGACACAGGGTGCTAACATGAGGCAACATTATATGACTTATTTCAACAGGCATGCTGTCTATTTACATACAGAGACAGGGGAGGAGGGAGAGAGGGACATAGGTCTTGAGGAGTTCATTGACTTGGTCTCATGAACACTGGTAGTTACAACCACTGAAATTCTCCAAGGAACTGAACAGACCTTCTCCATTATGTTTCTTCTTATAAAACAGTGCTTTTTGTAACCCATCCTCTTAATGTATTCATTCAATTGCATCTTCTTGATGAAATAAAATTATCCTCTTCCTTTGCCTTCAGTGAAAGAAAACAGAAAATTAGCAGCTCATATCCCCATTAGGCATTATATAACTGCTATTAGTAGAACTGTATTCTACCTGTCTTTTCATTTCTACAGTCAAAGCTAACACAAAGCTTTCTCTAGCTTTTATGGGGTAATTTTATTTCAAAAACTGAAGGAATGACTACCTCATGAATCATTTTTTTTTCAGTTATCTTCAGTTTATCATCTGGGATCCCCTCACTATGAAAAAACACAGAAACATTGAAAATTTTCCTTCCCACTCTCAGAGAAGTAAAAGAAAAACAAAATATACATTTAAGAAATAATTCTTAACACTAAATAGCATTTAGGATCCTTAACTCTTCCATTTTTATTTACTACAAAAACATTTACTACACACAATTTAACCTGACTAAAACTTACTTTCTCTGCTTCTGCAATGAAAATCCACAACAAACAAACAAAAGCCTACTTATTGCAAAAAAAATATCTTTTTTTTTCAATTTTTATAAACTCAAAGTTTTAACCATATCATCTAATAGAGTTTTTCCTGAATTGTCACTCAACAGTGATGATTATGCTCTCTGAACTTTGAATTAATATCTGTAGAGAAAATAGCTTTCTTGCTAGACGAGGCCATGCTTCTCACTTGTCATTCAAAGAAACCCACTGTAAAGTAACTTTCCAGTTTAATGGGATTATCCTGCAAAAATATCACTCAACACATTCTTTTTAGCCTTCCTGTCTCACCAGAAAATTCAAAACCAAGTAGATTCATTTTAAAGAGAAAACCTCTCACACAAATCTACAGGCTGAGAAAACCAGTGATTCCGTGGACCAGTGTAAGAAATCAGTAACAATGCAGGCATTGCCACTGGGAGACTGGATTAACTGACATTAACTAACATTGTTTTCCCCTGTATTTACCAAATACAGGGACTGGTATATCCCACAGCTGCATATTCCTAGGGAAAATGTGAAATGTCAAGGCTTTATCACTTCACCAGAGCAGATAATTAAATAATTAGGACAATTAAATGTTGACAGAGCAGGAGCGACCGCCAGGTGAATTATAGTCCTGAATTGTGAAAACATGAGGAAGGGAAGAAGGAAGACTTTGGCACATAGGTAGGACAGATTAAATGCAGTTGTAGGATCAGTTTTACGATTTATGCACTTATCTTCCAGATGTGCTCAGTGGTCCAAAACTTTTATTGTCAAACTGCTTATTTAGATGCTGAGGGAAACTCATCTAGGTACATTTTTTTCTCTGAAAAGTCAGTGAATTAGGAAGCAGGGAGTATATAGTCATCTATTCTCTCACCCTTTTACAACACATGAAAGGGCTGAAAGAGTGTAAGAGTGCCTGAATAGATCTGCGTCCATCTGAGTAAAAGACATCCATCAGTCAAGGCAGCTGGGAAAGCAAATGTTGAAGGAGCCCTTTGCAAGAAACATACACAAGGTATCAATTGGTAAACCATGCCAGAGACTTATAACCTCCATCACATCCTTTGTTGCGGACTGCCTGCACTTCAATAAGTGCCCTGACAATGTTCAAGCAAAAACACTCTACTTCCTAAATAACCTAAATAACCATCACAGCATGGAGTTCAAGATATGTTTTCCCTCTTACTATTAAGCCAGACTTGCTTTACTTAGTTTTTTTTTGGAGTAGGGAATTTGGTTTACAATACATTGGACCACCTGCTATGATGAGCCAACTCCAGGTAGGAGGAGCTGGCCCTGGGGGCTGGATGCAGTATGGGGATGGACAGCAGGGGCAGCAGCACAGACACAGCCAGAGTACAGTGGAGATGGGTGACATGTAATTCCCAGCAACTGGCAGCTGTGGAGGCTTCAACTACAAGACTTGTTGAAAGTGAGACTGTGTGAACATGTTATATGCTGCAATCCTAAGTGGAAAGTTTTTCAAAAATGAAGAGAGAGCAGCAAAAATGTTATGAGATCTATGGATACTCACCAAAAAGACCATATAAAAATGTCAAATATGGGAGATTTCACACTTGTTTCTTAAAGCACATCTCATATTATTCTGTTCTGAAATTGTTAATAAGATTTCATTTCATTATCTTTACAAAATAAGGAGGAAGACCCCAGAGAAAAGAAGATTAAAGACTGTTAACTATTTGTTTCTCAAATTAATTAAACAATTTTTATAACAAAAA
Source organism: Margarornis squamiger (assembly GCA_035222235.1). Lineage (NCBI taxonomy): Eukaryota > Metazoa > Chordata > Aves > Passeriformes > Furnariidae > Margarornis > Margarornis squamiger. The sequence goes on along the minus strand of JAWWTY010000077.1, from coordinate 92,929,166 downwards.
TGTAGTAAGAAAGCAATTTGTCAAATAATTGAAATATGAAATAAGTTATTTAAAACCTCATTATAATTTTTCACAGCAAATTATACGCAATCCATATTTTAAAGTAGGGATTTACTTAAATATGAATTTTTAGAATTTTACAGCTTCAAGTCAAACCCTATATTGATATGATTTAACATAAATTACTTAATTTTTAAAAAACCCTACATTAGCTGATGACAGAAAATGGGTAGAAAGTATAAAAGATTATAGGGTAACAAAACCTTTTGGGAACAAACCTTTCAGAATTGTTTCTGTAGATTAACCATGTGGGTGGATAAGTAACTCTCAGAGTACAGAGCCAAGAACAGAGTAGCATCAAAGTAATGAACAGAAGTAGGTGGATGGTTCCAGTTCGAATCAGAACATCTCCCACTTTATCAAGGCTGCTGAAAATGATTCATTCTATGCTACACCATTTTATATGCCATGGCCATTCAGCAGGTTTTCCTTCCTACTTGTCAAAACCATGTGCATAGAAGAGGAGGTGGCAAAGAAAAGGCTCTTTTGATAATGTTACAATGCCCTTTTCTTTCAGTAAAAAAAAAATAAAAAAAAAAAAATCCCAAAATAAACATAAGTTTGGAAACAAAGAGGAATGAGGAAACTTAAGCCTAAACTGAAGTCAGGCAAATAGAGAGGAAAATACAAATCTAAAATATGGAATGTACAAAATGTACAACTGGGAAAAATAGACTTGGAGGGAACGTGGAAAAAAAAAATCAAAGAAGAGAATTCTGAAAAGCAGTAGTACTGAGAACACTTACCTTGCTTTTAATCAGTCTTTAATTAATATCTAGGTTATATAGCTGCATTATAACCTAGTGAAAATTCCTCTAGAGGCTTCCATTGGAGAACAGACCACCATGCATTCTTCAGGAATAGCTAGAAAAAATAGAAAACCAACAATCCTCCACTATAGCCTGCCAGAATCTATGCAGCTCCTGAAAAGACAAGTTTTCTCAGTGTAAAACAGCACCAAATCAATGGCATTATTTTATAAGTAAAAAGCCTAGAAACAGGAGTTTTCAAATAGTCACACTGTTACTTTACTAATAATGACATTAATGCTCCAACACAGATCATTAATTTTAAAGCAAGTAGAAAATAGATGGGAAACACAAGCTGGTAATTCACAGCTCTGTGAAAGAGACCTTTCTGAATTTACAATGACCACTGACAGTACTGAACTATAACCCAGTTATACAACTGAACTGACCATATTTTGCCTCTCATTAAACCTCCCATGATACTTTAACACATACTGAAATCGATTTTCACTGAACTAGGAACCTAAGCATATGTTTAATTCTGAGCACACGCTTTGATAAATGCAGCAGAACAAAAACCCATATCCTATGTAGTAAAGGAGGTTAAGTAGAGTTAAGAGCTTCTGTGCATCATTATCTTCCACCATGCGTATCTGTTGAATGACTTATGAATATAAGATTTTGATTACTACTTTTCAGGTCCACCCAATATCACTAAAAAAGTTTTCAGTTTGATGCAGAAAGTTATTCTTTTGGAATAACTGCAAAATATAATTTTCAGGAAAAGTTTCTTGTCCATTAATATTTTGTTGGCTTACAAACTAAGCAAAAAGAAATGTGCTTTTTAATTGGAACCAAGAGCTAAAAAATATGCTTAGTGGCTATAGAGAATGCCCAGTGATATTGGAAAAACAAAGGGAATCCTACGGATTTAATTCAGTCCATTTGGCAGATTTTGCATTGCATATGGGGACTAGGTGAACAAACAGGAGCACTCTGAATTCTGACTCATAATTCATAAATAAGTCTTTACACACTACAACAATCAAAAAATTGGTGCCAAGAAATGGCACTTGAATCTCGGGGAAGAAGGTGTCAGGGAGGAGACTCAGAAAGAGAAAGACACAGGAAGAGAGACACAAAGAAGAAATTCAGATGGTAAACAGAATAATAAAGTTCAGCTACAAATACGGTTGCCAACACTGAAAGTTACGAAAAAGAGATTAATTTAACATTTCAAGACTAAAGAAGATATCATTCCTTGTATTTAAAACTGAGAAAACTGGAGTGGCTAAACATTAGCAGTGAACACTACAGTCTTCTAACAGAGAACAAGTCTGCTATTTATCTAAGCAAAAAAGTCATGTCGCTGCTTATTAGAATAAAACCTAGTGGTAGTATGTCGAATCCTTAGAAATAAAAGAAAAAACCACTAACAATGCAATAGATATACAGAAATACACATTTCCTCTTTGTTAGTCTCACTAGATTACATAGCCGAGAAACAACAGATGCACCATTTAAATGGCCAGACTGACCAAAAGATAAATTGTAATTTTGCTTTCTTCCTCTTTACCCAATACTTTTAATGCACGCAAGTTACTCCTTAGTGTTTTATAAATTAAAATGTAGCCTCTCTTTCTGTGCATGTGTATAGCTTCAGTAGATGTATAATTTTGTCTTTTGTGGACTCCTCACAACTACTCTGGCAAAAAAATTCCAGGCAACAGGCCTATTTTATAGATGGATCTAAATTTAGTTATAAAAGATATAAAAGATAAAAAATGCACACCCTTAATCTAAACCATACGGCTTCTACATTACTTCTCCGTTTCTCCTTTTTTCCCCTCAACTCTGTCAATTTACAGGCCTCAAACTCCACAAACATTTTGCATAAATCAAATTAACAAATTTGAATTTAGCTATTTACCTAACATGAATCTTCACAGAAGTCTCTCTTTTAAGGACTGATCTGAGTGCACTCTGTAGGGTACTTAGTAACAAGTAGATAAAAACACAAAACTCCATCATTAGCCTGAAGGGAAAGTTGATCATTTCAAGCACGATATTTTTTTTCTTTAGGTTTTTTTTTTTAGTTTGCTTGTTTGTTTTTAATTTTACATTCCCCAGGTGAAAGGGCATTTCTACCACAAAATAAATATTGTTTGCATTTTTGAGCTTTCACCAGGACAGATTCAAACCTCTGGCATTAAATATGAAAAGAACTAAGAACTTCTGCAAACTTCACTGTCTTTTAAATGCAAAATGTCTTCTTTGATGTATCCTCCCTGAAAGACACAGCAGGATATTTGTTTATTAAAGGACTTGTATCAAAATGAAACCTACTACAAATAAAACTCTCCTTCCATGAAGAAGATAAGAAAAGAGTAAACAACACATAAAAGATAGAAGTAGCAATAGTAATATACTACGGGAAGTCTTTGCCATATTCCAGAGAAACATATTAGGATATATCTTGAGGAGGGAGAACAGGTAAAAACCCAGAGAGTGGGGGTACATTTAGTGTATACAAATACACACAAAATAAATAAATAAGCAAACAAATACAAATGTCCTTTCCAATCAACATGTATCCTTTTAGTCAGTGTTGGCTCTGATGACTTTTAGCTGCTGATAATCTCAGAAAGTTTCACAATAGCAAATGCAGCTCAGTTTCTAACTGTAAAAACAGTGGCAGCTCTTCCCTTGGGAACATCCATTCCCAGCAAAACTCAGTAAGCCTGAGTAAAATCTTTGAGACCTTTTCCCCCCTCTCACATTAGGGATGGATCCCAAATGTACCAGCAAGCCTGGCAGTCTAAGACACGAGTACAAGAAGCATACTATGCCTGCACAGTGGCCCTCAGTAGGGAGCTCCCCAGCTGTCCACATGGTCATAAGGAGTAGCGAGTGACAACTCAGGACAAGCACAAGCAGGTGAGCTTAAGAGAAAACGAAACAGTCAATGCTTCTGCTTCCAATGGGTACCATATAAATATGTCCAGCTCGTTCTTATTATTTTTACAATGAATAACCTATACTGTTCTTATCCTATACTATGTTGTCTCCTTAAAACTCTGTTGTACAACTACTACGAAATTTTCTGTTGAGATACCCACCAGTTAAAAAGCATTACAGATACCACTGGTTAAAAGGGTCCTTCAGAACAGTGGAGGATGTAGGGCTATAGGGGGTTAATGAATATCTCTCCTTCATTAGTTAGTCAAATTTCACTTAATAGAGGAGAAGTAATTACTTAGTCATGTCTGCTTGTGATGAGCTCAATAGAGACAACTTGGTATTCCCAACGACTGTGCTGGAGAGCTCAGACTAGAAAATGGATCCAGCAGGGGGAAAAAAAGGATTTGGGGGGAGCAGCCATGATTATGCAATGTTTGTCCATGCTACATGCTCTGGAAAACTTGCTTCTTGTTCTTGAACACTAAAGAAACAGAAGCTGCCAAAAATTTTATTTTGCACAAAGCTAAAAACTTGCACTTTCCCACCTGACAGCAGACAGCAGCTATCATCAGCTTTGTTGAAGCTATGCAAGTATTTTTTCTGAAAGGCTAGACCTTACAACCATTCAAAAATACAGATATTATCTAAAACATTTTCATTTTCATTAAGTTTTATTCATGTAGGAAATAAATAACCAGACTTTCAGTGTATAGAAATCCATTGGGTTGCTCAGGATCTTTTATAAAGAGATTTTCTCGTTGGCTGGCAACTCCCTTAGAAACTGCACTTTTATGCTGTGTAAAATGAGATGCAATAAACCAAGCACTCAAGATAACATCTACCTACCTCTGTGGGATAGGGACAATAACAAATGCAGCTTTTGTTATGATTGCAGGCTATTTTTCTCTGAAGGCCCCTCTCTCACACAGAGCATACAATAAGTACAATGTAAGAACAAGTACTGATCATGAAAAAAGCTTCCACCTTTAGAGCTCCTGTTCCTTTGTAAGAGTTAGTGAAAAAGTGAATATGGAGAAACTGGAAAAATTTACATACAGTTCCTGAAACTTTGTGTCCTGTGGAAAAGTAGATCCCATCCTAGCATCTACCAAAAATATGTAGGGCAGATCACTTAGGCTGATTTCACCTTTCATTAGTGGAAAGTTCACTTTTCACTAGTGGTATTTAACAATGCACTCTTCACAACTGCCCTATCTCTAAAAATTCATCCTTAGCTAGTGCATACTCTTGACTGATTTTTTGAATTCACTGTGAAGAGTTCCTATGATTTGTAAGACAGATCAGACTGTTCTATTTGGTGACTTTCAACAGCACAGCACGGCTCCCTAGAGAGCTTTGGAAATGTCATTAACCATGTTACTGTGCTCAGTTTCACACAAGAGACACCAGAACTAATTCTCCCACCTGTTGGAAACACAAGTAAACTGGTCCTCAAAGCAATGTTTTTGTCACAGGAGACACAGCTTCACTCCTTCATCATGAATATCAGCCAGCTGAAAAAAGATATGACTGAATGTAGAGTCCAGAGACACCCGAAACTCTTCTGTGTTTGTCATAAATGTTCATAGAATATTCTGAGTTGGAAGGGACCCACAAGGATCATTACCTCTCCTATGTTAAAAACCTCTGTTCTTAGAACTTTCCAATGAAGCAGCTGAAAACAGATCTTTTATTTGATAGCTAGACATGATTCAAAATGCTGAAAACAAGTCTTTCTTAACTGTAATATATGTTCGGCTTGCTAATGAAGAGTTCATGTGCTCCTTAGTACATGTAGTACTCCCTGTTCAACTCGTTAACCTTAGCTGATGCTGAGGTTTATGAAAAAAAAAAAAAACAAAAAAACAAATTCAAGAGCATCATTCAAAAGTTTGAAATGTCAGAGTTAAAAAAACTAATTCTAAGCACAACAACGTGGACAGATTCACAACAGCACGCAGACTACATGAGGTTACACAATGTACCAAGATGTTTAAAGAGCTCGGTAGGCTTGTATGCACTCTGAAATGTTGAAACACTTGGCAAAGCTTGTGGAAACAACTTGCCTTAAAACTCAGTGATGGTTATAAAGACAGCTCCTTCTATGTGATGAGACTGGAAGAGATACAGGTAGGCAAATCTAACTGCCCACCTTTCTCAAGAGGTAGAGAGAACTCAATCCACCATCACTTCTCCTCTTGAAACAACTCCATAAGCTGCTACAACACTAACATAGGAAGAAGTTTACTCAGGGAGAAGGAAACATTTTTCTACATAAAAAACGAATGACTCATGAAAGGACCTAGCAAGTTTAAAAAAAAAAAGGAGAAAAAGAGTACAGCATCAGCTTAGCTTCTTATGAAACTGCAGTCCCAGCTTCAATGTATCTTAGTTCCTTCTCAGTACAACACGAATATTCATAACATTGTACCTCAGAGGAGTTTGTTGGAAATGTATTCAAATAAATGCCTCAGAAGCACTAAGAAAACCATGACACACTATACTGAGTACTGCAGTAAAGTCCATGAGGAAATTAATAATTCCAGTTTTAGTTCATGTTCTTATAATTTGAAATAAATAAAATATAAGGACAGATATTGAATGAAGAAGATAAAAGTGAAAAATTAAATAACTGGTCATGAATGGTGAACATCATTCATCCTGTATGCTAAACAACTCACTGGTCATATTAAACTAACAAACAAAAAACCAAAACCCAGATAAGATTATTTAATTAAAACTTTTATTAAAGCCCAATTGTACTCACTGTTTTTCTGAAGAAAACATTAAAAAACAACAGTAGATAAATTCTGCAAATGGTGCCAAAGCTCGCTATAAAACTAATAAAGCTGAGAACACTGTAATTGGTGATACTCAAACTGGCCTGCCTGAATACCCTGTAAGACAGGCTCAGCTGAAAAGCATGCACTTCAGAACTCCCCAAATACAAAGCTAGACACAGTGAAATGAACAATTCGTTACAGGTATACCATTGTAGAGATCTACAGTGCAGATGTAACACAATAGAGTGGTAGATAATGAGATTAGATTGAGATCAACACAAAACAAGTCCCCAGTACCAGGCTGTAGTAAGAGGCTAAACATGAGGTTTTGGAGTATAAATGAGGGGCATAGAGCAGGGAGATGGCATTGCATAAGATGACATAGAGCAGGGAGATGACATTGCATGAGATTAATATATTACTGACTTGACTTTGAAATTCAGCAACAAAGACAAATCAACAATGATTTTCACCCCTGAGGAACCTGTGACAGATAAATTATTTATTGAATCAGAATAGAGAAGTAGAGAAAAAGTGGTTCAACCAATTACAAAAAAATTAACCTCTTGTCAAATCCTGAGATATTTTATTTGATATTTCATTTTTGCCCAGTAAAGTAAATGTTGGCAAGATCTGAAAACTTTACTGAGTTAAGCTTGCTAAATTGACCAAAAAAAAAAAAAAAAAAAAAAATTAACCCCTATATCAGCACTACGCTAGAAATCATTTTGCAGGCAGGGAGGTATTTTTATTTTTATTTTTTTTTAAACAGGAGAAAAGTAGTCCCCATGTAAGAACATTAACCTGGACTGAAATTCACACTCAGAAACCCTGCAGCTGTGGAGAAATTATTTGCAAAGGAATGTGAAAAAGGCATGTTTTGCAATTTAGAATCTGTGTGTTTCAGAAACAGAAGAGACATTCAAGATGGACAATTTCAATCTTGGTATCAGTCTGGGCCTGATTGAACTGACAAAATCCTATTTTGAGATGTGTGTTTGTGGGTTGTGTGTTGACCTATGTGTTATTTTTCACTATTTACAGTTCAGATGCTTTTATTTCAAGTGTTAAACCTGGAGAAAAGTTCTAATAATGACTGTATCAGCTTAAAACATCTTGCTCACTCTTAGTTTTTTCTTTCTTGGCAGAAGCACAAATTTTGAACAATAAACCAAATTAACAGCTTATTGAGCCCTTGAGGAGCTCCAATCAGATTAACATGGGCATTGGTAGTATTATTATCCAAGAAGACTAATGGTTAATTCTAATATAGGGGTCAGGCTCTAGATTCAGTGTAGTGCTTAAATATACTTAAGTGTCATCTTATCCCTAAAAAGTCTTTAGAAGCTCTAGAGAAATCAGACTGAGTTAAATGATGCAGACAGAGCTAGTGACTGGACAAATTAAAAGAAATAAAGACACTGTCTGACAAGGCAACAGGACACAGAAAGATGTGTTGCCCACAGAACATTACATAGCCCAGCAAGACAGAGGTGCATTTCCAAATACACAAAGCTGTCAATCAAAAAATTAAATCACACATTGTACATTACAGAAACAGGACTCACTGATACCCTTTTGCCTCCAGGCCTGATCTATACTCAGAACCTTCAAAAGCCACTAAGATAACTTGATGAAAATAGAATCTTACAAAAAATATCTTATTTGATAAGATGTAGAGAAAGTCTTGTTTCCCTGAGCAATGAAGGATCTAGGAAGTAACGCTGCTTTGCAGCTTTAAAGATGTCTTTCAGCCAATACAGCTCTCTGCATCACCCACAACTGTTCCTTTCTGGTCTGCCACCTTCTGGGTGGGTTTTCTGCTCAGACATCCACCAGCTCCTCCAGCAGCTGAAACCCTGTCAGTGAGATGTTTGGAGCACCTGGCTGGGGAGCTGTGAGAGGAGCTTGACAGAGGGTCAGGGCAATTGTGGCCACAGGCCAGGACATGGCTAACAATAAGAGCCAGGCACGGTGGGCTGCGATGAATGATCTGACATCTCTCTTAGACAGGTCAAAAAAACAGGCACTTAGAAAATGCCTTGTTTGTATATTTATTTTAAATGCCTTGTAGATAACACCTTGGTCAGTCAAATACCTATACAGAACGGGAAAGTTTCATGTTTGATTTCATGTCCTGCTCATCTTCCATTTCTGAGGAAAAAAGTCACCAGACACCAGCTCATCAGTTTAAGCTGTGTGATTTCTATTTTCACTTTCTTACATTTCATTTTGAAATGTATCTCTCACAAAAAAACAAAACAAACAAACAAAAAAAAGGAATAACCCTAGAGAAAGAAAGCAGAATGAGTAAACCAAGTCCATGTTCTCATGGTTAGAACACCAATACAGAATGAGGAAACACAGATGTTCTGGTTCATGCTTACAGAACAATTTCCATAAATGATTGTGAACCATAATACATGATTCCTTACCCTCACACCCCACAAAGTAAAAGTATTAAGTGCTGGACTACACAGCCTTCTCTACTCTCCTCCTTTCTGCACTTATTGCAGATCGTTAGAGAAAACACATTGCTTGGCAGAAGGATTGTATTGCCTACCTGTCTTGATGGAAAGAAGGAATATCTGCTCCATTCTTTCAAAACTAATGTAAAGTATGTCTTGGGATGGATTTTAGTCTCCCTACCTGGAAGCAGATAAGTTTGTGACATCTGGAGAGAAGTGAGATGTGAAAAATACTCTTGTGTTTTGCATTTTCTCTGGCTTTTTGCCCAGCATTCAGGGTTTTCTGTTTGGTTTTTGGAGCCTTTCAAATACCACAGGGGTGTTTGTGAATCTGGGTTCACAGAATCACAGAATGGGTAAGATGGGAAGGGACCGCAGTGGATCATCTGGTCCAAAGTCCCTGCTCAAGCAGAGTCATCCTAGAGTACATAGCACAGGATTGCATCCAGACAGTTCTCGAATATCTCCAGTGAGGGAGAATCCACAACCTCTCTGGGCAATCTGTTCTAGTGCACAGTCACCCACACAGTAAATAAATTCTTCCCCATGGTCAGGTGGAACTTCCCATGCTTCAGTTTCTGCCCTATGCCTCTTGTCCCGTTGCTTGGCATCACTGAGAAGACCTGGCTCCACCCTCTTGACACGCTTCCTTCAGATACTTGTACATGTTTATGAGGTTCCCTCTCCATCATCTCATCTTGCGGCTGAATAGATCCAGGTTCTTCACTTTAGTTTTTGTCCCTCCCTTTGCCTTTTAGAAAACTGTACCTTAAATGTGGCAATGTGCACATTAGTATTTAAGGCCATTTATTAAATTCTAGTTCCTAGCATAGTAAAGAGAATTTCTATAGTCTCAAAGTCTTTTATTTCTCATTTATTTTGTATTCCCATGAGCTTTAGCAAGATCTTAAGTCTATCTGTAGATGAAAGTCACATTTTTCTGGCATAGTACATTGGAGTACATTGCTCCTTTCACCATGCAAAGGATTGAAATGTTCATCAGTAGTAAAATGAAAGCAAGAACTAATAGAACTGGAGAACCAATACACTGCAAATAATATCCATAATAATTTCACATCTCTGGGGTTCTGATGCTTTTTTCTAGAAAAGCAAGCCAAAATGAATTTATTAAAATATCTGAATGGACTATTCAGCATATATACAGTATTTACCATGCAATATCTAGCTAAACAGCAAAACAAAAGAACTCTCCCATTTTCTTTAAATCTCACTTTGTAAACAGATGATGCTACCTGACTAAATCTAGCTTTTCAAATATTATCAATTCTATCCTGCCTGAGATATGTTATCCTGCCAAAACAGTCCCCAGTATCTACAAATCGAGCTATAAACTCATCAGCAGGAAAATCAGATTGATGACTGCATAGGATAAGGCAATTGCCATGCATTCACTCTGCAAAAGAATATAGAATTAATGGTGGAAATCTGCAGCATTCTCTGCTTGCAAAACAGCTGTTCATATACTTGTAAAGAATGTTTTCCATTTTCCCCTTCTTCCTTCTATTTTAACTCTAATGTCTTACTTGTAAGATAACAAAAAGCATCAAGAAAATTGTAAGTTTATTTTCATGACATACATAACATAAATGGGAATAATAAATCTAATTTAACTTAACTTAGTTTAGCATACAAATTGAACTATTGCCTGTATAGTTCATCATTAGACCTACATCTGTATCCATCTTTTCCTTCATGTGAAATTAGCCAGATTTGCAACTACTAAAGCTATCACAGCTCATGGGCCTCAAAGTGCTATCATAGTACCAGCAAAAGAAGCTTTGCCAGAATTGAGACACATGAACTCTGACTGCCAAAAAAAAAAAACCAGAGATTCCAGTTTGTGGCACTATTGTTGTCTCCTTCTGTCAGAGGTAACATTCTCCTGTGATGTGCTAAGCAGCCTCCAGGATGCCTGTGAAGCTGAGCCAGTCCAGTTGCCTGCCTGCTGAGACACTCCTAGAGATCTTCACATGCCAAGAGGATGGTTATTTTACAGTTACATGAGAAAACCAAACTGGCACAGCAAAGGGTTCTGATCCATTCTCACAATATTCCTTAAACTGCAGAGTCCAGCCTAAACCTGATATTACTAATTTTTTCAGATACAAACAACTCCTAGGTATATAAAAGAAAATTACATCAGTAGGGACAAATCACTTTCTTTTCCTGGAGAGGAATGGACATGGAGTAAGAGAATGCACTAGAAAAGAGAAACACATTAGTATTAATTTTGTTGAAAGGAAAGAAAAATGCATTTGAACATGGCTGACATATCAGCCTCGGAAACGAACTGACAAACTGCAATCTATTTATATCAATTTATGAAATCAGAATCCAGAAATTTCCTATTTCTAAGTACAGCTAAATTAATTATCTGACAGGTGTGAAACTATGACCTTAATAGCATACATGTAGTTGTTTCTAGATAGAACACTGATGTAAATATAAGAGAGAATAAAGATATTAATATGAAGGAAACTGCAAAAGTTAGAATGTCAGAAATTTACTGAGGAGATAGTCAAGTGAAATGTCACTGGGAAATGAAAGTCAATGCAAAATTTTTTGTACGGTTAAAGGAGAAGAAATTCTAGGGAGAAATACCATAATTTATACACATGTAGAACTTGACATAATGAGAAAACCAGAGGAAGGAAATGTAGGTGCAGGCTGTTATTTAGAAGACATTATACATGAGAATGAGAGGGAAGAAGAGCATTTTAATAGCTGTCAATAAATACTGCCTAAGAAGATAAAAAAAATCAAGCCAGGTGGGAAAAGAGAAACACATTATTGCTGATAGAGGAAGGTCTCCTGCTGTTAATCTGTTACTTTTCCTTCTTCTACCACCCAGAAAACACATAGACACACTGCTGAACCTGTGTTTAACGTCACTCCTTGAAACAGGGTTCTAGTCTATTAGCGTAAAACTCCTGTTGCATACCTCATCAGGGACACACCAGCCAGGGAGGCCCAGATTGGCCAGTTACTGTCCCAGCAGTGAGAAAAGTCCTTATATATTCATTACCATGCATAATATAAAGACTCTGAACTAGAGACAAATAAAAAGAAATAACAAAAAAGACTCAAATCAGCAGGGCACATTAAGATAAGTGCTTGTTTTTAAGGTGTAAGGATTAAAAAGAAAATCACTTGCTTACAATTACAGGAGCATAAGTTAGAGAATCAAATAAATTTCCTAGATCACAGGTAGTTAAAAGCAGTTTGATTAGAGAAGAAAATGGATACAATATGTGCATTTTATTAGCACAATATAAATTTCAGCACTGCTCATAGTATGTTCCCTAAGGAAAACAATTCAATTGGAAAATTCAATCTTGGCAAGATCTAGGTGTAGTCCAAACAGCTTTTCTGCTTCTAAGTCACATGGTTCACAATTATACAAATACTGTTTTAATGAAATTCTTTCTCTGATGATTTTCAGTATAAAGGCAGACATCAAAGGTTATCTTTAGAGGGGATATGAGTACTGAGCACAATAAAATGGTCAATAGAAAACTTCTTTAATTAGATCTTTCTCTATTTAATGTGTGGTTGATAATGGTTCTGTGACCTTCTGATTCTAAGGAAAATAAAGGACTCTACTTTGAAAGCTTTTTATATTGGCAAATTACCTTCTGTGCAGTTTCCACCAGGATGTTTGTGTACCACTGAGACAGCATATACTAACAACAAAAATGAGCAACACAGGCAGCAGAGTATCTTCCCATCAACTCTTGCTAGTCATGACAGCTTTTGCTATGATGAAAAATAGGATATATAGATAATACCGGATTTCTTGTTTTGATTTTACATTCTTTAGTTGTTTGGTGAAATGCACTGAAGCCAAGAAGACACAAAATTACTAATCTGGAGAGTTCACATTTATCTGGTTCTTTCAAAGTCCTAATTTCTCTTAAATATCATCAAGAAGTAGGGGAAGCAGAGAAGGAAAACATGACAATATTATTTCTTTGCCAAGAGCCAGTCACTAGGTCAGAGAATTCTCCTTTAAAAGGTGGTATCACTCTATTTCATATAGGATGCAATAAGCAAAGTAATTCCTATAGGCACTTCCAGGGATTCACATTGAGTTTTGTAATTCCCACTGATGTGAACAGAAGTCACTCCAATAAAGCTAAATAGTGTGCATTGGAAAATAGGAAAAAAAAATATAAAGTTTCAGCCCTAAAAAACCAAAACTATTTACTGTTGTTTCTGTGACCCAAGGGATACGCAAACTGCAATGTCTATCACACCCCCATTGCCAAAACTCTAATCCATGGAAGAAATTAAGTGTATTTGATGGGGGGTTTATGAGAAGGAAGGTATAAAAAGCAAGGTTGGACCCTCCTGTGGAAAAGAGGAAATTAAAGGAGGTAGGTTTTTCTGAATCAGCCCTAACTAAGAATAATAACTTCTTACAATCAATTCTCCTATGGTTTACTAATAGAGAGGAGGCTAAGTAAGCAAAGGAGTAGCAGAGCTTTAAGGCAGCTCTGTGCTACATTTGGTAAGCCTGTTCAGGACTTAGTAAGCTCCTACTATAAACCAATGCCTTCCCAGAGAGCTTTTCATGCCACAATTGCACAAATTAGCTGACTCCTACCCTTCTCTGGATTATATGCTGCTGTGTCTCATGACATCTCAGGCACACATTGAACATACTGCCCACTGCCAAGTTGATTCAATTAACTAAAGCAGCAGCAAACTCATTTTCTCTAAGGAGAAGGAAACGGTGTCCTACTGGGACAACAAAGTGAACTGGTTCAGAGAGGAGCTGTCAATGAGTCATCACTGGGAGGGAGCGTGATTGCCCCTTTTGGCAGTGAAGAGCCATTAGCGTAGCTCAGCTGTACATATCTTCAGCTAGCAATGAACTCAGCAGCACTACTTGCAGACAAGGCGTTTCTAAGGGCCTTTTAATTCATCTTAGAGAACCTTTATATAGAGAAATAGAGAAAAAGCAGTAAATCAAATCAAGCCCAAAGAACTTCTAGAATCTCTAATCAAAGCACAGTTACAATGGCAATCATTGATGCTGACACCAGACAGCAGCTCAAGCCCTTGTCCTTGCTTTCTAAAACAGGAAAATCACCAGCTACGACTTTGCATTTAGCTTAGAACAATACATGAGAGCTCAGTGACGCACAGCTACTGAAACAAGGACTAAAAATTACCTTACAGTGTTAAGTTTCCTCTTTATAATAAACTTGGTCACCAGCACTGTGTCTCCACCTCTCCATTTAGTAAATTCTGCAGTACCTAGAGTGAGACAGACATGTCCTATGTATTAAGCTCTAGATACTTTCAAGTAAAATTCCTCAAAACAGTTCAGGTTCAAAATAGGAGAAATTATAAGAATATAAGAAAATGTTAACTTTTCCCTAAAGCTAATTTTCAAGATAAATATCCTTAAATCTCTTAGATAAAATCGCATTAATAAAAATGTTTAAAATACAGATATTCAGTGTCATTACTATGTAAAAGTCTTATAACCAAGAAGTAATTTTTTATAAGAACTATGAAAGAAATCTGATGCTACAGGGGTATAAATGCTATTATCAAAATTAATTCATAGATACTTATAAGCAAATATTGCCAAGAAATATACACAGGAACAGATTCTGAACCCTTGCTCGGGCAGGGGGGTGGGGGGGGGGGAGGATAAAGAAAAAAAAAAAAAGGTGAAGGACTAAACAAATGTAGAATTTAAAGATAAAAGATATCTTTTCAAGTAATTCACCTGAATGAGTTACGGTCCAGCCCTGAACAAGTCTACATTTTAACATACATCAATGGGGCAGCATTTCCTTCTGTAGCAACGAGAAAGAGAACAGCAAATTAACCAAATGTAGCACCAGCTACACTGTTGGCATTTGCTTGTGTGTTTCTATTTCATGAAACCACTTGTTTTAATTCCTATTCATGCCAGCACTTACGCATCTACAGAGAGTTTATCAAATGCTAAAATATTCTCTTAAATGTTGGAATCACTTTCCAGTCATCCTGTTAAAATCATTACAGAGGATTTCAGCACAAAATATATATACACAAACATTTCACATGTTTAAAACTAGACACATCTCACTGAAATAACACCTTATGGGTACTAAAAGTCATGCACACACACAGCCAAGTGGAAAATCCACAAACTCAAACCACGAGACAAGGGAGTGGAATCACCTAAAAATGCTGCATAAAAATCATCCTTTCATTGCCCTTGTTAAAGGTCATACTATGAGTGGCCTGTAACAGCTGCAGGGAGGTAATCAATTTTTTCAATACAAAATAAGTTGCTCCTGTACAGTGAGAAACTCTGTATAAGAAATGGGGAATGGGACATAAAATGCTGAATAGCCTTGGAAAGTACAAGCAGAGCTACACATTGTCATGAAGGAAATGGCCCAGATGGCAGGGACTTTAGATCCTGCAGTATTCAAATCCAGCTCCTCACTATTCCTCCTCAAGATGCACTATCACTGCCAAGAGCAGTGCAAGTCACAGACAAAAGACATCCATTTGAAGGACAAGATAAAGGTTTTGCCCATGGATATAGAAAAACACATGCTGGAGCACTTCAAGCACTTTTTGAAGTTTACTGTAGTTGAAACACCCTCCAAATCTGGAGTTTAGAAGTGCTCCCAGATTCCTCTCCCACACTAAACTAACACATCCCCCAGCTACGCTTTTCTCTGGCTGAAAACTACATCCTGTACTAACTTATCTTTAACCATGTGATGATGTTGCCCAAAATTGAGGGGAAAAATACTTTTAGAGACAATATTATCTGTGTGAAGTACAGAATAGTTCTTTACTGAAAAGCTTATCAGGTTCCCAAAGCATACAGATGTGAGCCGTACATAGGTGCAGACAGTATATAAATGTGTGCACAGTATAAGGGTGCTTACTAATTTTATAACACTATTTAATTACTATAATTAAAGGCTACATCCAACCCAAGGACTACCAACCCAGGTGCCACCCTCAGAACCTCACTCAGGTCTGTCTTTTGACACACCTCTCCAGAATTGAATTGGGGGTCTCAAGACCCTGTACTTCTTCACCATCATCATCTTCATGTCACATTCCCTCCCTGGAGCTTCGCCAAGGTCCCTGGGTCCTCCATCTTATTTTTACTGCAATATGCACTGTTATTCTAGTCCTAGTACATGAGTCCCAAGCAAGATGTTCTAGTCACTGTCTTACCCTAACAAAGACAGTCAGGAATGCAGCAAAGAGAGAGAAACTGCTAGTTGTTACATTAAATATGAGAAGCTATACACCTATATAAAAATTTACAAATACACAAATATATATATATATTTATATTTACGAATATATAAAGTCCTAAGGCAGGAGTGCTTTTCCCCCTCAGTTTTGCATGTATCACAGAATGCTGGAGGACTTTTACCCTACATTTTCAGAGAGGTATGGAGACAGTAAGGAAAGGTATTGCAGGTTGCAATCCCAAGGTAAGACAGTGCAAGGAAGGTCTGGATTCCCCCACTGGATTTATAATGCACAAACTAGGGAGATCATTTATTCTGGGGTTTTCCCACATAGTCAGTAAGAGCACACTATTTTATGGATGTCCAGCTTGAGGCATTAAGACATGATTAATTGCTTAATACCCAAAGTATGAACTGAATAAAATTAGGATAAGAGATGAAAAGAAATTAAAAATCTGAGCTTCAGGTGATCTGTGTCACCACTGTGGGATTGTGTGCACAAGGCTAGGTGAGAGCCTTCTTTTGAATTCCAGCTTCAGTGTTCTAAGAGCTGTGAAGTTTCTAAGACACAGCCTCTTGACAACCCCTGGTTACCAGAGGGAAGCCACCCCACTGCCCCAATCACTTACATGAAGGAGAGTAAGAGAAAGTGCTTTAGGGAGCTGATCCTTATTGCTGTTGAGTTCTTAGTTGTTGCTTTTCAGATCCACTCTTTCTTCACACTCTGCCTCTGGGCAATAGCAGAGTCTCTTGCCAGTCATACGCAACTGCCACTTTTCCCCAAGTCCTCAGCACTTCAAAGCTGCATATTGGAATGAAAAATTAGTATGGAAAGACACCTATACTTTCACGTGACATCAATGCTTTGAAACGTTCTGAACGGTACTCCCGAAGTCCCATCTCAGCTGCTGATTGCATATGCATCATCATAAATATATTCACTGTGGGTTTAGTTGTAGCATGTTCCTCAAAGTTTTAAAATGTTTTGTTACAAATCCACTTACACTATATTATAGATAATTTATATAATTTCCCTTTTTTCAAATTTGTGAGAAGTGTTAGAGCAAAAAACAAGCTCATTGAGCCAACCACTGTCCCTGATCCTTTTTTATATGACCACTTTTATCCTTCCTGTCTTCTAATTTAATATCAGAAACTGTAAAATAAATATCTTGCTGTCACAGTCCAGATAAGGCAATGGTTTCCTGATCCTCAAAGTCATAGTTTGCTTAATAATTTAATGATTCAAAGAATTTTTTTCTCCATGCTGACCTGAAAAAATACTTGATATGGAACTTAATAAACAACATGTCTTTATCTTCCTGTGCGTTTCTTACACAACCTCTAAAATTCTGATCTTAAGTTTTATTCAAATACTGGAGGTGTTGAAGTTACAATGGCACATGCTGCTGAATTACACTTCACAAATGTTTTCTTTGTTGATCTTCATAACCACTTCATTTTTGGCTCCATATGCCTCAGGGTTAGTCAGACTGCATTAAGTAATTGCAGATATGGAGGCAAGGGGCTTTCTACTAAGATAGGAAAGTTCTGTGATTATGGTGTAGGAATCAGGAAATGTGCTTCAACAGGTAACAATGCTATAGATTTTCTGTCAATGACAGTTTAACCTCTTGAAAGATAGGCCCAGAAATCTGCCTAAAGATAGGTACTTGTTTTAGCATATCCTGCTTGAGGCTTCGTGTCAGTTCGTCTTATCTCTAACATGGAGGCAACATAATTTCTCTACAGGGAGTTAAAAGGGCAATTTCTTTAAGGCTAGTTCTGTTCATTATGTTTTGACTATTCTGGTCATTATGTTTTTTTAGCTAACCTGAAAGTTTATGTGTTATTTCCATGCCTTTTAAGACTGCTGCACCTCACTTGCACCTCACTTGCATTCAGAAGATTATTACTGCATAAATAATTAGATTCTAACAAATGTGGTCTCATAATTTCTTCAAAAATAAAGCATATGGTTTCCATTTCCAAGGAAGAACAGGGGTCTTCAGACTATTAGGTCAGCATCTTTAAAAAGCTATTCTTTGAAGGCTCAGTTTTTCTTCTCATCGTATCTCAGCGCATCCTCTAAAGTTGTGAAAATCCTAGTATTCTATTAGAATTTTTTGAATTCTTCTTCTTTGAAGAAGAATTTTAGCACTGAAGTGCTTGGATGTGACATGTTCTTACATGAATCTGGACTGCATTTGCACTAGCACCCTTGCCCCATCTACAAATAAGAGTTCACATATACAGATACATAGAGGTTAAAGAAATGTATGTGTGTGAATAAAGCACATACATGAACCATGTTATTGCCCCAAATTGTCCCAGTGGGTGAGAAGCAAGGAAGTAGCTTTTTTTTTCAGATTTTGGCATCAGATGGAATTGTGAGGACAATCTGTGACAATGCAGATTATTCTGAGTTTGGTTTTTTATAGCTTACTAATTGTGATCTAAGGAGATCTTCATCACAGGTTTAATGTTACATTGCAAAAGTCCTAGCGACATTATTTAAAGATAAGCATTCAAAAATGTACATCCCAAGTCTTCCCTCTTTTTATAGATGGACTTTGTAAAATAAGTTTCTGGACCAGATTCACATCTGAGCTATGTTTACCTAGTTATCGTGTCCATGAATCCAAAACAAGGGAACATAAGAGAAGAACCTGGGCCATTATACTCAGTGCTCCAATCACATGCATGACATTAATTGTAACTCTTAATGGCTATGGAGAACCTCTTTCATCTCCATAACACTTTCCATCACCCAAAAACAAATGTAAAATTTATAATAGACCACAAATAGACATTTGCTACAGAAATATACCAGGAAAGATCACAGGTCCTTTTATGTTTTCCATCCTTGCAACAGAACATGGAAAACCATAGTCCAAATATGAAGTTAACCAAGGAAAACTCTACCAATGCATAGTAAAAGTAATCATGTCTTATAAAAAGATTTGCTTTGCTAAAGAAAGACAGCACTCACACCCTGTACTTGCTGCATAAGATTGTACAGTACAAAGAATCCACGTTAAGCTGCTGTAGAGGAAGAGGTTGGATACACTTCCTTCTCCCATCCTGTTTCTCCTTTACTGTTTAAAAAGTAATACCCCTTAGATGTTGGACATCTTTCGTTCAGTATTTGGTTGAACTTACTGCATATTGTACTACTACTCATAAGAAATCCACCTGGAGGTTTTGGACTCTCATTGTTCTTCCTACACTTTTGTGTGCAAACAACTAAAACAAAGCTAAATCATTTATCAGGCCCTGATGTGCAATCACATCTGAGTTCAAACAGTAACTGCTTAGACAACACAAGATACATCCCTGCACAGGAATTTAGTGTGATCTAAAAATCTCTAGAACTGCAATTGCAGGGAGAAGCAGTTATACATAACGTCACTAACCATAAATAATGCCCTGAGAATTAACATCACTTTTACTTCATCTTTAGGATCTCTTCCAACGCAAATCATTCTGATTCTATGATGACCTAAGGAACTCTCACTGTATAGCACAATTCTACAGTGCTGTGACAAAATTTGCTGTTGTCAGTTCTACTTCAACTAGAAGAGTAAACTTTGCTCAAACTGTAATTGTTTTTTTTAATCTAAGAACTTTTCAATTTTGTCTACTGTGCAAATATGGATCAATCTGGACATTTATAAGGAAGGAGAGTTATACATGCATCATAAAATTACCTCATATCTGACAACCCAACACAGATATTCTGGCTTATATTAAAAAAAAACAGTTTATCATGGAAAATTATGTGTCACCACTGATGTATAGCAGCCAAATGATGAAATGCTTGAATTCAAGCATCAAGGGAATGCTGGCTTGCCATAGTTTCTAGATAACTTGGCTGCTTCACCTCTGCCCCTTAACTGCATTTTTTTTTATTCCATGTTACTAAAAAAAAAAAAAAAAAAGCAAAATTATTTAGTTTTATTTTTTTTACTAATACAGTTGGACTATTCCATAACCCAAATCCGGTAGCTTTGGAACCAAAAATGCGCACAATCACAATAAGGAAAGTTTTATCATAACATTATATGAGACACAAAGTGATGCGTTGTAAGTCATAAAAGAGAAACATCACAGACACAAAGTACAGAAAGGATTATTCTGCCTTGCAGATACAGAACTCGTGAATCTCTGATTAGTGATGTCTTCCAGTGGACTGTCTTCCAAAAAATGCCATCTTAATTATCATTGTGCAATAGAGAAAACATATTGTCTGAAACAGTAATAGTTTCTTCATTTAACTGATTTTCTCTGTAACACCTCAAGTAAAAATTAAATATTGAAGCATAACATAAACTGTATCAGTCTGACAAATACATATTATTAAAATGTGCATATACTAAAAAGTGAAGAATGTCTTCTGTTGCTGAAAAATCAGTTTCTATTAAAAAAAAAAAAGAAAAGAGAATATAGTAATTTAAATTAATTTTAGGTGTTAGGAGGACTTGATATAGAAAGGGAAAGAAAATGCCTTATTAAAAATTTACCATGCTTTATTTTCACTCATCAGTACAAATATGGTCATTTTGCTAAAGCAATATATATAGAATATTCCAACAATACTTACCTGTATTATTATTGCACTGAAATCAGAACTAGGATGAATAAAAGTGGACCAAAATCATTCCAATAATAATTGGAGTCATGAATGTTGCACTGAAATTAAAAAGACAAAACCATCCATCTCAAACAAACAAAAAACTTCTCTATACTGTTAGTCTCTTGGATATGCGGTATTTAAAGGAAAACATTGTGGCACAGCTCACTTGAGATAACAACCCCAGAAAGCAGCTGGGTGCCCAAGGCAGTGGCAGCAGGTGAGTCTTGTCAATATTGACTGTTTTTTTGTTTTTTTTTTTAACTAAGCACAACCAAAAGTAACTAAATATTCTTCACATATCACTCTGAAAAAAACAGTTAAGCAAGGAAACCAAAAAATTGTCTCAAAACTCAGTCTTCCTTGCCTTCTCTCATATTCTAGAAACTTCAGGTAAAACTGCAGTTCTAAGACTTGCATAGGTATGGTCTACAGAGAAACACCAAGTCAATTCTGTTACCATCCTTCTTTAATACTGTCATTTCAAGAATGTTTTGCAATATTTTCATGACACTCACTGCATTTTTTTCCGTCTTGCAAAATACATCCTTTTTCACATAGTTGATTGGAGTTATCCATTCACAGGAACATAAATTAAGATGTAATAAAGAGCACAAAGTAAACCAGTCAAATTTCACTTTCTTAAATCCCACAAACCATACACTCCAACATTATCCAGTTAAATTCGTGACTGAAAAATAAAATTTTTATTATCTGGTGTTGCCCATATAAATTCATTTTTAAATTGCTCACCTAGAGAGATCAGTTTGAACACATAGAAATATTTATAGAAGATGAACTCATTATAAAGCACATTAATTACTTGGAGTTCCCTTCACTGGAAAGCAGAGAACCACTATATCCATTGTACACTCAACCTTTTCTTATCATCTCCTTCACTCTTTTCATGTTTTATCTGCTCTGTTCAGATTCTTTGTGTGTTCTTTCTAATCATCAGAGTATTAAAACATTCCCTAGTCATAAACAATTTTGCAAGCAGAGCTACTCACTTGTAGGACAGAATCTATAGATAAAAATGAGCCAGAAATGCTCTTGGAAATCATATGAGAGTCCTCAGTTGACAAAAGAATGGATGGTATTTATTACCATATGTCCTCCTACAAGCCTCTTTTCTGGAACAGTCACAAAAGATATGCTAAGGAAGCCCCAGATGATGGATGCCCTGCAGGGACTTAGGGAATGTTTCTCATCACTGTGTTCTCAAACTGTTTTTAAATGCCACACTAAACTGAACTTCCCTATGACAATTTTGACCTTTCTCTGTGGTAGGACACGCTTTTCTATCTAGTAGTGCTGTGTAAGAACATGGCCACCAAAGAGATCATTCATGTCATTTTAGCACAGATGAGTCTGAATTTCTGTTTCAACAAGTGAAAAGCTAGAGCTACATAACAATTTTCTCTATGCTCAGTATAAATGCTTGGAACTCATTGTCTCACATGTTGATATAAGGTAGAAAGAAAAAGATGTGAAAAGATAAAAGTAACTTTCGACAGCACAAGTAGCACAGATAGCACAACATCAGGATGCAGTGAGGAGTCTAGACAGCAAAAGATAGGGCTGCTGGTAGCAGGCAGGTATCGTATATGTTAGTGACACAGGCACCAAGAAGAACCTAGAGGAAAGTTAAGATACACCTTTTTTTTACCTTCCAGGGAGAAGTTTAAAAAATAAAACACCACAACCAAACAGAAAACCAACAAAACTAAAACAAAATAGAAAACAACCCAGTATTTATTCACATGGAAAGACTACTCGAGCACCCCTTCCTGTCGGATCAATTCCAATACCAAGAGTTTGATTTGACCCTCAATACCAAAAGATCTTTAAATGTGAAACTTCCTCACATATCAAAACATGGTTTGAAGAACAAGACTTGAGACTGCCTTGCTTATAAAATAACCCACTTCAGAACAGCTAAGTGGAATTCCCTGGTTAGTAGGGTTTTTCACAAACAGGATGTTGCTCAGATGCTGCTAAACAGTCATGCTGCAATTCATCAATTAAAAGCAGTCGGTGCCGTCAACCTGAGAGTTATTTTGAGATGTGTGAGCAGCCGCTCTGCCCTAGCTGATTACAGAAAATGACGTTTTTGCCACCACATTGATTCTCCAACTCCAGCATTTCAGCCTTAAGTGAATATTGAGTCATTTCTCAGGAACTGCAAAGAAGAGCTAAGCAGATGCACTCAGTCAGCCTTGTCAGCTTTTTCCGTGTGCAAATCCAAATGTATCAAAGTTTGATTAGCACTGTAGAGAAAAAAGACCATCTGCTAACAAATCAAATGCATGTCTCATTGCAGAAAAGGAGCAAAGAGCTATTAGATACCTGCACTGCTGAAATGTAAAGGGAGCAGGAAGCTACCATTTATTTCATACAAACGTATGCCCAAAATAATATGGCAAACTGTGAAAACTAACATAGAAAAGGTAAAATCACACAATCAGAGCACTTTTTCTCACAGCCCATTTTTTGCTGTATGCAAAAATACAGCAAGTACTGCTGTTGCATCCAGTTTTCAAATCAGATTAAGGAAATCCATTATTCACTGAATAAAATGATCATGATTATTTTTTTTAAGTTAATCCTAAACAATTTAGATTAAATTCCTAAGCCTGAGTCTTAGGAATGCTTAAATTCCTGTGGAAAGACGTTTGGAACACACTTTATAGCCATATGCTTAAGTGGATAATGTAAGGTCACATTCAGTAGAATTCTTCAATGAAAGATAAAATATTTTTTCACAGCTCTTGTTGCTTTTGAAACACTGAGTTGGGGTAAACAGGAAAAAAAGGTCCTCACATCAATTGTATTTCTGTCTATCCAACAGCTATTGCTCCGAAAACATTGTTAGCAAAACACAGAATTTGGAGTAATATTTCCTTCATGCCTGCAATATCTATTACTTCACAAAATAAATGACCCCAAAAAATGTCAGTTTATACATTTTAAAACAAGTTTTAATTTAGGCCGCTTGTCACAGTACAGAGCAATATCATAATTAATGATGTGAAACTAGTAGCTAAGATGTCATTACACACAAGAATGTCACAGTGAATCAAGTTAAACTAGCTACTGAAAAAATTCAGCACTGGAATATTAGTTTTTATATGCACAGTATATCAAATAAATCTTTGACGAGCCACAAAGAAGGCTATGGATTAAATACGATAGGGGATGAGCAGATTTGGTACAAAGCTGGCCCAGAATCTCAAAATGCCAGCAAATCAAGGCCTCTGGGTAAGCCAGGCTATTTATTTACCAAGCTGACCTACTTCTATAACACTTTTCGTTCTTCTGAATACCATTTACAAGTCTTTCTGTCAGAGCAAAAGACAACGTTAATTCATCAGAACTCTGATGTCATTTCTAAGAAGGTTGCATACCTCCTGGAGATGTGTTTACAAGGATTTCTAGGAAATGTTCTAAGCTGTTCAAAACACCTTTATCCTGTTACCAACTAGCTTTTTCTAAATCAAATTAACCTTGCATCTAAAAATTAGATGTAATATTAAATTAGCACTTAAGACAGATAAAAAAATACTCAGTTGTTATTTTTCATTACAGCAAAACACTTGTTAGCAGCATAACTTATTTCTCATCTAAATATTCAGTTTTAAGACAACGTGACATAATTGAGACTGTGCAATATTCTGGAAGTATGGAATCTGTTAGAACTGATTAGGAACCACTGATTAGGAACCATTTCCCCTGTGACTCTGTCCTTGGGGCTCCTATGGATAGGTAGAGGAGATGTTTGGGTATGCCTAGCCAACGAAATCTTCAGCCCTACTACAGAGGTGAAATTTACAGTAGGAATCTGAAATGCTGCTTTTATAATTTGTGGCTTACTATTATTCCACTGTACTCAGTATATCTTCCCTCAAACAGCATCCATTATTCATCGACTGACTGGAACAGAACAAAGTCATTTAAAAACAAACAAATACAAAATCTCCAAGTTTTACTTATTGTATATGCATTAGCTTATGGCAGGAGACAATTACCTGTCTGCTACTAGCATGTTCTGATGTATAGCCCTTTTCATATCAACAAACAAGCACATATAAGAGCTATTGCAGCTCTTCTACATGTTGGTGTTTTTTTCCTTCCGTTTGGTGGATGAATACTTTTCTCTTTAATAATCTTCCTTTATTAACCTTCTCTTGTTTAAAATTTATTTGTACTTTTGAATCTAAATTTTCCCCTTAACTATGGATTGTACTCCTGTGAACAGTTGCTCCAGCCACTCATGCTTATGAGTTTTGTACCATCCAAAATTATAGCTACTGCAAGTTCTGAAGGCTCATTTTGAGCTGGTTTGTTCAGATGATAACTTCAGCAAGGATTCAGTCTCTTGGGCTTTCTCCTGACTCTTTACTCATATATCCAAACGTTTCCACAGGCTTATATTTAGAAATTCACACTCTTACCACTGCAATCATCAGCCTCTTTAACCAGAAAGAGCTACTGGCTGCAAGGCTAGGCATACAGCACTCATTTCTCCACTGTAGTATATATACTGTATATATACACCATTAAGTAGTATAAATATTTAAACAGGGCGTTTTGGGAGCACCCTTAGGGAGAGTGCTTTCTCTGTCTCTCTCTTCTCAAACAGACATTTCACTTTCCTCTCATGTAACCCTGACTGCCTGCATCTTACACCCATCATCTATACCTAATGATCTCTTTTGTACAAATGCGCTCATCCAGGTGCATCTGCAAGAAACATATTCACAGTTCTTGCTGAGGACTTAAGGCTCAGGAAATATTTGAAAACCCATTTGCTCCATGACACTTTTTGCTACCTTGATACACAGTTCAACTCCTAAGTTCACAAGATGATCATGGCTTTGTATGGAATATTTGTATAAAAAGTCACGTTAATAAAGACTTAGTGATGGTACACAAGTAACCAGACAAATAGATGACTTTTTTTTCTGTTAAAAAAAGTTTGGTTTTAGCATTAACTGCATTTTGGTTTACACATTTTGTTATTGTCATAAGGGCTTCAACCTAGGCACTACTCATGCAGTCCTGTAGACTACTGAGAAGGGAGGAGAAAGGAAAATTTCCTGTGCTTTTCCTTCTATTCAGTTCTTAATGTTTTCATAAGTCTTTACAGACGTTATAAAAGGTAAGGCATAAATGGTTGAATACGTACTTGAAAAAAGTATTTCATGCTGTGCGTGCTGTCTCAGGTCACCAGTTATCTAACTTGTACTCCCTCATACTTTAGTAGAATTTTCTCTTGTTCTTTCTTTTTATAGGAAACAGCAGTTAAAATCACCTTGTCTCTGATTTTAGGATACTAGCAGCAAAGAAAGGCAAGAGGATGGGATACAGCAACACATCACCACTTCTATTGTCTGTAGGGAAGAGTTGGTGAACAACTATTGCTTTGCTTTTACCACTATGAATTTAGAAAATGTACATTTGTAGAAAAAGGATATACCCAAACTGTAAGGTATACCTGTGTTCACAGACAGGATCCAACCTCACCTGATGTGCCCTTTCATATCCCAGAGCCCTTATTCCCTAAGGATATAAGGAGAGGATGAAGCCATTGCTTCATTCTGAATTACATCCTCTGTACCTTTTAAAAAGGGGGGGCTGGGGAGGGTGAATAGAGGAGAGGTGGCAAGAGAAATGTGCCTTGATTTGCACTAAAATAGTTTTCATTATTAAAAGTAGTGCTGGGTAAATATCAGACAGGATGGCTTGTTATTGCATATTTATCAATTCTGTACCTAAAATACCTCACTATGGGGCAGGAAAATGCAATCTGAACTCTCTTTACTAGATGGCTGAAGGCAGAATACAAAGAACCTCACTGCTCACTGAAATAAAAGTAGCACAGAGGGTTGCAAAAATTCAGAAAAGTTTCTAGGGCACTCGAGACCTAACAGATCATAAAAGTGTGCTATGTATTATGCAGTGGGCCTTTTCCTCAAGTACCATACAATTGTCAAGTCTAGCACAGGTCATTTGGTTCAAGTGACTGGATGAAAGTAAGGCAGGTCATCCACCCATCAGAAGGCATTTATGGTAAAATGCTGGCAGCACAATTTTGAAGGTGGGAGAGGAAAATTAAGTGAATGAATTCCCTTTGAAATTCAATGTTATTCAATTCAAATACCCAAGAGAACATGGCCAATGTAGAGAGGTCAGCTCTGTGCCAACCAATACAAACTGTAAAAGGCTCAGAGAACAAATTATTTTCTTTGTATGCTGAGATGCAGAAGCTATGAAGAAATATTTAATAGTTATAAATATGGATTAAAATAATATTGTATCAAAATATCAACTATTTCAAAGGGCATCTGCTGGCCAAAAAAAGACAAGTTTGAATAACACCCTACCAAAAAAGCCTGAAAACACAGCAACTCATGTCAGGAGATAAAGCGAGCACTTACTGGAGCGTGTGACAGGTATATTATTACTGTTCACAAATAGTTCTATAGCCCCAGCTACCATGGTAGGCAGTTTACAGACAGACTGAATAACAAGATCTGTACTGCGAAGAGCCTCCAGTCTCAGCTGACAGTTACACAAATCAGAACAAGGAAATGGAATAACAAGGAGATGAGAGGATACACATTTTCATTAAGTACCATTTCAAAAAGCAGAAGCCCATATATCACACCTTCTTTACTCCCTCCACACAGTTTTTGTCTCACATCCTTATAACCACACACAGCTTCTGCATCAAATTTTCCTCTTCCTCCAGAATCACCAAATTACTGGACACAACCCTTGTAGGTCATCCAGTCCAATCTGTAAACCTCCCTTCCCTCCTTTCTCCAAGCTAATTTGACATATTGTAATGTCTAAAAACTACTTAAAAAAAACTCTGAAGTGTTTTAGTGTCTTAATTAGTATGAGCAGGTTCCAAAGGCATTCACTGAGGACAGATCTAGTACAAGGGTGGGACTCCACAACTGCGAGAGAAGATACACAAGAAGACTCCTCCCTTTTTGTTACCAGAAAACTATCTGGTTCAAGTGGCTAGGTGCAGGAAGGTAGTGCGTTATGTGTCTCTGAAAGTATGCTTTCAGCAGCATTTTTATTCTCTACCTCAGGAACTTTCTCTGGCAAGGGAAACAGCCATGTTTACTGAGGCTGCTGAGGCAACTGCCAATGAGAGATTAAAGATCCATGAGATTTGTCCCCTTAAATCTCATAGGTATACTTCAAAAACCCCATTGTACAACCCCTGAGCTTATTTTACTCTAGCACATGTTTCTATATCTAACCACACAGCTCTCTGAGTGACCTCATTAGAGGTACTTCAAGGGATTTGCCTTGCTGTGCTTCTCATGTATCCAAAAGAGACTTCACTGGGAGTCAAGCCAAAGTAGGTGCTGCAACCTACGACTGCTACATGCTACAGACCACATGACTCTTCTCTCTGTTGTGAGGCCTTCTTTCCTTCTGATTCCCTTGCTTTAAAGATGTATGGGAGTTTGGTGGGTTGTTGTTTTAATCAATATCCACTACTATTTACTTATTCCATAACCAAGACATGTTTTCAAGGAAGTGGAATTTTAGGCAACCAAATTTAATTCTGCCTTGTCCCCAGTTCAACATTTATTTTCCCCTTCTTTTAAGAGCATAACACTGGGATCTCAGTTCCATTTTCAAGCCAGTCTCAGCCAAGTACCAGTTCTTACCCATTTCCAGACAGGTGGCCAGCCAAGAGATTTTGCAGCATTAGTGCTCAACTCATTTAGACTTCCTTCGGGACTGAGTGATTTCTGGGAGGGCACTCAACCTCTGTGACCTCCCACTACACTGTACTTTGCTGCTAATCACTCCACCATCAGTCCCTGAAACACAATTTTACATAATCTTCACTGGGCAAAAGGAATTACAAGTATTCCAACAAGCCTGTTGCTCCATTTATGCAATCAAGTTACAATGTTATTTATGCTCTAACCAAGTATTTGCGTCTGACTTTATGTATAGATAAAGCTCTATGTATGTATACATATTTTTATGTTCATATACACGTATATGGATTTTTCGGTGACTGAAAAGACAATTCATTTAATGGTGCACTAGGTGTCAACTTCAGAAGCTTAAACAAAAAATATTAAAATAGCCAAGGCATCGAAGAATATATGATGGGAAGGTCAGTTTGAGTTGCATATGTTCACACTTTATTCAGCATGTCACATATACTAATCTGTAATAATCCTAAAAGCACAAGATAACAATTACATTAGTGGCTTGAATGAGTACTGACCTCTGATTCCTACTTTCAGGAGTCCTAAATTTTTGTTGCTCCTAGTTTTGAAGGCTCCAGCTGCAGCTGTTTAAAATGTATGGCTCCTTCTCTTCAAATTTCCACCCATCCATTGCAGAAATTGCAGAAGGGATCACACTAGTGCCTCAGGTGCCTCCAGCATGTAGAGCACATTGCCACCCGATATGAGGCCAGTGCAACCACACAAACCCTGCTGCCTCTAAACTGGAGCAGCTGAAAAAGTAATACATATTACTACAGTTGCTCCTGCCAGAGAGATGGTAGCTTTTAGCTTGTCCTAAACTACTACAGCTAGGTTTCTCCAACTGCAGGAAAACAGACTGCAGTTTTTGATGGCTGATGTTTTCAATTAAGGATACGAGTGGATTACACATAAGATTTTAATGATAACATATGTAATAGCTATGCTGTATTTGAAGATACTTTCCTATTTGAAATCAAATATGAGAAACACTTATCTACCAGAAGAGCTCAAAGGTCAAATAGGATCATACCTTTCTCGAAAGCTTCATGTGTCCCTTTCCTGTGAGCATTACCCTTTAGCAGAGCTGAGCAGAGTCTTGCATGCAGCTGTCAGGGCTGAAGCTGGGGTTGACCAAAAAAAGCTAGAAGGGAACTGAAAGAGCAGTGGGTGTCAGATGTAGTCTGTAAAAGGAAAAGCAAGTGACCAAGAAAGAAATGAGAAAGCATCAATGGGACTAAGACTAAGTCAGCAAGGAAGAGCAATAAGCTGTCAAAGTATGATTTTTTTGACTGTGAATGTTGGTATTTCCAATAGCTTCACTCCAATGAGTGATGAATGGTAAGCAAGAATGGTTCCTTCTCAGATACTGGCCCCCTAAATTCAGAAATCCAAACCAGCGCTACAGCAAACAAAGCAAACTCACCCTCAGGCTAAGCATTGCATTCGTATTCCAGCCAGCTTCCTTCACAAGAGAAAAAAAAATGGTGTCTGTCTTGAGTTCAAGAGTTTGACAGTCACACTTAAATCCTTGTAAGAAACACATGGTGTGATTAAAGATGAAAAGGAAATATGGAGATCATCACACAGCTTTGGACTGGCAGCAGCAAGGGCAGTGGCAGTGCAAGTAATGTCCTCTCTGGCATTTCAAAAACCTAACAGAGAAAGGTAAAGCAGAGAGAGTCTCTTGCCTTTTTGGAAAAACACTGCTAGAGAAGGGATTACTACTCGAGAGAAAGCAAAAAAAAACTGTTTTTAATATATGCTGATAATTGAAGAGCTACTGTTTAGTCCTGTTCATAGGTCTAATAGCTTCTAAGGGAATTTAAAGAAGTTAGTGAGGTTTAACATTCCTCTGAGGGATGAGCCCATGTATAACCTTGTATTTAGTAATTTAAAATCTCTTTGATCTGTAGGACACAGAAAATTTATTATAGTAAATTACAATCTGAACAACCAACCACTTGATGCTATGAATAATGCAGGAAAACTTCAAGACTACATTTACCATGTCTGGATGGTCTGCTGAGGATATGGGGCAAGGGAGGACGTAGCAGCATAAATGAGAAGCACATGCTCTTGAAGAAGAGGAATAACGTCATCATCTGCTTCCTCTTATTCTTCATTAGCACTATCCACAGAGTAGCAAAACATGCATAATCTTAGCAATAATTTGAATGGTATAATAATAACAAAAGAACCTTAATCCCTGAACTAGGTCAAACACTTTTAAAAAAAAAAAAAAAACAAACAAAAAAAACCCACCAAAGAAACAAGCAAACAAAAACAAACAAACAAAAAATGCCAGAAAATTGAGACCAAAAAAATTTAACAAAAGTAGCTGGAGAAAAAAGGGGATTAAATAGTTAGAATGAACTGTTTTTATTGTGTCTATGAAGTATCAGCTGAGTCAAAGGAAAGACAATGCAAATATAATAACAGCTCAACCTAGGACAGATTGAAATGAGCTATTTTTACTTTAATAATGTATTAATTTATTTAGATTAAATATTTGATATGTTAATTCAGTAACTGAGTTAGCTATAAACAAACAGGTGTGTACCACTTGCAGAAATCAGTCCCTTTTCCCTCGAATATAATATTTCAAATGAACAAGGAGAGAGTTTGTCATTAAGGTCATAACGTCAAATCTGAACAGAAGGAAACATTACTTTTTTCAGAGGTAATAGCAGTATAAAACTACTTTAAAGCAAGAACATCTCAATACTACACCCTGTCAAGGAAAACATTTCTGCATCTCAGGCCATTCTGAACTCTACCAAGACAATAGTTATCTTTTATCCTCAAACCCTAATCACACAGAAAATAGCACACTCTCAGCCTTTTTGAGCTATTCCAAAACAGAGAGCTGTGCCATAATTTTCTTCATACCAGGAAGTGATGAAATGAAATTACTTGACTGAACTCTCTTTCCATTCCCAGGTAGCTTTCTGATGAACCCTCATGGACAGTGTGCACTACAAACCCAAAAAATATGCATAGATAATCAAGACAAGGTGAGAAAAGTATTATACACAGAAATCATGTTTTATCAGCTTTAATAGCATGGAAGTCCAGGTTGGCTCCCTGCCAAACCCAGTCATTGGCCACACAGATTCAGCCCCCCCATCCTGAGAGAGAAAAAAAAAGTACCAAAAGAAAATTGTAGTAAATATATATATATATTCACATATATTACAGTTAAATACAATTAAACACTATGAATATACAGAACAAGAATCCCAAACAACCCCAAAAGGGAAAAGGAGGGGAAAAGGGAAAGGGAAGAGGGACAAGAATGGGTAAGAACAAACCAAAACAGATACACACACTTGAAAACTCAGGGAAATAGCTCAATAAAGTAACTAACACAATAAACTCTCACCAAACTCCCCTTAAGAGAAGCAGTTCCTTCACCTCCACGCAGCTGGGACAAGTTTCTCAGGCAGGCCTCAGCTCATAGAGATAAGAGCTAAGCCGACACACTGATGTCCTCCAAGCACATGAAAGGAAGAGAGAGAGAGGAGCCTCCCTCCTTGTCTTATATACACCTGATTACGTGAAGGAATGGTGTGGAATACTTCCTTAGTTATAACCCTATTACCAGGGAAGGCCTAGACCAAAACCAAGAAAACTAAACCACAACAAATAGATTTTATTTCTTAAGCAAGTTCTGTTTAAGGATGTGTCTTGGTTTAACCATGCAGCTGCTCACTCACTCCCTCTAGCAGGGTGGCAGAATAGAATCAGAAGCATAAAAGTGAGAAAACTCATTGGTTTCCAGCAAAAATCCCAAACATAGGCCCACACTAGTTATTGTGAAGAACTAGTCCAGCCAAAACCCGGATGTTTATATTTAATTTTTCTTTACAAAGGTGAAACCCTGAAAAATAAGCTATTTGATCTTAGACCTAATTCATAAATAGAAAGCTTGAAGAAACATCTTGTTTTTAAATTACATGAGACCATTAACTGTTGGAATATGGTTCAAATTTTGTCTGTAGCTGAATGTTGACTGACTTGAAGTTCTACGAGGTTTTTACAGTAAGCTACTTTTATGGGAATTCAACTAAATTTTCCTAATTTTTTTAACATAAAATGTGTCACAACTTTGGGGGTTTTGGGGGTTTTGTGAGGTTTTGTTCATTTGGATAACATCACATGCTTCTGTAACTACTTAAATAACTTCTGAAAGGTTTCAAGTTCATAATTTCCAACACAAGATATAAAATGTATACTTACATTTGGATAATACAAGTCATCCTTTTTAATCCCATCCATTGAACGAAGGGCACATATTTATTTCAATACAACTATTAAAGGCAAAACAGGCAGGAAATGTATGCCAATCCTAAAAAAAAAAAAAAACAAAAACAAAGCTAAGATGAAAAGTCAACCCCATGTTTTCTTCAATAGAATGTTATGCTTTGGTAAATATTTTCAACTGGTTTTCTCAAAAGTAATGCTCTCTTTTTCAGTGAAGGCATAGCTATTTTATTAAGCAGTTAGGTTTTGCAAAATAAGTTCCATAATCTCTACAGTATCTTACATTTAATGAGTCATAAATCTCTTTCTGTACATATCATTTTAGTGTTCATTCCAGTAAAAATACCAGATAAAAATCTTTCAGAGTTCCTGTGGCATCCCACCTTGAATGGAAAGGGAGCACCAAAGATTGACATATGCCTGTGATTGAAAAATAATGTCAAAATTCAGAGGGTCTGGAGAAACTTACAAAGTTTTATTAGTAAATTAGAGACACAGAATGGAAACTGGTGGGTGAAGGAGGGAGGAGGGGAGGGGAGGGGAGGGGAGGGGAGGGGAGGGGAGGGGAAGGGAAGGGAAGGGAAGGGAAGGGAAGGGAAGGGAAGGGAAG
>JAWWTY010000077.1:92841457-92895532 GCA_035222235.1 Margarornis squamiger | reverse complement strand
GGAAGGGAAGGGAAGGGAAGGGAAGGGAAGGGAAGGGAAGGGAAGGGAAGGGACGGGAAGGGAAGGGAAGGGAAGGGCTGGGCTGCCTGGGCTTTGTGGCAGCACTTTTTATAGATGTTTTCCCTGCCTTGGAGCTAAATTTCTTGTTTTCTGTGCAAATTAATTATCATATGCAGTTTTTTCTTCTAGATCTTTCTGGAAACGGGTCAGAGGGCTCTGGGGGTCTTTGGTGGTCTTGATCCTTCCTTACTCGATCGACCTTTGGTCAACAGTCCATGCCCACTTCTTGACTGCATTCCTGAGCTTGCACTGTACTACGTTGTGCTTATCTCCAGGAGCCAGAACAAAGGCATTTGTCCCAGAAAGTGCTGCCCTCGTTCTCCAGCCATATCCTGTAGCTTGCCTATTTGCACAGCATGATCTTACCAAGAATCCTTGGTTGGCTCCATGGCTACCTTGTTATCAGTGTTTGAGACACACACAGTAATCCCTTATCTTCTGGGCTTCAACAGCTCTCCAATTTCCCTCCCTCAGCCAAGCTTGTAATTTTTTTTTTTCTTTTTTATTTCTAGTGACTTAACTTTGTATAATAAGTACATTCTATAAAATAATACCTTTAAAAATAAAAATCACTTGCTGAAGGCAGTAGCACTTTTTAGTGACTAAATTCCCGTAAAAGACAAAAGGCATCCTTTTGCATTCCTCCAAAATCACAGGAAGTCATGAAATAGGTGTTAAATAAATCTGATAGTCACAGGATATCAATCACAACCACCACACACCTAGTATCCTGTCCTGCAGCCATATTATCAGCACTAAAGCCAGCACTGGATTCTAGCAAAGATTCTAAGATTACTACAAGTAATTTTGTGTCTGGTAAATCCTATCATGTATTTGCTAATTACAGAAATATTCTGTATATGGGACTGGAATTTTCCATCATGGAGCAGAGCAAAGTCAAAATTTACTGTAGCCCTGTATTTTCTTTTGCCTATTTGTTATAGTCATTTGACTGCTGCATACACAGCATACAGACAAATAAATAAGGAGAGCATTAAGCAAAAGCCAGATAAGAGGTGATTGTTGAGAGCTGTGAACTAATGATAATGCTTTTTTTCTGTTTTTCAGTGTTGTACTCAGCAGTATACCTTCAATACCTGAAGGAGCAGATAATCCCCCTATCTTCTCATAGAATTCCAATGATTCCAATTATTGTTAGAGGGCTATATTTTTAGTCTTACAAATAACATTCACTGATTTCAATTTTTTCTTCTTAAGAGGGCTGGAGATAGAAACATCTCTTTTACACTTTTGTTGTCATTGCAAATCCATGTCTGCCTATACTACATCAATAGGATAGCTTTTCTAATTGGATCTATTTGTGGGAGGAGGAAGGATCAGTAACAGAGAGAGACAGAGAGATACATTTTCAGAGTTGAGCTAGGAAAAATATTGAAGATGAATTTTCATCAGTATGACAGGAGCTCTGCATCTAATTTCCATGAATATGAAAAAATAGAAGATCTTTCCTTACAAAAGTGTACTTTTAGAAAGAGATGAACATTCAACTAAATTAGATGCTGTAATTGTTTTTTTAACCAGTCTCAAGGCATCCACATAGAACATTTACTAAATCTCTGAAAATGCACAAATTGTTTATGAAGAACAATGGAGGTACAGACCATGATGAACAGAGGACAGTGACCCAGGTGATCACAGGCTGAACTCTTCATAGGCTACAGGTCCCCCCACTCTCAACAATATGACAGTGAAAAGTGTAGTAATTTTGCTAGAAATACAGCTTCTTTGCTGTCTTATTACATCAGCCATTATACAAAGAGCAATATCCAAATATAGAAAATGTATTTAACTCCTTACCCTATTTTAATGGAGTAGAATAACATCAATGGCCTTTTTCTCACATATGAATCCTCGCAAGATACAGGTATTTGATAAGGAACCAGAGAAATGGTTCAGCTCGTGAATCACTAACAGTACTATTCACAGATCTGGACTTCTGCTAGTCCCTTTAAAAAAAAAAAAAAAAAGGCAGTATGTCATTTTTTGCCAAGCATCAATACAGAAAGATACTCATACCAGATGTTGTCAAAAAAACTCCAAACCATTCCTTCCTACTCCTCAAAAAAATAAAATAGTATGGGGCAGAATGGTGTATTTGTTAAAAGTACAGTCAGCTTGAAAAGGCTCACTGTTTTACGTCAGACGCATCACAAGGTTCAGGCTATTAAAAAAGCCTGCAAACATACCTTTTAGCATTATTTTGCCAAATGAAGTAGAAATTATTGGCTCAGAAATTATAGCTCTACATCAGGTTATGGGAGAACAAGATCCTATTTGCTGCTCAGCCTGAGGGATACAGAATTCAAAGCTCATACTTTTCACTGCCCAAGAGACTGTCTTGACCATTGGCTAAGAGAGAATGATCTCAAGCTCTTGCTGTGAAAGTTAATCCATTTTGTAAAAGTTACAAGTTTATTGGCAGCCAGAATAGTCCCCAAGTGGCCCAGCATTCAAGCGAGATATTTTTAGCTCACAGAACCTCTCAGATTGCATAACACAAATTTTCACTACAAAATTCCGTATTTATTGGCCTGTCATCTTAATTAAGTCTTGTAAAGTTAAATAAGAATAAATTAAGTTAAAATGTCTTCCTTTTTCCTACCAAAATACATAAAGTAAAAATTTTAAAGCCTATCTATTGTCTACCCTAGTGCATAATTTTCAAAGTTTCTGTACAATATTTTTCAAGAATGCTTTCAACACTTTGTGTGGGGGGGTGATGTTTGAAAAAAACAGTAGCAACTAGAAAGGTGAGTCACAAGGTATTAACAAATAGTTATTTTTGGCTCAGGCATTTTGAGCACATGGGCTTTATAAGGTCAGGCTGAACACTGAGCTATTGCTTGGTTGATAACAGCATTTCCATAAGAGTGTGATTCAGTTCTCCTAAGTGATTTCTCACAGATCCAGGAGGATATGTTTAAATTCTTGCCTCACTGTCTTTAGTTCTGCTTCATGCTAAATTGATCCCACACTGTGGCATTCATGCCAATAGCACTTTTTCTTACAACAAACACCTCTAAACTTAAGAGATGAAGTCTGGTTGTTGCTGTGGTGCTGTGGTGAAATTTCTGAATCAGCAACTGATTTTATATGTAGCTACTGGAGTCAAGTTTCAGGGTAATATCTACATTGCCTTTCACAGAATTATTTTTGTTTCTTTGATTTTTGAAGCTTGTACCTTCTGTTAAAGATGTGGATTATGGGGACAAACCTGTTATCAGGGACTGTTGGACAAGAGGTAATGGTTTTAAACTGAAGGAGGGTTGATCTAGATTATACATAAGACAAGGGTTTTTTTACTATGAGGGTGTGAAAACTGAAGCAGGTTGCCCAGAGAGGTGGTAGATGCCCTGTCTCTGGAAACATTTAAGGTCAGGCTGGATGGGGCTCTGAGCAATCTGATCTAGCTGAAAACATCCCTGTTAACTACAAGGAGTTGGAACTAGATGATCTTTAAAAGATCATCTAAAAGATCATCTTTAAAAGATCTTTAAATCTTCCAACACAAAATATTCAATGATTGCTTAAGATTTTAATTCTCAGAGAAACTTCAAGTTATTTTTTAACTGCAAGAATTTCCATTGTTGAACTTCTTTTTTAAAAAATTGTCATACCGGTACAGCTGTCCAGCTTCTTTTTGTTTCTGTATTCCCACCACAGCAAGATTGTTCATATTAGAAGGGACCTTAAAGACCATCTAAATTCCAAGACCCTGCCATGGGAAGGAACACTTTCCACTAGACCAAGGTTCTCAAAGCCCCAACCAGTCTGGCCTTGAATTCCATGGATGGAGCATCCACAGCTCTGGACAATGTTATCCAGTGCCTCTTCACCCTCACAGTAAAGAATTCCTTCCTAATAACTAATTTAGAGCTACCCTCTTTTAGTTTAAAATCTACATTTCATATAAACATAGATCATCAAATATCTCTAGTATGTTTACAAGAGTGCATGTTTTGAAGACGACTACCTTGCCTATGCCTTGAATCAAAAACAGCACAAATGTACACTCTGGATTTATGGTTAGTAAGTAACAGCAGTGTGTCCCTGACTGGGTACAGAATCTGTCAAGAGAGGGACAGTGAGAAGAGAAGTTTAGCAGTTCTTTTCAAAGCTGTTTTCAAGCTACATCCGCAGGCCTCAGGAAGCAGTCCAGAGGAGGCTAAGAAAAAAATAGGAGTTGCAGACCTCAACTGAAAACTGGTTTCTAGGCCTTTATTCAATGCATAGCAGAATTTTGAGAAGTCTGAGTAAAAACCTCAGGATGACAAAGTTCTTCAATGTCTTACTCCATTTTCTGTAACTTCAGAATGGAGTTACTACTGATGGAAACAATCATGCCTAACCCTGGTATAAAGACGTCACCTTTTCCCCCCTAGTTTTTTGTATATTTATTCTGCATCTGAGAATTTCTTCCTTTTGTGGAAGGTTTCCACAGAAGTAGGTCCTTCAAAGTTCAGCAATGGACAGAAGGAGAATCAAGAAGAATGAGGGCTCATTATACTTTATTTAATTGCTTATTTGATTTCTTTTGGGCAAGGGGAAGGGAAAAGAGAAGCAGTTTACTTTAATCAAGTGAATTACCTTTAAAGACTGAAATTATCAGATTACTTCCCTCATGATTAAGGTAAAACTATTGTCAGTATCACTACTAATAGGTTTTAAACTGTTCTTGCAAATGTTTCTAAACTAATTCTTGAACTGCAGGCTTTATCCCAGTAAAATTTGTAAGTCACTGGTGTCTCACCCAAGTTAGATCTATGAATGACTTTTTTCCTCAGCTGCATCAGGTGGTCATCAGATTCTCCTTTAAAAGAGTGGTATGTGTGAGATTTATATTAAATCTTCATTTTCTTTGCTGCTCTGCTCCAGTGTACAATCTCTGAGAAGAGAGAATGGAATACAGAGGCTCATATTCGGGCTGAACATATTACCATAGAAGAAAACAGGACCCCTCTTAAACAGACAAGGACGTGTCTTTGGTAGAGGACACCCTAGAAAGAAACACAGTGACTAAAAAAACTCACTTTACAGCCTCAAAGTGAAACACATGCTTCTGACTACAGATGTAATCACAACTACAGCAACAGCAGGTAACAAACAGAACTGGGACAAACCATGTTAAACCCATGGATTGCTTACAGGAATGGCTGTCTCATGTATGCTTTGACAAGCCCGTTTGCTGAAGGACTGATGATTCAAATTAGCAATCTTAGTTTTGAGTGAGGTGAACCGACATGTTTATAAGCACAAAAGGAGTTTTAAATCATCCTAGTTTGGTTAAGTCATACATTTATGTTTTTTAAATCTGCACTAATAAAAAAGTCCCTCTTCATCTTAACAACCATCAGGGTAAGAAATATTTTCTGCTAGTTATTTTTCATTAATAATTTCAAACTGAGAATTTATGTTATTTTCACCTTTGTCAGAATCACCTACCAGCCATTTTTTTTACACAGTTTTAATGACTGCTGCTAAGAAAAGTGTCTGCCCACAGTTCAAAATCTCTGGAGGTGTTACACTTTCAGACAACGAATCATTATAATTAGTAATTATAGGTTCTTACAAACAAATGTGATAGTTACCAAATTATAATATTTAGGCAAATCACATTTACCGACCAGTGTAAGTTCAGTTGCAATAACCATGATTCATGGTACAGCTAGCTTAATATACAAGTCAGTGTATTTAAAATGCTGAGTTTTGCCCAAGTTTATAAATCCTCAGAAATATAAAACTTAGCTGTGTGCATCTAGAGAAATAAAAGTTGCTGAGTTTAAAATATCTTCATTTGAGCTGTGCAATCTCAGCATTTCTAAAACAAGTTGGACTCCCCCTAAGTTTCATAGAGATCTTGACTACCGTCAGCGCTAGACCAAGATTTTTAAAATTTCTCAAAGGAATAGTAATAACATCAAAAGACTTTTAGCCAAAATTTTCAAGTGCACGTATTTTATTTCCTATAATACCCCTAAATAAATAACATGATTTTAATTTTTGTTTGTTTTTAAAGTTTGGAGGTTTTACTCCTAGAAAGGTACTTAAAGCTAAAATCATCAATACCTTCATTTCCTATAGTATGAGGCTTCAAATAATAATGCTTTATGAATTATTTTGACAGCAACAAAATAACTTTTCCTGTTTCTCTCAAGATTAATTTTTCCACTTCTAGCTCACCACCCTTAACTGCTTTACCACTCCTGTGCCAACCTCCTAGTATGCTCACCAGATATCAGTATCAGTGGTTTCATGTCCCTTAGGCCTTTCAATCCTCTTATCTGTTAATGCACCAATCTATTGTGGTTTTGTACAAAATGAGTCCACAAAAGAGTTTTCAGTGTCATGTCAAAAGAAAAAGATTTCTGCAAGAGGAAAGTTTGGGACCTTTCTACTCATAAATTTCCTTCCTCTTACCACATTCATACTTCTTTAAAACTCTTTATGTCTCCCACTGCTCAAATCAGATCATTTGGATTATTATCTAATGTCCTGGATTGCCCTTGATGATACAAACTGAAAACTATACCTAAAACTATGCCTAACTACACCTTAAAATACTTTTCTTATAGACCTTATAAGTCTAAATCCAATATGCTATGTTTTCTCAGTAAAAAATATCAACAAAATTATTGCATAATGAAATTTTTCTAGCACAAAAAATAATCAGGATTTGAATATTACATCTTCATTTCACCAGTATCTAAAAAATAGTATGGTAAAAGCAGCAGGGTTACCTGACTCGCAGCTTTTGTCCTTCAGCCAGTACAAAGAACTACAAACACTGTTAATACAAAAAATTGAAAAATAAAAATAATCAGAGAGAAAACTGAATCCCAACCCCATGATCTGTTCCAGCCCCTGCAGGGAAAGCATACTCTCCTAATTATTGATGATATGAGTAGCAAAGAAATTCGGGTTTATACATATATTTTTTTAGATCTAACATAAGTGATTTTGTATTTGGTTTTCCATCCGATTTGAAAGATTGAACAACATGTTGGTTTTTTTTTTCTTCTAGACAGAAAACATGATCCTTGGATCAATTAGAAGTATTAACACAGTGTAATTGAGGATAGAAGATTTGACCCACACAGCAGTTACAACCTCCCCAGATCATATAGAGAAATGGAAGTACCTGTGGAGAAAACTGAAGTCTTCACGAACAAAGGGGCAGCGAGTCCGAGGTCTCATGCCTTCTGAAATGAAAAGTTCTCAGGAAGAGAATCCCCACAGCAGCTTCAAGAAACTCTTCTGGTCAAGGTGACCTGCCGTCTTTGAAACCTTTGTTGCTATAAAATCTTCTGACTGTTCCTTTGCTCTGCCAGACTATTTATGCAATAAATACTTATGATTGTCTGATATCTCTAAGGGTTTCTTACAGCATACAGATGCCATATTTTACTACCTTTCTGTAGAGAAGCACTACTATTTATGAGTCTCTATTTACATAAGAGACATATTTTTTTATTTCACATGAATAAGCCACCAATCAAATTAAATACTAGTAATAAAAAGATTGGAAATGTCTAGTAATTTCTATTGGCTTTAACCTCAGCATGATCTGTCTTACTTACTTGTGATTACAATCCTTTCTGTTTGGCCACTTACTTGATTTCACTGATTTCCTAAATTATTCAGTTTTAAAAAACAAACAAAAAAAACCAAAACACACACACACACACAAAAAACACAACCTTCTATCAGGTAGATAAATTTACCTGCAATCTTTAGCCTTGAGACCCAAGGACTTGAAGAGAATACAAAACTCACAGAAACTGCATTCTGAAGGAAATATCCCAAACTGACCAAATGAGAGAAGTGGTTTGCAGTTCTCCAATGAAGGGGTGGTGAAGGCTGCAGAAAACAAACAGTCCATTTAAATGTATTTCAAAATAAAACCACATTCCATGTTTGTTTGTACTAAAAATACTGGTTTACAGATCATTTACAAATCATCGTATTTTAATTTCTCTGATGAATACCTCAAAAATATTCATAGATTTTCATACACATTGAACAGTTCTCAACAAGAACAAGTTGTAATACTCTTTGAAGTATCATAAAACTCTTTGTTTGCCTTCAGGAGCTCTATTGCATTCTCTCTGGCATATGATCACAAAATGGAAAAATGAGAGTTAGGTACAAACTGAATAAAACCTAAACATCATTCGTATAACCTGTCTCTCACTCAGGCTAAGAAGAAAATAAGACTCTGTGAACACCAGCTGGGGACTAATTTATAGTTATCAGCACCTTGCTCTGGGTAGACAAATGCTTGATATTTGTTGATATGATGCCATTAAAATATTACAGCATGCCCATACTTTAAATTCACAACTCCCAAAGACCATGTCATTATGTTCCGACATAAGAAATCATTAACACACGAACAAGGCAGCAAGAATACTACAGGGAAAATAAAATTTGACTTAGTTATCAGCTTCATAAAGTACATCAAAGAGTACAGATGGAATAGCTGTTCCTGTCAGTGCGTTTACATGGCCCCATTTGTTACTTTTTTTATAGCCTTTCCTACTATATTTCTTATTTAATTCTTAGCTTAAGTCAGAGATCAACAAGCAACCTACACCATGAAATCAAAAATTTATCTCTCTGGTGGTACAAGAATGACATCATACAGGGTCTGCCTGGGTTGGAGTTAACATTCTTCACAACAGCCTGTACAGTGCTGTGTCTTACATTTGTGGTTACAGCAGTGTTGGTGCCACGCCAAGGTTTTGGCTGTTGCTGAGCAGTGCTAACACACCATCAGGGATGTTCCTTCAGCTCCACACCACCAAAACCCAGTAGGCTGGGAGTGTATATACATTGTCTGTGTTTATTGGTGTTGTGATGATGTTACTTTGATTTTGGTGTGGGGAATTTTTTCTTGTTGCTGCAAGAAAAGTTCATGGCAAGTATGTAATGAATTTAAATTTTCATGATGATTTATAAATGTGTGTTTCAAAAAGGTATGGGGTGGAATGGACTGGGTACAGTTGAGCTGGTGGCACCTCTGGGAAAGAGTATTTAAAACCAGGCCCAGGAGGGGTGGCAGAGATGAGTGAGGCAAAATGTGAGGGAAACAACTCTGCAGACCCCACAGGCAGTGAAGAAGGAGGGGGAGAAGGTGCTTCAGGTGTAGGAGCAGAGATTCCCCTCCAGCACATGGTGAGACCACATGGATCTATCTTGAAGGACTGCAGCCTGCGGGAAGGACCCATCCTGGAGCAGTTAGTGAAGGACTATATCCCCAGGGAGGGACCCCATCCTGGAGCAGGGGAAACTTTTCCCCAAATCAAGCCTGTTTTGTCCATGATGGTAACTGGTAGGGGGATCTTCCTTTCTTTGTCTAAACCCACAAGCTTTTCCACCTTATTTTCTCCCTCTCTGCTGTTGAAGAGGGGGAGTGAGAGTGAGGCTGGGTGAGCATCTGACAACAAGCCAAGGTCAACCCAACGCAGCTGTTTCAGGATATGGACTTCTCTATCCCAAA
The DNA here is from genome assembly GCA_035222235.1 of Margarornis squamiger. Classification (NCBI taxonomy): domain Eukaryota; kingdom Metazoa; phylum Chordata; class Aves; order Passeriformes; family Furnariidae; genus Margarornis; species Margarornis squamiger. Next base: position 92,885,952 of record JAWWTY010000077.1, on the reverse strand, counting down.
TGTGCACTCTGGCATTAGTCCACATACCCTGCGTGCATATTATCTCCCTAAGTACAGCTATGAAAAACGTAACAGCAAGAAATCATTGCCATTCCACATTTATTTCCTGCTCACAGCTTGAATAATCATTTCACTCTGCCACGAACATGCTTTCAAAGGTCTGAATGTCACCAGTAAAGCTTATTCCTTGCAAATACTGATATTGAATTTCAGTGTCTTTCACTTCATCCATCAGTAGAAAGCAATATTTTGTCAGTAATTCAAGCAATTCTAATTGACAAAATCTGTGCTCTTAATGTGTGTCATTCAAGCATCGTAATTGTAAAATCAGTTTTCACCAGCACCATCAGTATAATGTAATGAATATTATTGCAGTAAGCCAGAATAAGACATGGAAGGAAATTAAGCAGTAAAGGTGAGGAAAATCTTGAGATTCACAGCTAGCAGAAAGGCCAGTAAAAGTTTAGTACCATATCAGTTATAGGAATATTTGTGCATATGAAGCATATTTTGCAACCCTGTTTTGTACTTAGTCAAATATCTCTAACAGCAGAGAACTATAAGGAAAAAAATGTTACTGAAATTCGTATTATTATTCTATTTCTAGCTTGTTCATGTTATATTATTATAGTATACAATGTAATATATGTAATTTGTATTCTAAATTATAATCTAAAACATAAACACAGAAATAAGTATAATAACTTACACAATGAAATAAATATGGCTGAGGCATCATTACTCTATTCTACAAAATTTGTTTAGTGTTTGAACTAAAGTTCAAGAGAATTGTAGAATGATAAGAAGGTTCCAGTAAAGTACCAAGCATATGCAGAATTTCTCAACGTGTTTTGTGTTGTGTTATGTGCAGAAAAGGCACTGAAAAATGTCACTAAAATGTGCTTCTCCCAGATGAAACGAGTATTGTATGCATCTCCTATTCAAAGATATTTGTACTGAGGTAGAGTTAAGGTAAGATTAAATTGTTCTGAAATAGAATCTCACCTTTAAAATTAAAAGTGTCTCAAAACAGATGTCAGGAATATGCAGTACATATTAATGAAGTGCTTAAAAATATGAAAAAATCACCTTTATGATATTATAATAGCAATTTTCTTTCAGCGAGTTAATAATTCTTTCAATCCATGTTTGTGTACTATAAACTAGTGACTTAGTAAATGAGTAAATTGGAGGTTAGAATGGGGTTTTGCATATATATGGTATGTCCCTACGGCTCATCCTAAATCTTATAACTGCTTAAAATACTGTACGTGGTTTTAATGGAAAATAGCCACTTTACTCATTTTAATAGCTGACAGCTCAAAAAGGTTCTTGCTTATCTCCTGAAAAATTGAAACAGTGACAGTATAGGAAGCTTCTTTTATATATCTCCTAGGTGACACTTAATATGAATTCAATTCAGATAACATCCTTGCTGTCAGTCAAACAGAAAAAGAAAAAAAAAGGTATCCACATGCCTTTACCGAGTGAAAAAATACTAAAGCCTCCACAGAAATCAGTAACTCACTTCTTTATATTCCTAAAAGTTATGGTGAAAGCAAAAAAAAAAAAAAAAAACCACAACCAAACACACACACAAAAAAAAGATCTCAAAACCTAATAATAATATACTAAATAAACTAGAAATTACATATTCATATGAACATTTGGGCTTGCATTACTTATTACTGCCTGAAGAGTGCTGCCTGGAAAATCCCTGATTGGACAATATCTTCTTTAATGCAGACAGATCTGGCAGCTTATGACCATGCTTTACTGAGGCTCTTCTTTTTTTAAGACCTCTTTTAAGACCTCTTCCTTTTTTAAATAGAACCAGTTCTTTTGCCTGCTTCAATTTACAGTATATTAGTATGAAGATATCAAAATACAGGAAATTTATCTTTTTATGTATTTCAGTCTCACCTAGGAAATTATACTGACAAATGTTCAAAAAAAATGCAGCTTTTCATCCAACTGAGTTCTTATTAAGTTGCTTATTTTATTATATATGCATGTATTTTATATGTGTTTAAGTAGATCTTCAAAAGACAGTTGTTCTCTGCCTTCACAATTCAAGATTAGTTATTAAAATACAGTCAGTCTTATTAGTCTGTATGGAGCAAAAACAGTAATCTAGAAAACACTCCTCTTTTGCTATTCAGTTTGACATTTGTATTTTTATGACACTGTGTTTTGATCTCAGAAAGTGGAAAGTTACCAAAGCCCCATCAAAGTTTTTTCTCCTAATTCGTTCTTTAAAACCAAAGCCAAAACTACAGTCAAGAAGGACATCAGAACTACTTCAACATGAATTATGACATATGGTGTATTTATCATATTTCACTTGCATAAAAACTGAGTGAACACCAAAACCTAGAATCTTTTATCACTGATTGAGGAAATCTGTCCTGTAGTCTGTCTCTTTACAGTACTTTTTTTTGTTCTGTCATTATTTCCCACTGAGAAGTTATTCTGCTTAGATATTGGTATAACTATCAGTAATTATATTTAAAAAAAAAAAAAAAACAAAAACAAAACAAACAAACAAACAAACAAAAAAAAAAACCAAACAAGAAAAAAAACAACCCACACATTTCCAAATACAAGAGAAAAGGATGCATTACTATTAACTACAAATTTGGTTTAGATACCTTCAACAATTTCCCCTAAAAATTGTTCCCAGCACATTTCAAACCTAGCCCTTCCTCCAAACTCTCAAATTATTGCAAGAGATAGGAAAAATTGGATTAATTTCAAAGCGATAATAACATTGGTTTTAATCTTAACTATTTCATATCAATCCTAAATGCTCAAATATTTATCAGAAAATAATACAAACTTGAAGATTGTTTCAAAGATATAGTTTTGAAGATTTTCCTCCTAATTTTAAAAAATCTTAAAATCTATTTATAGTTCCTCACCTGTTTAAGAAATGCACAATTCTTATATTAATACTGACCCAAAACATCCCAAATATTTACCAAGCAGACAAAAATGTTTTAATACACAGTTACTCTTTTCTCCTGTCTCTGATGGTTCCATTCTGAACCCTGGACTACAATTGGGACAAGTTTCTCTCATGCATAGAAAGACCAGAACCCATTTTGAATCACTAAAGCTAAGCTTAAGCATGTCTAGGAGAATGTTTGCACCGAGGTACATATCATCTTCATACAGACTCTCCTCCAGGTGAAGCCAGACCCTGCCCTGCTTTAGAATCCCTGTGGTAGTAGCACAATACCACACTGCTAAAGCTCTAAAAGAAATGGAGAATACCAGCCTGACCAGTCCTGTATTTAATGCAGCTTCTTACTTTCTGAATCAAAACAGAAACTAAGCTTCTTTTGGCGCATTATCTGTTTTGACCCTCTCTGCCCCAATGCCTGGTTGAAAGGTAAAAAAAAAAAAAAAAAAAGAAAGGCACAAATCATTAAAACACATGCTTGAATTTCTAGTTTAAAATAAATTACTTTTAATATCAGACTGCAAATTTTTGTACTTTTAAGTCTCCTTCTCTATAAAATAGGTATCTGAACCAGTCTATTATTTTTTTTTCTTTTCAACTGATAATCAAATAAGAAATATCATATTAAGCCTGTGAATTAGAAATTGTGTTACTACTTGACCTTGTCTCTTTTGCCTAGTGATGACAACTGAGATGAGCCCTCACAGATCAAGAGGAAAAATGCACCAGAATCTAAGTGAAAACTCCAGCCAGATTGCTTGAAATCTGAGTATCTCCACATCCTGACTAGCTAAAATATATTAAAACTAAAGCTTCTACAAAATATTCAGACAGAATAAGGTAAAAGAATCAAAACATATTTACTTTTCATGACAGATTAAATTATAAGTCTGTTAAAAGTATGTTTCTTCAGTCAGTCAAATTCTGTTAAAGCTTTATTGACAGCTGCACTGAATTGGGACAAAAAAAAGTGCTTTAGCCATAAGTGATCTTCAAGCAGATCTAATGGGTTATTTTAAATGCATACTGGAACTGGACAACAAGGTTTATAACTGTTTTTTGCATGTATTTGAAATAATCTCTTTGTTCCCCTTCCTGAATTATATTGTCCTTTTCATGGTAATGCAAAATGCCTTATCCAACAAAAATACTCACATAATAAATATAGACTACCTCTGACCCTAATATATGTATTAGATTGTAAAATGGCCTTTTCTCAGTTTGTCTGAAAATATTTGGATCAAGTGTATTGTGGCAAAATAGTAAATATATTTTCTTGTTTCCCTGCTGTAACAGAAAGGTGAAAGTTATGCTGCTACTTTTTCCCCTGGAAAAAAGGGCCAATCCAGCATAAACTCCAGCAAAAAAAAGAAACGATGCAACTATCCATTCAAGGAAAGAAAAAGTCAGCAACAGATTTGGTTTTCATCACTTAATGAATAATTGAGTGAATAATTTTTCTCTTTGCTTTCTATGCATAAATCCCATCATTCAGAGTGAAAACACTACCCCCACTTAAACTGTTTACAGATGTTATTAGAAACCATAAGGTCAAAATCACATGCCTGAAGATACATTTTTAAAATAGTGAACTTGCGAAGAGCATATATTAATTACACAATTTGCCTTGGGAGGACCAAAAGTTTTATCTTCCTCTATCAGGAATAAATATTTTTTTTTTCCCTTTGGCTTAAAACTTTCTTTTAACTTCATTAATTACTAATTATATATAGCACTAATACACCAGAACTGTGTCATGAAGTATATTGAAAAAAAACTAAGGAGCTGCAACATTGTATTTTAGTTGTATAAAGAGGTATAATATAAAGAAAAGTATTCTGAAATACATGCTTCAAAAATGAACAATACTCAATCTGTAAATGAATGGTTTAGAAAGTTCATTGTAGATATATTTGAAAAAATGCATTTATACTGAGCTAATCTGAAAACGATTGCTTAAAGCAGTCCCAAGATGCTGGTTACCATCAGCACATGAATACTAAATAGCTAGGTAGTTTTGCTCATAGCTGGAGTTTTGTACATCAGGCAAGAAAAGCTTTTTAGTAAAACAGCTCTATCTGATTCAGAATGGCCCCCAATGCTATCCAAAATGATGGCTCAACCTTCATTACATTAGGAAAATAAAACTCACACACAGAATACTGCAGCCTGACATCTTAATGCAACTGATTCCTGCAAATGCTACAACTGTAGCTCCAGGGAGTGAATTTCCTTATTGTTGGCACAGAATCGTTTGCTAGACTGGCACAGTGCTGGCCAGCTGGCAACACAGGAGCTGGACCAAAGCCCACAGGATGCTCCTGGCTGCCAGTTCCCTAGAGGACACTGCCTGAGAAGCCAACAAGGGAGAAAGAGTCTGCCACCACAGCCCAGACCACCAGTCGCTGGCACAGCAGGGATTTGGCAGCAGTAGCTGCCACCACTGCCTCCTCCATTACATCCCCTTTGACGGTATCAGGCCACCTCACTGTGCCAGACAGAGCACACAGTGACAGATACTGGCAGTGCCAAGAGGGACTGAAGAGAGGAAAAGTGTAGCCTTAGTGAAGTGTCACTAACACTGTTGTAGCAAACAAGATCGGGATATCAGGCAGTAAGATCAAGCATGCTGCATGGATGAAGGGAAGCCCATATCTTCCCTCAGGTCCAGAAAGAGTATCAATGTAAGACTGTTTCTTAAAAGCCTGTACATGGAGGCTGGCCTCTCCTTCAAAATTTGATTATCATTCCTCATACCTGAGAGTGTTCATACTTCTGCAGAAAAAGGGAGGAAAAATCAAGTTTTTCATCAGTCAGTGCAAGAAATCATTGGATGTACTTACACTGGATGTATTTACATGTCTACATGCAGTTGATCTTTTTTAATCAAGCTTTATTCCCCTAGAATTCCAGCAACAAACTCAAATCAGGGACAGACTATAACTACCAGAAAAAAGTATTTAAAGATTACCCAGAGGGATAAAGAAGCAGAAGAGCAGGACCAATCTCTCACTTTGCGAAGTCTAAGGGACTTCACCTACCTTGGCATCTCAGTCCTGAGCTATGACATGAGACTGACAAGCTCCTTTCCCTCCCAGTTCCACATAATTTAATGGGTTTTTTATTTAACAGTTTGTTGTATCAAAGCCCAGGATAAGTAATAAGTCAGTCTCAAAAGGTTTCAAGATTTAATTCAGAGAAACATCTGAAGGGCCTTATATTCCTTCCAGTTTAATGAGTTGGATAGCTCATAGGAATCAGGTCTCTGTTGACATTTACAGTAACTTGTTTCAAACAAGGATTGAAATATGACAACAGCTTCTCCTGTTGTTTCAACATTTCTTTATATTTTCCTAAGCAAAATCAGACTTAATATGTAAGGGAAGGTTGAGGGGGACATAGGGAAGGGGGGGTATGGATGGGGGAAGATGGACATGATGAACAGCAGTGAATGAAATTAAAGGAACAAAATTTAAAGGTCCCTCAAGCTTTAATTAAAATATTCAAAGGTTTTTAGGTAGCTAGCTGATTACACATGGTTTCCAATTTTGTTGTCAATTTTTTCCCAAATGTTTCAATCAAGACTGAAGAAACCATCTGACATTCCAGCATAACAATATCACAATATATCACTATTGTTTTACTTGAAATTTACTTGAAATTGTTGGACCTACTGAGTTAGGCTAAATCTGAACTATTATCCTTGGGTAACGTAATCCTTGTTTACAAAAGAGTACATATTTTCCACAGGTCATGGCCTGAAACCTAAGTTTTTCTTTAGTCCCAGTATGGACATAGTACAAGATAGCCAGAGATGTCACTGATTTGCTATATGTAGCTTTGAAATTAAGTCACAGATGAGGTTCTTATAATAAGCAAAGAGTCCATTCAAATACACATGTAAGCTTTTTAGAACAACATTTCTTAATGTACATTTTTCTTAAATAATAGTTTTAGGTCTTTGAAAAGTGTCAGCCTCTGTGATTTCCAAGTTATGTGGTAGGACTACTCATTACTAATATACCTCCATCTTTGATAATTCTACCCCCACAGGGTTAACTTCTGCTTAATAACCAGTTTCACTCCTGTTTTCCATGAAGTGTTTGGGCTCTGCAGCCATAGCACTACGTCACCCTATGACACATTTAAGGTAAAAATGCATTCTGGAACAGATTGTTCCCTGCTGTAATTCCTTTGAAGCCAACTCATTTTCATCAAGGGTGAACTCAGACCACAGTCTTTTAAATTGAACTTCTCAGTATTTATTGAAGGCAATCCAAAGAATGACTTGTAGTTTCAAAAAATTCTCATAAAACTTTTTCAGGTGCCACTAGGTACTGTTTCAAGGCAAGAATAGTTTATTTACAGTATGAGTCTAATGTAGAACACAATAGCTTCTCAACTTTCCAAGACACAATTACCTTTTAAGTACCTGAATTGAAAAGGTCATAGCAAAGATTTTCTGAGTGGATTTAATAAACTGACAGTAGGTCTGAGACTCCATTTCTTAAGTAGGGTTAGTCTTTGGTTACTCACCCCTAGTTTCTAGAGTTCAGAAAAGTTTACAAACATTACTTTATCAAATGTGAAACTAATTATCCTTACTTTTCTCTTAAGCATACTGTCTTTTTTTCCATTACTGTACATTCTGCCTTGTGTTGCTTAATCTTTTTGACCTCTGAATACACGTCAGGTTCTTTCTTCCTGTCTTCACCTGTCTCTATCAATGCTGGGGGATTGCATTAGTCTTAAGAATATAGAAACAGCTAAACTTTTGTGACTATAGTAGCATCAAATATAAAACCAAGAGCAGAGAAACAGTATGTTATATAATATCAAAAAATTAACCATGCCACCATACTTGAATTAGAAGGGGTAAGTAGATAATCTCAGAAAATCAAATATATTTTGATTCACAATATTTCAGTATTTGATCCACAGTGTTTCAATGACCCAACAAGGAGGCTATAGTCATACAAATTGTGTCATGTTAACAGATAAAGGTGATTTTTCCCTCTGACAGAACAAAAAATAACAGTACAAGTATTAAAACAAAAAAAGGTCTAACATGATACTGTCAAAATTATGTATATGCTCAAAGTCATTTTTTATCTCAAAAGCAAGATGGTTTATCCCCAGTAAAGGCAGGATTTTATTTTTAAATATTCTATTTAAGGTTAGTTCAGCCTCACCTTGAATGTTGTGTGCAGTTGTGGGCCCCACAATTAAAAAAGAATGTTAAGGTACTTGAATTCATGCAGAGGAGGGCAACAAAGTTGGTGAAAGGGGTGGAAGGCATGTCCAAGCAGGCCAAAGACACTGGCTTTCCCAGCTTTGGAGAAAAGGAGGCTGAGGGGTGACCTCTTTGCTCTCTACAGCTTCCTGAGGAGGGAAAGTAGAGACCAGGGTGCTTGCTGAGCATTTTCCCTGACATCCAGTGACAAGACACGTGGGAATGGTTGAAAGCTGTGTCAAACAAGGTTCAGATTTGACATTAGGAAACATTTCTTTTCTGAGAGAATGGTCACACGCTAGAACCAGGTTCCTAGAGATGGTGAATGCCCCAAACCTGTCAGGAGCATTTGGACAATATCCTTAATATACTTCTTGTCAGCCCTGGAGTGGTCAGGCAGTTGGAGTAGATGATCATGGTAGGTCCCTTCCAACTGGAACTATTCTATATTTTTCAATTTCAAATCTTCAAATTTTAAAAAATTCATAGAACAAGGCAGCTATCTGCTAATAACCTACAAACAAAAAGAGTTTTGCTAGCAGTTAATGCAGTAGGACTTGATCCATTTTTGTGAAGCAAAGACCAGTACAGTGCCCTTCACACTCATTAAAATAGCAATAGCCAAACACTATCTTTTCCCCTCAGTCATTTTTCCAAACACACTGAAATGGTGGGTCTGCCAACAGGTTGTCTGTCTCTTTCTTGTACTGTTCTCAATGCAATTTGCCCTAGAAGATGGAGACAAGCTTCGAGTTATGGCATTGGTCTGACAGAGGAGTGGGGCACTAAGATGTAAATTTCCCTTTACTCTCTCAGCTAATTCCATTTCTTAGTCATGTTGCAAAGGGTGTGAATCAATTGTAAACAGAAAAGATCCTTACACCTTGGAAAAAATCCAGATAACATCCTCTGCTCAGGCTCACATGAGCCCCACACCGTTCAACACCTAGGCTTGTATAAAATACCACTATTTCAGATGAGTTAGGCCTGACCAGAACAAGTTCCATATTGCCCACTTTCTCCTATCTTTAATGATTATCAGCAGTAAACATCTAAACAGAAAAACTGAGCAAACATACAGCAATATTTTTCCTGAGTAGTCTCCCAGCCCTTGACCTCAGAAAGAACTTGTGTGGAAATTTTGTTTCTATCCAGCGAGATAGTGTATAAAAAACCCAGCATCAACAAAAAACAAACAAACAAACAAAATATAAGAAAGAAAAAAAGAAAGGAAACTGAATTGTAATGGCTGCTGGTACCTACAATTAATAATTGTCTTGCTGGGGTAACAAAACATAATGGTCAGTGGACCATCTATACCGTCTATAACCATATAACCATCAGTCACGTAGCTTCTGGATGTCAATATCTCATGTCTACATAAAAACAGGAACCCAGCAAAACTGCATATCCATTGTAATAATTGGGAGGTTTTTATTTACTATTTCTTTAATTCAGTGGAGAAAAATACACTTTTTAGTGCACCTGATCTAATCTAAAAAAATAGAACACATTTTTTCCTCATTTTCCCAAAAGAATCCACCATTAATAGAAAACACTCTGCAATTAGGAATAGATTAGGTATCTAATTATTTGGTGTAATCTTAAAACTGCATGCTCTCCAGACAGACAGATCATTCCCTGACACAAAATTGCATGCATCTTAGAAATTCGGCTTGAATTTTGTACTAAGTTGCACAAGTAATTAAGTATCATATTTCTTAACAAGGCTACTACTTCTTATGTATAAACAAAACATTGAGACTTGATATGCATAGCATTATTTGGACATATGTCAAAGTTCCTGATTGCAGCTGGCTAATTACTGTATGATATTAGATACTACAGCCTCTGTTTTTAATTCTGTCACTTGTCTTCTGTGCCAAAATCACTCACAGGAGCAGAATCTACAATTAAAACTTTTGCAAAAAGAATGGCAGGAATGTGAATGATATGTGCGTCACAAACTGGACTAGGTCAGGCTTTGGCCTACACATTTCCTGAATTGAATTGATCTTCAGCAAGGCTTCATTGCCTTCCTCCCACAACATCTAAATGTAGTCACCTGTGACAAAAAGTGAGTTCATTCCTCATATACACAAGACACTTGTATACAGTCATGAAACCAAGGTAATGAAAATGCAAAAAGCTTGACATTGTCCCTGTCTGGTAGTGTAAATATTCCACAATGTGCTTTTATACTTCTTCTTCTGACACCCAGTCTATTAGGAGTTAAGGAACTATATGAGAACAGCAACCCTATGTAATTTCTACAGTCCCTGCCTTCATAGCTGAAAAATTCACTTCAGTTTACCAAAGGAGTATAGCTTAAGAGGTGAAAGTCAGCATGCACATTGCCCTTTAACCCATGCACCACCTTATGTACCCGGTTTCCTCTCTGCATATTTCTTTCATAGCACTACCAGTCCTGAAGGGACAAAAGAGAGTCTGCAAATACAGGAAGTTCAGAATCCTTTTGTGATTCATGCTTACTCAAGGGAGTTATAACTTTGCACTTGGAAGAAGCTTCAGGACAGTATTTATCATCATTACTGAGAGAAGTCCATGTGTTCAGGTCCATTGAAAGCACAGACATTTTTGAAAACATAAAGTTACAATTCCTTCGCATATTTCAATCTCTGCTTAAGAAGGTGTCAGTTGCAGGAAATGACACTGCCTCCTTAGCATTTTTGGACAATGTAAAAACATCAGAACATGCCAAAATTCACTCCTGTAATAAAATTTAACCCTTGAGGATGGTTTGTTCTGGTCATCCAGGCTATTGCCTGAAGGTGCCTGTTTTTCTCCAAGGATCACATGCCTAATTGAAACAGCAGGAAAAGTAACCTAAGGAAAATGTCTCCCAAGGACTCAGTCCTAAGTATGACACTGGCCCTGATCAGTCACAGGATCTGAAGAAGAAAAAATCCCCAGGGCGAGACTCTCCAGATAGACAATCAATTGCTTATTGAAATAGAAGACAGGCATCAAAATGTCTCTGAGTGAACTGATGACAAACAGGCAGAACAAAAACATACATATGAGAAAAGCCTCCATTTTAAGAGAGCTGGAAGCACTTTTTTTTTTTCTGGTTTGTCATTCTTCATGATGAAAATAATACACCTCTACAAGTCCTAGTTTATACAGTATATGCAGTACTTATGCAATGGTTATCAAAAAAAACCACAAACCAACAATCATATTTCAAGACAGTATTTCTAGTATTAAAGTTCATACAATTAACTTCTGAATTGATGGTTGTATCCTATTTCCACAATTTCTAGTTTTCTGGAGTCTTGTTCTGATTCATCTATTTGATACTTAGGCAAACAAAAGCAGTGCTGACCTGCAATTTTTTCACTTGATTATTTATAAATTAAACCAGAAAAGCAAAAGTAATCTATCATCAATATATTATTTAATAATCTAAGAGTTGAACCATCTTAGGTACTCAGGTAGCAATGGCAAAGACTTCAGGAACTGTAATAGGACTGCTTATAAGACATTCTTATATAGAACTCAGAATTACCATTGGATTGAACACGTTTTCATTTTCACATCTTAAAAAAGGAAATAACTTTTTTCACAAAAAGAAAATAAAGTCCCTAGTTATGAGCAGCACAGGAAGAGAAGCCAACTGAGAGCTTATGACTTATGACAGAGAGTGGACTCTGCACTGGTGCAGCCTCACCTTGCATATTGCGTGCAGTTTTGAGCACCACAGTATAGGAAAGATATTAAGCTGTTAAACAGTGTCCAAAGGAGGGCAATGAAGGCAGTGAAGGCCCTTGAGGGGAAGCTGTATGAGGAGCAGCTGAGGGCACTTGGTGTGTTCAGCCTGGAGAACACTGAGAGGAGACCTCACTGCAGTTACAATTTCCTCATGAGGGGAAGAGCAGGGGCAGGCACTGATCTCTTCTCTGTAGTGACCAGTGACAAGACCTGAGGGAATGGCCTGAAGTTGTGTCAGGGGAGGTTTAGGCTGGATATCAGGAAAAGATTTTTCACCCAGAGGGTGGTTGGGCACTGGAACAGGCTCCCCAGGGAAGTGGTCACAGCATCAAGCCTGACAGAGCTTAAGAAGCATTTAGACAATGCTCTCAGGCATGTAGGATGACTCTTGGGCAGAGCCAGGAGCTGGACTCAATGATCCTTGTGAGTCTCTTCCAATTCAGCATATTCTGTGATTAAAGGGTTAGGGGAAGGGACAGGGGCATTATGGTGGGGGAACAGCTACAGGCTGCCTGCCCATGAAGACTGAGTGGATGAGGCCTTTCAGACAGATAGGAACAACCTTGCAGTCACAAGCCCTGGTCTTCATGGGGCACTTCAGCCACTTTGACATCAAATGGAAGGACACAAACAACCCAGAAGATTCCTGGAAGATGATGTTAACGTCCAAGTGACAGATGAGCCAATGAGGACAGGTGCTACACTGGGCCTTTTTCTCACCAAAAAGGAAGGGTTGGTGGGGAATGTAAAGCTCAAGGGCAGCTTTGGCTGCAGTGACCATGAAGCGATGGAGTTCAAGACCCTTAGGGCGGCAAGGAAGACACATAGGAATCCACTACCCTGGACTTCAGAAGAGCATACTTTGGCCTTTCAGGGATCTGCTTGGTCAAGTACCATGGGATAGAGACCTGGTGGGAAGAGAGGCCCAAGAAATCTGTTTAGTAGTCAAACATCACCTTCTCCAAGCTCAAGAGAGATGCTTCCCAAAGAACAGGAAGTCAGGCAAAAATGGCAGCAGGCTTGTGTGGATTAACTAGGAGCTCTTGGACAAACTCAGACACAAAAAGGAAGCCTAGAGAGGGTGAAAACAAGGACAGGTAGCCTGGGGGGAATACAGAGAAATTGTCCAAGCTGACAGGGATCAGGTTAGGAAAGATAAAGTCCTGACAGAATTAAACCTGGCCAGGTATATCAAGGCCAACAAGAAGAGCTTCTATAGGTATGTTGGTGAAAAACAGCACTAGGAAAAATATAAGCCCTCCCTGGAAAAAAATTACCTGATTACCCAGGATACGGACAAGACCGAGATACTCAACAAATTTTTTGCCCTAGTCTTCAATGACAAGTGCTCCAGCCACACTGCCCAAGTCACAGAAGACAAAGTCAAGGACTGGGAGAATGCTACAGGAGAAGCACCAGTCTGAGAACATCTAAGGAACATGGAGGTGCACAAGTCCACAGGACTTGATGAGATGCGTCTGCAGATCCTGAGGAAACTGGTAGATGAAGTGGCTAAGCCAGAATCCATCGTATTTGAGAATTCATAGGAGTCCGATGAAGTTCCCACTGACTGAAAAAGAGGAAACATAATCACCATTTTTAAGAAGGAAGATAAGAAACATCTGGAGAACTACAAGCCTGGCAATCTCCCATTGGTGCCTAACAGGAACAAGTCCTGGAAACTCTGCTAAGACACATGGAAAGTAAGGAGACAGTGGTGACAGACAGCATGGTTTTGCTAAGGGCAAATCGTGCCTGACAAATTCGGTGGCCTTCTGTCATTGGATTACAGCAGTGCTAGATGAGGGAAGAGCAACTGACCTCATCTACCTGGTCTTGTGCAAAGTATTTGACAGTGTCCCACATGACAGCCTTGTCTAAACTAGAGACATGGATTTGATGGATGGACCATTTGGTGGATATGGAATTGACTGGATGGTCGCACTCAAAATGTTGTCATAAATGGCTCAATTTTCAAGAGGATCCCAGTGACCTGTTGGAATGATTCCAGGGGAGGACATGAAGATGATGAAAGGGATGGAAAACCTTTCTGATGAAGACCAGCTGAGAGAGTTGGGTTTGTTCAGCCTGGAGAAGAGAAGGCTTCAGGAAGACCTTAGAGCAGCCCTCCAATACCTGAAGAGTGCCTACAAGACAGATGGAGATGGACTTTTTACAAGTGGGAATGGCTTTAAACTGAGAGAGAGTAGGTTTAGATTGAAGATTGAATACTAGGAAGAAATTCTTCGCTGCGGGGGTGGTGAGGCTTTGGAGGCCCAGCAAAGTGGTGGATGTACCATTCCTGGGGGTATTCCAGGCCAGGCTGGATGGGGCTTTGAACAACCTGGTCTAGTAGAAGGTGCTCTTGCCCATGGTAGTGGGTTGGAACTATCTGATCTATAAGGTCACTTTCAACCCAAGCCTTTCTATAATTCTATGATACATCAAAGTGTCATTCATGGCTATAGTTGCTGTGGAGCAGCAAGAGGAACAACAGAAGTTCATGTTTATGAGAATGAGATCTCAGTATCAGCTGTTCAACAGGTCAGTACCAAAATATTAATGCTAAAAATACTGGTTTTGAAGAAATTGTTCATTTTCCTTTTGGAAGATTACCAGCATTTCATTCTTGTAGCAGAAAAGCAAATGGTAATACCTCAAAAGATCAGTTGTGCTCTTGTTGAAAAAAACTTTAAATTCCAGAAAAGAGAACAACACCAAGATTTGCATGTGTTAATAACTAACTTTTACTACTGTACAGTATTGTTTTTCATTAGACTTAGAAGAGCAAATTTCCATCATCAAGTGTTTTTTAATGTCAACTATTATCATTTTTGGAGGTGATAATTAACTGGCTAGCACTACATGAGAAACATAAAACGAAAACATAATATGTTCTTTTCTAACTAAAATAAGAAGAATTTTTCTTCCATTTCTGCAACATCCCAAGGTCAATGAAAGCTGAGATAAAGCAGGAAAAATGGGAGGCATCCATCAGCAGCAGTCTTCTCATTTTAAGTTCTGTCTAACTGTCACTGAGGTTGAACTCCATCTGAGAAATTCAGTTCTCCCCATATTCTCCTATTAAACTCTGTTCTGAAAAAGTTCAACATACTATTTTGCATAAAAATACCTGCAGATCATCTCATACCCAACTTCTCAGAATTTAATCATATACTTAGTCATATACTTACCATTTGGCCATGATAAAATTTAACATTTTTCATTAGATTCCATGATGATTTTTACACTTACTATACCTACAAAAGCCACTAAAATCAGCTTTATTCTCCTTACTATAAAACTGAACTGTCTGCTAAATCTATATCAGAGATAATAATTTCATAGATTTATAGTAAGCATGTTCTAAATTGATCTAATCAGAGTGTCTTGAGAATAAAGGTTGCAAGACCTTTTAGGATTAATGCATTGATTTTAACAATTTGTGTTTGGAGTTTTTTGGCGGGGTTGGAGTATTTTTGTTAGATAAACTCCTTTGGGACTGAGGTTGTTTATTGTTTTACCTCAGCTCCATAACCTGGGGAGGAAGAGGGTACAGTATCAGTTAGTTATCCTTATATTTGTCTTTAGAAATTACTAAAATCGCTACAACTTTTTGTGATATTCTAAGTATTTATAAAGAGTGTAGAAAATACATTTTACATCAATATCATATAGTATATGTAAAAAAGAAGGGAGAGGGAGGCAAAGGCATTTATTTACTCTTGTTTTTAATAAAGAGTTCTCCAAATTACATGAGAAATGTTAAAAATTGGTACTTCTCTTCAGTTTTCGAAACACAACCAAAATGCTTTTTTTTTGTTACAGCTGTAGAGTGACAGCTAAACAGACATAATGCCATGTGTCCATGTTAAGACTGAGAGGAGCTGTTTGGCAGGGGGTGGATCAGGAAGAAGGAATGATACTAGATGTGATAGCACTCTGAAATGGATTATCCTCCCAGGATTGCTGTGCCACCTCATTTTGCCAGGGACTTAACTCTACAAGGTACCAAGGGTTTTTGGAACTGATTCAGCAAAATACCCTGACATCAAATATGTCCTTAAATGTATGTACACAAAAAGCCCAAGTGTAATATTGCACACATCTTTAAACCAGCTTAATCACCAGGAGCTGTCAACAAAAATAATATTGTAGCACATAACCTCAGTACAGAAAAACACCAAACTCTAAGCTTGTGACGCCTGCCCAAATATTCAGAAATACACTCTGCAGAACAAATTAGACTGAACTATTTTCCACACCACCTCTGAAAACCACCTCAGTGAGAACAAGTATTTCTATTTCACTTTCCACTATAAGCAAGACACAAGCTAATATCTCTCATAACATCAATTAGGTAGGAAAAAAATTAAACAAAACAAAACAAACACTTCAAGTGTGCAAACCAAGATTTTGCTTTGCCTAAATGCTTGGATCATTACTCCACAAGCACACTCATATTGCAGCATAAGGATGCCTGTAGACATGTTAACTATGCCCCTGGGCTCTTCAGTAAAATTCAGCAAAATGTATCAACAGAGAACGAAGGCACCAAATGCAGCAGCCTTGAATGCTGACCACATAAAGTGTTGATGATATATACAAACTCAGAAAAAGCAAAATTTGTGGGGTTTTGTGTGAACAGCCGCATAACAAGGCTACTCTTGTGAGTGTACATGGCTCAGTGTTTAGTTGGACAGAAGGCTGTTTCTTCTTCTATTAAAAAAATCAATATACTTAGTAACCTTTGTTGATGTATCATCTGCCACTATAAAAGAGAATCCTGCATAAATGATAGGATATACATTCACTTGCAAACAGAGAGACATAAGATTAATTCATAGCATTTAAAGGTTTCATAGCGGGCCAGGCTAGTAAGTTAGTTATCTGTAAGGAAGGAAGCAAAGTTTATGAGCGTTTTAAGAACAGGAAGAACTAGAAAACAACTTCAGTGTTTCTCTTTCTTTCCCTCATCTCTTGTCATAAGCCTTAATTCTTCCCCTTGTATTTCACCAAGGAATGGATGAAATGCAACAGAGCAAATATACAAAAATCTGTTGCAAAATAAATTACGTTTACCAGAGAGGATGCAAACAAGACTCTACAGTATGAAACACTGGTAACAGCATTGTGGTACTTGTTCACTCTTAAAGCTTATCAAAAGATATTCAGGGTCTTCAGTTTTTATTGAAAATTAAATTATTTCTTCTCAGAAAGCATAAATAGAAATGAAATATCTCAAACAATTTTTACATTTACCTTTCCACAATTCTTCATTACTTACTTTTCTAACTCTAAATGACAGTGCTTTTAGATCATGAGTTGAGCAGTTATTTTGTTGTCTGGAGAGATGATGGACAAAGTGCTTATACAAGCATCTACTGCTGGAAAATCTAAACCACACTACCTAAGTCTAAGAGCAGCAAAATTGCTGAGCATTAGCCTTATCGCCAGAATCACCGGCAGTGCCCAAGACATGGTGACAGGCATTCCTTATCATTATACCATCAGTACAACCCTCCAAGATTATCTTTCCGCCCACTGAAGCAGTTAGTCCTGAGAAACAGCAAAGACAAAGAACAGTTCATAATCTTCTGTCATTTACATTATCCTCTTTTATTAAAGACTCAGTTTATAGAAACACTTATCATTAAGTTGAAATGTGTCCTATAGCAGGAATTATTTAAATCTCACTGAATTTCTCAGTACTGTATCTTTATCCCTAAGGAAAAATGTCTTTTAATTCTGCAAGCCTCTAAGGTCTGACTGATTTTGGCATTGGAGCCATGTTTTACTATTTTCATGGTACATCTGTTCTTTATTTCAGAGGTATAATTCCAGTTAATGTGGATGCATATTGTCTTGGTACCTGTTTGAAAGGTCAGCTTGGGTTTCAAAAGCTAGCAAAATTTCTCAAGAGGACTTATTCAGAATTGTTCCCACAAACTACAAAACTTCATAATACCCACAGTACCAAAATAGCTCATTTGAAGTCTGCCAAGTTACACCTATATGACTGCCAGCCACACCATGGAAGCTGAGCAGTGATGGGTTATTTATCTTCAAATTAACCCTCAAGAGTGCCTCTATTTTGTGTCCTATTATAGTAATGTCTATATGATGCATTTTCATTTAGGGAGTATTTTGAAATATAAACATAAAATAACATTTGAACATTTCTTCCTATGATCTCTGAAGTATGGACTTTACAACAGGTATTAGAGAAGTATTTCTACCAAGATCATTCAAGAAGTATTGTTTCAGGTATGACAACGACCTAGCAAGACAATGAGAGAACATCTCAAATAACACAAAACATTACCATTTCCATTTTTTTAAAACTAACACATAGTGCAATTTCTAATATCAAGCTGCTCAACACATACTACACAAGTTCCACTACTGTTGCTTACACTTAGACAAAACAAAAACAAGTCCATAATACATCTCTACATAGGAAGAAGCCAGAAAATAGAAATCTCACCACAGCTTAAGAATCAGATTTTTTAAATAGTTCATTACACTTTTACTCATCTTTCAGTGTCAATAGTAGTAGACTTCAAGGTAGCAAATAGGGGTGTATGTTCTGCAGAGTCACATGCTATACTTTTATTTTTTTTCTAGACTATAGCTCATAAAAAGATCTACTAATAAGTACCTTGGAGCTGAATTTGCCTCCAGTGAAATAGTGTTCTGAACAGTGTGGACATGTTAGAAATCGGGTTTAATTTCTTTCTACTTAAGAAACATGCTATGTTTTAGAAAGTCAAAGCTCTACAGTTTATAATTTTTTAAAAACACAAGATCACAGAGATGAAAGAAAATCCTCTCTGGTGACCTCACACTGTTACATTAACAGTGAGCACAGTGAATACAGTGAACTACTCTTAGTTAGCAACAAGTTTGTAAGCAGCAGCTGAGGAACAAGGCGATATGCTCCATTTTAAGTAGAATTGAGGCGATAATTGGAAAAAAATATCACTCTGCTTGAAAAAAAATTATGGGTTGTAGTTGCATTACTGTTTTAAATCACTAATCAGATCCACCCTAATGAAGAGGGTGAGTTTTAGGCCCTGATTGATTTCTGGGTGCTGAAAAAAATGTACTAGAGCACAGTCCACCCACAGTGCACTTAAAGTGATTCAGAGCTGACAGGCAATAAAAGAAATATTGTTCCTCTTCTCATTTAGCAGAACAAAAATAGCTGTATGCAATTTTATTTTTGAATTTGATAAGTGAAAAATGACTCATTATATTAGACAAAGACCATTTAAAATGTTAAAAAGCCTGCTCCTATAATTTGCATATTTTGAAAATTAACTTGGTTCCTCACAAAATGTTTGAATATAGTATTATGAGATATGTGAAAGCCCATTATATTACTTTTCAGGTTTGTGTTATTTTAATGGTCATAAAAAGTACACAGTAAAGATATTTGTAGGTGTTCATATATCGTTTGACAATTTGGACTATCAAGGTAGGCATGATGGGAAGTTCAAAATCAAATTGTGCTGCTTACACACAACAATAAAACAAAAAGGGAACAGACTAATATGGAGAACCTCTTGAATTTTATGCCTCTTCCCTGCATTTACAAATAGATGTGCCAATCAAAACTGCAACTGCAAATCATTTTATTATACATGCAACTCACAAAGCATATAAACAAATGACCTTGTAGCTCTGTTGTGTTGCTAGTTCTGTGCCCCAAAACAGGCAGATAATGAAGATTTTACAGTTTGAGAGGATGTCCTCAAACACATGTACCATTGTTTCTCTCACATATACACACGCTTTTGATTAATGCATATCAGTATAGCTGTATATTGTCTTTCCTCCCTCCATCCTTTTCCCATCTGTGCCATCAGGAGAGAGTGGGATAGAGACAAGATATGGTTACACAACCAAGCTGGAAACAGCTCAGTCAGGCTGAATGTTAATATACATATAAAGTAAGATAGATTTTTAAAAATCACATTGACACCATTAGAAACTCACACTAGAACTACCCCTTTACTATATACAGTCAAAATACAAACATCCTTTATGTCGCCAATTCTTTAATTTAAAAACTGTCATTTAAGAGGAATATGGGGGGGGAAAAACACTTTATAAGCCAAAGTAGGAGTCAGAAAAGATGATTTAGTTTTTAAGCCACTGGGCTGGAATTCAAGACTCAGTTCAACCGAGTTCACTGCAGAGTTTTTTGTGTAATTTTAAAATCTCTTCATAAATCCCTTTTGTGTACAGCTTATTCAAGCTATGAACTCTTTGGGGAAAGAAGCAGGGGGTTTACGTGTATAAACACTGCACTTAGCTCCCAGGGCCTTGCAATGGCCACTTGCACCTGGAAAATGAATAATGAGGTTGTAGGACCTTTGTGTTTCCCCCATCACTCATGCCTGAGAGAAGCCCCTGGTGAACATCTGCAAAGCAAATTGATTATTCTTCTCCCCAAACCTTCCTGCCTTCAGATGCCTACAAATAAATTTGACAGCAGCTGGAAGTGGTGTGCTCAGCAGCACTGTTACACCAACCACTATCATTATGTTTTGTTCTACTCTCCCATTTTCCCTTGGCTTTTAGAAATGGATATTGTATGTGTCCTGTGTTTTCACACTATCTACAGCAAAGGGAGTGCTGATCCGTTGGGATTATGGTGTTCCTGTGCTACCAAAAGAGCCCGGTTCCAATACACTGCCCTGCTGGCCCCTTGGGAGTCCCTGCTCCTCCCAGCCCCTATGGAGCCCCCAGCCCATGCAGAACCCTAACAGTGATTTTGGTACATCACTTTGCCCAGAGAAATTGTGGATGTCCCATCCCTGGAAGTGTTCTAGGCCAAGCTGGATGAAGCTCTGGGCAATCTGGTCTAGCAGAAGGTTCCCTGCCCATGGCAGGGGGTTTGGAACTAGATAATCTTTAAGGTCTCTTTGAACCCAAATCTTTCTATGATTCAATGATTCTATTTACTCATTTGAAAAATAACTGTACAGTGAATTCCTTTCTAAGCCAGCCAGCTTTTATAATTTTATATTTTACAGAAAAATAATTTTATATTTTATATAAAATTAGTAATAATAAGCATTGCAACTGAAAGCATTAGTCTACAAATTATTAGAGAGCATTATTACTCTGAATTTTTCTAGACTTGTGGTCTCTACTTCTATTGAGTCCCTCACTGAAACTTAGCTTAAAGTACAGCTAGAAACATGTGGAAGAGAGAGAATTGTAGTCAAAGGAATTACAATAATTTTGCATTTCCTTTAATTTTATATTTCTTTTAAAATAAAAATCATTTCAGTGCTGTTTAGTCTGGCTGACAGAGTTAAAATTAGTGCAAAAGCATAAGGAGAGAAAATGATCACATCTAGAAATGAGAAAAGGTGATTTTGGACAAAAAACAAACTTATAAACAAGGTCTGAAATTAAAGGGATTTATTTTTTGAAGCAAGTTCATTTCCCCTCTATCACATTTTGATTCATTATCATGTAATCAATTATTTTCCTGAAAATACTAGTATCTCACATCTTTTTATTGGCTAAGTGATGCAGCATTCTAAACTTTTGATTATGGAAAAAGGAAATTACTGTCAAACTTTGTAACGTAAAATCCTTTAGTTAAAAAATGAACTTTGGCAAAAACATTAACAAATGTTTTTGGGGGTTTTTTGGGGGTGGGATTTTCCATTTGGGGAAAGATACATGTATTATACCAGGTCAATGGAACAAGTGTTTGTAAAAGTATGTGAAGAAAAGAGCAAAACTGCAACATCCTGAGAGCCAGTGTGGTTTTTCCTGGTGAGATCTTGCTGATCTCAGTAACTTTGGGAACATGTTAAGAAGTTGGAGAATAGTTAATGAATTGATGTGAGGCCCAATTTTCAAAAGGACCCAGAATGTAACTTCATGTGATCTCTTACATCTACTTCATTACACACAAATGTGTACACCAGCATACAGAGTGAGGTGGAGATCTGTATCTAACATATGCACAGTAGCCACATGTTAGGAGTTCTGTTCAGGAAAATTCTCCCTGCTCAGAGAATTTCCAGAAAGTGAAGCAGATCTGAAAATAATTACATTCAAATTTGGAGTAAGAATGTTTGGTGATTTAGATTCTGACAGTAAAATTTCCATTCTAAAGGTTGGAAATGGAGTAAAGGTTTGTGATTGGCACCAATTATTTGAGTAGTATAACAAATAATTCTGACTTTTAATTCCAACTCAGTAGATGATAACTTGCCTTGAAACTTCAGGCAAGGATTAGAGGTGGCCAGCAAAGAATGAAAGCTCCTGTTTACAGAAGCTAAAATATTTTAGTACTGGGGAAGTGACCATTACCTTAAGTTGAGAAGCAGTGGAGGAGCCTTTTACTTATTGTGATAGTCCGGAGAACCCCCTTGTGATGATAAAGATTCAGTTTTGCATTAGAGCAAACACTGCAGAGCAAAGCTTGAAGAAATGCTGCAAGTTGTTCTGGAAACGCACAGCCATCTTTCATGCAGCCTTACTCTGGTTAGCCGAATGTTGTCAAGGACAACATGGCACAGACGAAGTCACAAGTTGCCTAAGGCAGGACACTACAGAAAGCAGCAGAGCACCATGGTTACTCTGTCTCATCAGTCTGTGCCAGTTCCCTAAGGTGCCAGGATTGCTATTACAGTTGTTAAACAAAGAGGCAGAAGGTCTTTTTCTGAGGGGAAGAAAATAATAAAAAACCATATATATTTCCACTTCTTTCCAGTTCGTCACCTTGAAAGTACATTTATATCAAAGGGAAAAGTTCTAAGACAATATATGTGCTGTTCACAGTTAAATATAAAAAAAAATACAAATTACCAGATCAAATTTTGGATCTACAAAGTAGAGTCCCAAACCATTATCAGCATTTCTCAGCTAGGAAGATGCTAAAACATCTGACTAGATAATAGAAAATGTCATTTATGTGCAAGATACAGGGCATACATTTTTTTTTCTCTAATATGGGCAAGATGCTTTTGAAACTCTAAGTTCTGTGAAAACTTCTTCATCAAAGGGCATCTTATTTTGGATTAAGCCTACCTTTATTAAATCAAGTTCTGTTAAGGACAAATTGTTCACTATTGACCCAATTATCTAACTTGTATGTGTACTTACCTACCCACATGTACTCTGGCAAATGCTATAATTACGCTAATGAATCACAAATAAAATTTTCATTTTACCTTGCAAGTACCAGAAAGCAGTGACTAGAGCATGACTTGATTATATAAATGTTACCTTATTTCCAGGAATGACGACAGATCTGGTAAAAAGTGTCGTTAAATATAGCTCTAAATGAGCCACTCTGTTCAGCAGATAGAGAAAAAAACAAAAGTCAGAAAAACACAGTGAAAGAAAATAACAAAAGAGAAAAGACCTAAAAAAAGTCCCTATAATCTGATGTAAAAGACAGAAGACAAAAAACCCCCCACGAATAAACTGAAATTAAAAGCCTCTGTAGGAAGGATTTAAAAATGGGAAGACAGAAAACACATTACATAACATAATACTCAAAAGGCAGGAAACACAGTTGTGACTCTTCTCTTCTAGTTTTCTAATGTACTTAAAGCCACCCATTCCCACACAGCCTATACATGTGAGGCCACTGGAAAGCCCCAGCTGTTTCTGCCAGTTGTTCATTGCAATTTGCACTCCACTGCTTGCCTTCAGATCCCTGTTCTGAAGGACACATTTCAATGTCCTGTGACTGAAGGACACAATACTTTTTTTTCCTATAGATATGCAGTACCATGGTGAAACCCAGGTATGTTCTGCCTTCTGACAACTTTTCAACCTGTGGAAAACAACTTCCATCTGTGGAACAATTGTGGCTACACCTCCATAGAATGGCACCATGATTTTTGAAGGCATCTTTATTTAGGAAAATGTTTAGGGAGGTAAACATGTACTTTCTGAAACAGCTACTGATGATCGTGGTGACTTCTAACTGAGAGCTATTGGGATACCAATAAAAATATTTTTTTCCTTAATATAAATTCATGCCTTAAAATAATAAAAAAAAAATTAAATACCTAGAAAAATAATATCTGTTTGAATATAGTTTAGGGTCCAATGCAGGGGACTGAATTCAAAGTTCTGTTTCTCTCTTTTTAAATCTTGATTTGTTGGGAGGAGAGGGGAGGAGTGAGTGTTCTGTTAATTTCTTTATACTTTTAGGGGAAGAAGGTACTATTTTTCCTGGGACAAATCCTAGCCTGACTTTGATAAGAACATACAAGAACAAACACAAAACCAGTTTCTGAAATTTAAAAAGACTGGAGCAATGAACATGGCTTTGTCAAGAACAAAGCTTGTTAAACACACCTAATTGCCTTTATGGCAGGGTAACAGGCCTTACAAACTGAGGAGATGCTGTAGCTCTGCTTCTTGCAACATGTTCAAACAAGGCTAGAGGAAACCAGTCAGGCTGAAATTGATGTTAGGTGGGGGCAAAAGAAAGAAAAAAATTACTTACAGAATACTAGTGGTTCACAGCAAAACTGTGATGAAGTGTGTATTAGGTTACAGTGGTTTCCCCAGGATCAGGTATTACTTACTACAGACTATGGTAAAGGTAATAGGCTTATGAGATTGAAAGAAGATATGAAGCTGGGCTAGACTGCAAATACACAGAAAAAAAAAAGATTATAGCTCCAAAGAAATTAGAAAAATTACCTGAAAAATAAGAAAACAAAAATCATTATAGATACATACCTGTGGGAATAATCCAGCTCAGACAGAGAATGGCAAAACTGACTTCAAAATTTAGTTCCTAGTGAAGACCTGAAAATAGTCAACACAGTGCTTAAAAAACACTTCAAAACACAATGCAGTATGCACAAACAGAAGTTTAACATGGTAATGCATCTTCTCCAGTCCATACTACTAAGCCTTCAGTCATAAGATCTTACCCAGTTTGGGGATCCACAGCTCAGGAAGGGCACAACCAACTGCAAACAGTCCAGAGAATGATCAGATATCTCACTCTATTTGATGAGAAAAGGCTTCTAGAAAGGCTGATGAAAATATGTTAACTGCCCTAAAATGCATAAAAGGATGCTACAAAAAGGAAAGGAATTATTTAGAAGTAATGGGGTGAATTTGCAGCAAGAAATAACTACATTACATATTTTGGAAAACTTTATAGTGGTGAAGAAGGGGAACAACCAAAATATATCCTCTGTGAAGATGTCACTGGAGACCTTTATGGATACAACAAGCAAGTACTAGCTTTCCTATAGAGCAGACATTGTCCATATTTGACCAATAACACCAACTGACTGATTCAACTGAGTAAAGAAAACATAAAGCAGATCAATTTCTAATCTTTTTCCTCAAGATATTATAATGTATTTAAAGCACAAATGGCTCTGAGCCTCAATTCTCAAATTACGACACCAAACCTAAGTATTGCTAACAAAAACCTAACTTCTATTAAGGTATTTAAGGACTTCATTCACTCTAAGATGCACAAAGCTTTGCTACCTTTGAGTGCTTTTAAAGCCTGGGTTGTAACATCATCTTGCTCTGCAGAGGTATGCTTTCCACAATGAAAACAGCATTATGATCAGATAAAAATATCACTAACCTTTTGAAATACACATAAATGACAGCTACGCTACTTAAATATATACATTTATTTTTAAAGCTGTTAACTGTCATTATGGAATGGTTAATTGCTAGGAGCACAGCAGTCACATTTGACATCTCTGCATTAGTAAATGCAAACCACTTATTTCTCCAGAACATTCCTTGGACGCGGCATGAATAACACTGTCTCTAACAAGTGCTCAGTCTGTGTAGCTCAATGGGCAGCATGTGTGAAGGTAAGAGTCCTCCCTGGAATACACTCTAAATAGAGTACATTACATATTTCCCACGTAGCTTTTGGCTATGAGCAGGACATCCCCTCTAGTCAGTTCAGCCATTTCCATTGTATTCGAAGAGATGAGAGCTGCCTTTTTTCTTTTTTTTTTAAAAAAAAAAAACAAACAAAAAACAAACAAACAAAAAAAAAAAATCCCATGACTTTTGCAAAAAAAACTAAAACCTTCTCCAGCTTCTTTCTATGCTGCATCTTTGGTTTAAGCAATTTGGAGACAAAATATTTTGGTTTGTTCCTAAGTGAATCACTTGTTTCTAAATTAATCATTTTTCTAAATTGAACTTAGGACCTACTACCTATGAATGTGGAATAAGTAAAATAGGAAAACTGCTATTAACAACTCTTTATTATCACAGTAGTTTATTCTATATCAAGAAAATAATTTATGCCTCACTTGTAGTAAAAATTTGTCAAAGTCTACCCATTAACAATGATCTGCCTTAAAATTACACAATTTCACATTTGACCTAGACTAATTAAAGAAATAATAGTTTGTTTTCCAAACTAAACTGTATTTGTATATTCTAAGATATTTTCACAAATATATAAAACCTTATTTCTTTCATACCTTTTCTTAAAGCATCTCCTGAAAACTGAAAAGATGTTCTACATTGGGATTCTTCCCATCCTATTCTACAATTATGCATTCTTCAGTTGTAGTAAGGTCACATTTCTGTAAGGAAAATAGTTTTGATTGTATGTGTTGGAAAAACCCAACACTTGCTAAATGGAAAACAGATCAAAAACACAACAGCCCCTTGTACTTTATTAACAAGAGAAGAAAAGCCCAACGTTTATGGTTGCTTAAAAGTGTCTATCCACAAACTATAATAGAAAAGATCAGCTAAATGTTAAAAAAAATGTTGTTTGATCATATTTCTATTCAACAGTGAGAACAATACATATAAAAATAAAACCTGAAACTGATGCTAATAATATTTAACATACAGCCAAATGTTCTAGCTTTCTTTCAAAATCTGGAGAGGTCTTCCTTACAGTCAAAATCAATCAAACTTTTTGTCATTGTCTGATGTTAATTAATGGCTTTCTATTGACCTCAGTGAGCACAGATGTTTTGCAAGGCACACTCTGTTAAAAGCTATTGATAGTCTAAACACTTCATAGTAACTAGCTCTGTCTTTCTCCTTCCTGTATTTCTCATACCCTGAACTAATTAAAGCTAGGAGTGTTTACTAGTAATTTAATGAAAAAGGCAATAATCTTCACCCTTACTGAAATTGCTTTGACTTAGCACAACACTTGTATTTTCCAGACTAATCCGTAAACAATAAAGAGCACTAGATCTGAAGAAGGTTAAAATGTGAATTCCAGAGCAAAGACAATCACTGATGATGCAATCATTCACGGCAATTCAGAGTGGCTGTGAGAAGTCAAGATGAACTTATTAATTAGGCAGTGCTATTAATTTCACAGCGCCAGAAAACCAGTGTTTTGCTGAAACAATGTATTAGTTTGTTTCCAAGGAGTAAGCAGACATTAGAAGAGACAGAGTCATGTCTTTCATATGACTCAGAAGTACATTATAAAATATTCCTGTTTGCATGCAGTCCCAGCAAGAGCCCCTACCCTAAACCTAGACTGTTGTACATGGGCATGTGCATTTATCTATTTTGAGAAAAGTCTGTATTATAAAGCCAAGAGGTTAATACTTTGTCTTACGTTCTGTGTCTGTGACAAATTAATAACCTATGGAGAGTTCAAGCTGATGCGTTTTCAGAGCAAACAAAAAAGTATGTAAGATCTTCTGGTTGTCAGCAGTCTCACAGCCCTGACACAACCTGAAGAATTGGGTCTTCCACCCCATTCTCTCATAGTTTGTAATGCACAACAGTCCATGAAAAGTAGCTGGGCTCCACTTTACCCGGAATGGAAGAGGAATTGGAATCTCAGTACATTTAATCATTGCTTTCTGTCAACTAAAGCCATCAAAACTGACATGCTTTTACAATCCTATAAATTTCCAGTCCCTAAAATCTCTGTGGCTGTCCCATAGCAATTGGAATTCACAGGTGCCAAGAAATCCCTGTTGTGGAGATACAGAAATGGTTCTGTACTTGCTGTTGTAGAGATATCCCTGAGAAAAAAAGGATTTGCATAACCTTGTAATGCTCCTACCAAGACAACTAACAGAGGTCTAATCTCACATCTCTGTTTGTGACTATCTTCCCCATCTTTCTGCCAGTCACAGGTCTTGAGACACAACCAATGGACTGAAAGCAGTGAACCTCTTCCAATACAAAGTTTAACACCTTGCTTAAGACTCACTTGTACCAGCAACACTGACTTAGTACTGGTCTTTACCCAGAAGCAGCTGAGGTACAAATATGTTTTGGTCTGTTGACTTTGGCAGTGACAGCAGTAACTTTAAGCCGGAAGATGGGAATCGCCCATTGGTGAGGACAATGAAGTCTCAAACCACTGCAGCTGTTCCCTAAGGGATTGTTAGCAGAATCCTAACTGAACTTTCAGGCTGTATCAAGACTACTAAATTAAAACTGTCAGAACCATGCCAGTCCTTGAAGCCAGCTGAGAAGGATCAGCCTGAATTTGTGCCGGTTAAATCTTTTAACCTCTGACCCAAACCAGTTACATGCTAACAGCTGCCGGGAGTAGGCCCTGTTGCATTTTTTACCCTCTTTATGCCAGGTACTGTTTCAGAGGGATGCACTTCAGTGCCCAGCAACCTTCCTGGGAATAAATTACAAGTACAGGTGTAGATACAGAATCCTTTTTGTTATTGTCAAAAGCTAGCTTATGGATGCAAGGGTTACTATTCAGACTCTGCTAGGTGAGAAGTGCCATTTTCTTTTCCTCACACCATGTATGTGTCAAGGTAGAAGAGATTTCTGACAGTTCCTTACATAATAATGTATCACAACATCCTATCTTTTTGGAGAGGATATTTGAATGTACCATAAGGTCTTATCTCTTTGGTCCCTTTCATTCTTAAAACTGTAAGATCAAACACCAAAGCCATAAAATAATATCAAATTTTCATTCAGCATCCTAAAATGGTGAGTCTTAATTTGTTTACTCTGAAGATCAGTACTTCAAAATGTCAGACTTTCCTTGTACACCTTTTTTTCCCTTGTTCAAGTTTATTTATACTTCTAAGAATACTTGGATTAAGTGACATCTTATATGAAAGAAGACAGATAAACCAAAACCAGGTCAAAGGACTAATACTATTTTCCCCTCAGTGGAGCTATAGCAAAACATAGCTTCCCGGTGTCACAGAACTCTTCCTGGAATTTAATCAAAGAAGGGCTGAAAATGCCACAAACAAAAACAAGAGATGCTGGAAATTTCCAGAGGGACATGTTCCTGAGTTTTCTAACTTGACTATAGTTATATTGTTTTCATTTTCCAAATTACATTTTGATCCCCAGCTAGAATGAATCTCTGAAACTGGAGCACGGTACCTGTACTTTTTCTACTCTTCAGCTTGTGAACAGCTTATTGAAAATCACCTATATTTCTGCCAATATTGTTTTTTTTAAAGGATGGCCAGCTTTGGCAGTCAGACAGCTGAACCAGATGCTCCAATGCAATTTCTGAAAACTGAAAATAATAATAACAGCAATTTAGAACCCTGATAGAGAAAGACTAGTACTAAAAAATGCCTTAACTGATTTCTAGAGCACAGGGCACAAAAAGACTCCAGGTTTGGAGGAGCTCAGACACAGCAGCATGGAGCCACTTAAGCTTATATTCAGTGTGCTGGCTTTTTTCTCTAGGTCCAAAACATGTCACAAACAGTGCTGAGCTTCAAGCTACTGAATCTAGATAGCTGGCAGTCTCTAAGTCAGCTAACATAAAACCTGTCTTGGGTATCTATAGGCTGCACTGAAGCTTTGATACTTTTTTCCACAGAATAACCATCACCATATTCTATCATACCTTTGCTTTTCTAGGGAACAGACAGACATTTTGCCTCATAGATGGTGGGGGGGTTAGTTTATGATAGCTGTTCTGTTCCACAGTGAGTTGCACTTGCTATGATAACATACTCCTGTGTAAGCAGGATCTTTAATACCGTGTATGTTTCTGCATTTAATTTTTTTACATATGTTTTTTCTACCTCTAGTAAGCAAAATATCCTACATTGGTTAGAAGGCAACTGCTGTTGGGCAGGTTTTTTTCAAATGGGCTTTACAGTTATCGTTCCCACCAGGGCAGAAGAACTCATTGATATTCTTGCTTCTTTTCGCCACTGAACAGGTGTAAAGAAGTTTCATGCTACTAACACTATTCTCCTTGCTCCCTAGCAGACTCTAACAGGTTAACTTGATTTTGGAGGAAAAACTCTGAAAATATTTCAGTGTAACTCATTTCCTTTATATATCTACTTACTATCCATGGAATAGAAACAACCATCCTGCTTTAGCCCACTCCACCCAGGAATCTCTACCAAAGAGAAGGCTCAGGAAGAAATACTTTCCAACATCCATACTGAAGTGTGACTATACAATGAACTTTTCTAAATCATCTTACCATTGTAGGGAGAAAGTTTGTGCAGCCATAGCTCAACTGAAGTTGCAGCTGGCCAGAAATGTGGGGGACAATAAAGAGTTTTCCCAAATATATTAATGGCAATAGGCAATATAGAAATATCATTGGCTGATTAAGAGATGAGGAAGGTCACCTCACAAACGAGGACAGAGACAAGGCAGAGGTGTTTAATGTTCTCTTTGCCTCTGTCTTCAACATTGATGATGGACTAAGTGTC
The DNA here is from genome assembly GCA_035222235.1 of Margarornis squamiger. NCBI lineage: Eukaryota > Metazoa > Chordata > Aves > Passeriformes > Furnariidae > Margarornis > Margarornis squamiger. Next base: position 92,855,363 of record JAWWTY010000077.1, on the reverse strand, counting down.
ACTAGTGGTATTCTGCAGAGTTGCATCCTGGACCCTGTGCTCTTTAATATCTTCAGAAATGACTTGGATGCAGGACTGAAGGGTATCATAAGCATGTCAGCAGATGACACAAAACTGGGAGGAGCTGTTGACTCCCTTAAAGGCAGGGAGGCCCTGCAGAGAGACCTCAACAAATTAGAGGGCTGGGCAATCACCAACCATATGAAGTTCAACAAGGGGAAGTGCAGATTCTGCACCTGGAATGAGATAGCCTCAGATGTACAAACAGACTTTGGGAATGAGATCCTGGCAAGCAGTGACAGGGAAAGGGACCTGGGAGTCCTCATCAACAGCAAGTTGAATATGAGTCAGCAGTGCCCTGGCAACCAGGAGGGCCAACTGTGTCCTGGGAGGCATCAGGCAAAGCATCGCCAGCCAGTCGAGGGAGGGGATTGTCCCACTCTGCTCTGCACTGGGGCAGCCTCACTCTGAATATTGTGTGCAGTTTTGGGCAACACAATTTAAGAAAGATATTAAGCTATTAGAGAGTGTCTAAAGGAGGGAAACGAAGATGGTGAAAGGCCTTGAGAGGAAGCCATATGAGGAGTGGGTGAGGTCACTTGGTCTGTTCAGCTGGAGAAGAGGAGACTGAGGGGAGACCTTATTGCAGTCTGCAGCTTCCTTGAAGGAGGAAGAGCAGGGGCAGGCACTGATCTTTTCTCTGTGGTGACCAGTGACAGAACCCAAGGGAATAGCCCAAAGATATGTCAGGGAGGTTTAGGCTGGATATAAGAAAGAGGTTCTTCACCCAGAGGATGGCTGCTGAATGGAACAGGCTCCCCAGGGAAGTGGTCACAGCACTGAGCCTGACAGAGTTCAAGAAGCATTTGGACAATACTCTCAGGCACATGGTGTGACTCTTGGGGACAATCCTGTGCGGGACTAAGGGTTGGACTCAATGATCCTTGTGGGTCTCTTCAAATTCAGCACATTCTGTGATTCTGTGATATTTTCCATTAATTACTCCACAACCACAAAGAAAAAGTATTTGAGTTTATAACACCAAGAAGGTGGAGTTAGCTTTAATATTTTGAAACATGAAAGTATTTTCTGTTTGAAAATTTCTACACAGTGATATTCAGTCAAGTGGAAAGATATGCATCTTAGATCAAATCATCACTGATAAAATTCTTACCCCAACCGTAGGTCCAAGATTTCTCTTAAACAAATTAAATAGAACTCTTCTTTATCAGCATAAATTAGATATCTCCAGAGTACAGAACAAACTCAGGATGTAGCACACAGGTTAGCTCTAGGGAGAGGTGTTGGGTTTTCTTTAACCCAGGTTCTGATCACTGATTCTGTTTACCAGTGGAATCCACGCTTAGCTGCATCTGCACAGCTGAAAAGATACTGAACGATGGCAAAGAAAGAAACATATGGGGAAAGAAGATTTTACAGATGGAAACCAGCTCACCAGAAGCCTAGGCACTGACTGAGCTTAGAGTTTTCTTCCATTTGTCTTAGAGACAACTTGTTAAAAAATGCAAACAAAACATTTATCTTTTTGCAATAAACTATTCCTAAACAGCGTTATACCTTCTCTAGACTTCAAAATACTTTAGCAACCACTAAACATTAAACAAGCTTGTATCAGGCAGTAGAAAGTCTTTTACTAATGCTAATGAGCTTTGTATCAAACAAATAAAGGTTCCTGTCATTATCACCTGCTATCATCATCTGTTTAGAGAGCTACATTCACACATTCATAATACAAGTATAATTAGTTCCTAAATTTGCTTATGATCAACATCACCTTTAGGGAATGATAAGAAATATTATTTGATTAGCTCGGTGGGTTTTTTTCATCTCTCAATCTCTCACCCATTTTTATCTTTTTTTTTTTTCCCCCAAACACAAAATAATGAGATTTTTATAGAGTAATATGTTTGCCATTGGCCCTGCTGGAAAGGGGTGTTGATTTCAACATATGTTGTTTCTATCCAGTGTCCCAGCAACCAGTAACAATTTCTTCCATTGTTGCTTGTATTAGAATAACTAGTTTTTCAATAATTGAGCTTCTGTTGGACACAAGATAGAAGAATTGGCGATTTGCCTGCACAACCTCAATCCAAATGTTGCCTCTCTGGGGAATATTACATCTGTGTCTTATGTGTAGCTACACAGAAAAGTAACCATCCAGCACAAGAAATTTTTGCAAAGTACTGGCTACCAAAATCAGACCAAATGCTGAAGTAAACTCAGATTAAATAATTGTTTCATCAGTGTGGGGGAGCTCTGTTTTGTTTTGTTTTTTCTGTTTACTATTTTACTAATAAAAACTTATCTATGGAGAAAAAAAGAAAAACAGGATGATAAACAATGCTGTCAGATATTAGCTACCAAATAAGAATCTTTTCCCATTCCTGAGGTAAAATGGCCTTGAGCAACTGGCACTGGATCAAGGACACAAAGACCAAGGGACTGCAGACATAGGCAATGCACACGTGGGGCAGAGGAAAGAAGAGTAGAGAAGCAACAGAGACAGAGTGTTACACAGGCTCCCCAGCCTCCTGCACCAAAGGTTTGGGAGGCACCAAGTGTAATACCCTGCGAAAGTGGAAGTGAGGCTACGATGGGGGAGGAGCTGTGTTGGACTGAAACTCAACTCAGGGAGCAGGAGTTCTTTCCCAAGGTGTTTGTTTGTTTATTTTCTGTCTCTTATAACCTGAATCAGTGACAAAAAGTTTGTGTTAAGCAGAAATAATTAGGAAAATATAGTAAAATTCCTCATATGTGAGCTATTTTTGCCTGCAATGACAGGAAATATAGATACTTATCCTCTAGATATCAACCCTTTTATGACTTTTAGAACTTGAGTCAAATTTTTATTCCATTTTGTGTTCATTTTCCATGACTACCATTATCAACTGAGAGGCACATGACTTCTGTTTACACTCCACTCTAATGATAAAGAACCCAAAGTACCAAATTTAGGCAAAATACAACAAGTTAGCTCTAAAGAATTGGGATTTCCTATCCTTGTGTAGTCAGGTTGCCAGAACAAGCTCCAGATGACCTTCTGCCATACCATTCTCCTTAAATTACAATTCTCTCTTAAATTATAGCATCTATCACCTGACTGGGTGGTATGAAAAAGAAAGTCACCTCAAAAAAATGAAAATTGATACAAACAATAAATGGGCATTTTTAACGTGCTATTTTACTGTTGAATGCAGAACTAAAGCAGTATATGTAAATTCTGGGTGGGAAACAAGCTATCAATCTTACAGCATTTTTTGGGGGATAAGGACAGTTTCACATAATGCTAAAGTCCTTAATACCACAGTCCTTTGATCTTATTTATTTATTTTTTTTTTTAAATGTTAGGAGTTTATGTGTGAATGCTCATTTCTTTGAAACATATTATAATGCCAACATACAAATATAATAACAGAACTCAGCTCTCAAATAACTAAATAAGACCAAATACAACATCACACCTCTCAGAAATTGCATTTTCACTTGTGTTTCTGGGCTTGGGTTTTTGTCATGTTTTTGGAACTAGAAATACAAGACTGTAACAATAAATATGTAAACAAGGAAAACAGCTGAAACTTGAAAGTGCTATAGAATTAACTGTCAGTAAGAATGAAAACCAGAGTGGGTTTTCTTTCATATATAATTTTGGGTTCAGAAATCACCTTGAATAATTTACTAGCACAAAAATCACTGGTGATTTAAAAGGACTCTGTGGTGCAGTTCCCCATTCAGTGTGTGTACATTTTGCTGTCGGTTGACAAGAACCTGCAACTGAAACAGTACACAGCCACTAAATGCCTCCGTGGACCTGGGCGTAAACTTCTGGGAGCTGGTAAGCACTGACATGAAGAAAACCCCCAATTTTAGAGGAACTTCTTTCACTTTTCATACTAAACATATCCTAACCATATGCCTCTTAGGAAGACATGTACTGCATGTTCATCACATGACTACATTCACTGGAGACTTCCACCTAGGGTGGGATTCTTCTTATTCTGCTTCCTGGAATTTCAGTCATGGGGGGAGTACTTGGAATCCATCTCTTACCCTGAGCCACTGGGAACATGATCAAATTCAGCATAAAAGGTGCAACCAGTATGTATTAGAGCTCCATTTGGATTAAGTCCTTATCATTCCAAAAGGTTCAATATTGATTTTAATTCCATTTTAGAACCAGCTTCTTTCCCTCCCATGGTGGTACCTGAGATGTATTCATACGAGAAACAGTTTGACACTTCATATAGGAATAATGAAAGCTCACTCATACATGTGAGAATCTTTACAATGATTTAATTATACTTAAAAATATTTACTGAAAATGAGTTAAACTCAGCACCACGTAAGCAGGATTTTGTCCACTTCTCTAAAATCAAAGAAATTTAATCCATTTAATCCCCCTCTCCCAGAAAAGCATTTAAGATAGCAGCATACACAGTTAAGAAATCTTCATTATACTAAAAGTCCTAATCATATACTAGCTAAAATTCATAAGCAAAGTTAAAATAACATGCCAGGGCAGATGAAGAAATTTCAACTGTAAAAATTTGAGTATTTTCCTCTTGGATGCAGAAATGAAGAATCTATTGTGTTTGTCATAGGCAGGAAGGGAGGAATAAGTAAAGTATTTTATTAGTAGGTAAATTTACTGCCAAATTCAAAAGTCATGAAGATAATACTGCTACACTTATTAAAAAAAAAAAAGTCCTTTTCATATTCCACAATACTGATCAATGATAAAAAAATAGGATTTAGAAAATTGAATTAATAAGGCAACATTTAGCTGAGTGTTCTAAAGGATTACCCTGGTGACTTCAACTGTAAAAATAACTATGCACAGACCATTTTATTTAAAACTTATTTTTACAATTAGAAGAACAAATTGTAAAAATTAAACTTTTTAAAAAGTGAAAGATATTTACATTTTTTAGACAGCCATTGGTAAACATGATGTGGGAGAAATTTTGCATCAAGCAAGCATTTTGGTGCCTTTTGGGGGTTTAATAGGAATATTAAGGATAGAGCTAAAATAGACAGCAGGAGAAAGCCCAGATCTCCAGCTGCAGCAGCCCCAGCAAGGGCCTGCCAAAACTTAATGGAAGCTTCAAAAACCTTTTTTCCAGGAGAAAATTTGTTAATACTATTAAGGTAGAGAAGAAGAAGAAGGATAGATCAGCGGGTGCATTGGGGCTGGGAAGCAGCAGCCCAGGCAAAGAGCAGGGTGCAGAGGGACCTGTCGTGGGAGAAAGTTTGCATCAGAGCCATGGAGAAAGTTTGCATCAGAGCCATGCATCCAGGGAAATGTAGGTTTTTTGGGATTATTTTTAGAATGTGAGTTAAGGCAAAGAGAAATCCTAGATTGAAGCTATCAAGCATCTCTACTCTTGGGTAAATCTTTCCACTACTTCTGAGCTGAGGGAAGCTTTCCTTCACTTATTGAATTATAGGGAGGTGGTTTCTGAGTTTGTTTAAGGTAAGGTTGTTCTCATGTTTCATCAGGTCAAGCTCAGCTACATCAGCTATATTCTCAGAACAGCCCCGTCATCACTATCTTGGTGAGCTTGACCTCTTTCTCTCATGCCCTTTCATAGCAGTATTCAGCTGTCAAAAAAAAAAAAAAAAAAAAAAAAAAAAAAAAAAAAAAGCCACTGGCTATTTGACCTAATATATATCTATCCGTTTTGCACTTTTAGCAGTTTAACTCACTGCCTTTGGTCATTTTGTTCCATAAATTTTGTACTAGGACAGAACTAGAAAGGGTTTTAGGAGGCCCTATTCATGTTTTGCTGTTAAATTCTCATTTTACTTACAGTGGCATCAATCTGGTATGTTAAGTGAAATAATAAAGTTATATAGTGAGTAATGGGTGAAAATTAATTTGCACCACCTGAATCATAGCAAATAACAAGGTTCTTCTAGCAGTTCTTAAATCAACTCTTCTCTGTCCAGAGAGGCATTTTAACCTTTATTATTATGACACTATCTATTAATTGGTTCAGTACCAGTCAGAAGCAGCACTATTGGAAGATCTCCTAAGAGATCTTCCAAAAAGTAACTGTGCTTGTTATAATCTGGTCTTTCTGGCACCCTGATTCCCTTGCTGCCTCTTCCTGGGGTTCTCTGCCAGATACCATACAAGCACTTCCTTCAGGGTAACCATGGGAACCAACTCAGACCATCATATGGGATGCAAAGGCTTGACCAATGTTTTTATCTTACAGGGATGCCTTGATTTAAGGATCTAGGCCTATTAGCATAAAGGCTTTTACTGATTAGTGATTTCCCTACCTGAGAAACACAGCTAAGGTCAGCTGCTGAAAATACTAATTCTGCATTTCAAGCGGTGATTTATAGTTCTGTGTAGAAAACTGTCCTTTTCAGTGAGTAACTGCAACAGTAAGAAAATAAAATCATCTATCATGAACACATGAATTTTTTAGCAATCCCACAATCAATTTAAAAAATGCATTCTTGAAAATGGAAATCTTGAGTCCACTTTCTGTGTAACCTGCTGGCTGTTAATCTTGTTTGAGCCAGTTAAACCACCTGTGCCTCAGTCTCTGTGCATTAACCTACATCAAAGTACATAAATGCCTGGTGTCTGAGCCATTTTATTCATTCAGGTTCATGAAGCTGATTTCCCAAACAGAGGTAGTACAGAAAACATTAATTAAAATGTATGATTGCTCATAATGAGGTACATGGCCAAGACAACTCGAATGCAGAAAAACTGTAACCTACAAAACCTCCTGAGTACACACAACTGGATATGTAAGAAAAAGGTGGTATCATCTGAGATTTCTTCCATATTCTTTGCTTTGTTTTGGTGACACTACAAACCATTAATTTATTTGGAACTGCACTAAAATCCTATTTCTACTCTGTAAAAATGTAAACTTGAACATATTTAAATAGATCTATACTCCTATGCATTTATTGCATGGCTTTTTATAATTATTAATGCTGCTGTAATGTCAAGGCTAGAGGTCAGTGGCTGTCAAGCCTGCATTTACTTTGATTCTAATGTTGCCTTCTGATCAAGAAGCTGAATCAAGGTTCACAGGACAAAATCAAGAAATCAGGAAGCAAGCATTTAAAGTTAAATTGAAGCAGTAAAAACACAAACTCCTCAATGATGGCATTTATCATAGAAGAGGATGAATATTCAAACCTTATGTCATCCAACAACTTAGAGTGTTTCAGAGATGAAGGGTCTTTTATTTTCCTAAAATCAAAACCTCTGTATAACATCTTTATCCAAATGCTGGGACTAAGTAAATAGAGGGAACACAAGTTTACTTCGTTTCTTATTACTCACCATCTTATTTTTTTATATATTTGTAAAGTGATTGCCATTGCTTTCTTGGGTATTTGAATCTCTATCCTCAACCATTACCCACCCCCTGACACACATACACTCTGTCAGAACAATCTTTACAAGCATATATAGTTGATAAACCTTTCTTCCCAGTGTTGAAATAAATATTACTAAAATCATAAACACCACTCTAGAGTAAAGAAACATATGGCATAACCAAGCACCTCAAGAATTTTCTGTGGAGTCCTTATAGGAAAGAATACCAGTTTCTTTGTGGGAAACATTCATGAATTCATCCTCGTGTTGCCTCTTCCAATATCCCAGATCTGCATATAAAGCTCTAAAGCCCAAAACAGGCTTTTGAGAATGCAACCTAGTAAATATCAGGACACAAGACACTGTGTCTTCTATCACTGGACAAGAAGAGAAGAAAGAGAAAAAGAAAAAGAAAAAGAAAAAGAAAAAGAAAAAGAAAAAGAAAAAGAAAAAGAAAAAGAAAAAGAAAAAGAAAAAACAAAAAAAAAAACCTTCCTAGATCCAGATCCCAAAAGCAGAATACACCCCTGATCCCCACACCTGTGCCTACATTCCAGAGAGACATATTACAGGACTTGCATTACAGGATGATGTACCACAGTTTCCCACGCAGTCTTTGTCTCTGGCTAGATACTTCAACTAACATAAAGACAACAATACCATATGATTTGGGTTTTTCTTCAGGGAAAAAAAAAAAAATCGAGCAGACAAGAAGCCATACTGCTTTTCCTGCAAATACTCCAGTGTAGATGCTGGGATGCAGACCTGGTTGCAGGCAGACCTGGCAAGGGTAGCTGTCAAGACAACTGTAATGGCAGAGTACCAAGGTTATGAAAGTTGTTTGATTTCTTTCTTTCTTATTATTCAATACTGTTATCATTCCTGTACTTTTACCAACCATTTCTCTTAGTCAGACACCTATCCTTTGTTTCATATATTTTGACCCATAGAGACCTGATGAAATAGTATTCTTTCCAGAGAAGAGATCTCAGAGCATCTTTATGACAGCTCCTATACACTGAATCTGGAAATTCAAGGACAGGCTCTCACAATCTTTGGGTCCAAAGCAGCTCATAAGAACTACAGATTTTGAAAGTATTAATGACATTATAAGTCTCTGAAGAAAATACAGGCAGGTTCACTTGGAATTCTTTTTCATCAGTGAAGAAAATAGGCAACTGACTCCAGAGCTTATGTGTTTTCTGTGTGTTTTTCTTTTTCTTTCTGTCACAGAACTACTTATACTCCACACATTTCTTGTGTTCACAAGCAATACCCCTCCAAGCAAGGTACAGAAAGAACCAGGAGAACAGTTTACAGACCTAATGCAAGGTCAGCAACAAAAGACCTGATCTCAAAGCAGTGCTTTTAGGGAATAATATTTATCTCATTTATCTTTTGTTTATTACCATCTTTTAAGTCATTCTGTTCTGTGAGCTGGTCTCCAAAGGAACCATTTTCCTCCACACAGGGATTGCATATTCAGCTTCGGGCCTCTCTCTGTACCAGTGCATTCTCTTTCAAATGTGAAGTGCCATCAATTGTTATCACCAGCAGTTTCAAATAACTCTATTATATATAATAAAACCCCCTATATATTAAAAAACTGCAGTTTTATTATATATAGACTCTAAATTTATTAGCTTATCATGAATGTCACTAGAAAATAAGGTTTCTAAAATTAGAAGTAAAAACAATGTAAAGTCCAGCTATTACTTAATCTTTTTGATAAAATATTGATTTAAAATGACAATAAAATTGGTTTTTACTATCTGATCTATAACATTCGAGTTGCATTCTAAGATTCTTCCACTATTATGAATTCACATAATGGTGCGTACAGACATTTAACAATCTATCTCATGTACATACTTTGAACATTAGACTATGCATGTTTAGTTGCACAAAATAAGTCATGCCAATATACACTCTGCTAATTGTTGGCTCAATTTGGTGAAAAATGGGCTGACATCAGTACAAGGGAGCGGAACCACCAGGTTGTTTTTTGTCCCTATATCAGACAACTAAAAAAAAAAAAAAGCTCTTTCCTTATTTGAGCATAGCGTGGGAGGTTTTCCTAAAAATGAATAATACTTGTAGGGGCTTTATCCAAGGAATCAAAAGGAAGTCAGTCACAGAATCTTTAAGGTTGGAAAAGACCTCTAAGATCATCAAGTCTAAATGTTGTTGAAGAAAGTTCATTCAAAGATCAGAACCAAAGGTATAAAATCTATAATGTCTGGTATTCTGTGGTGATACAAACCTAGTGTCATCTTCAAAAATGTTTTACACTAAATCCTCATGTTCTATTTTTTCCATTTATTTTCATAATAACATTTTCAAACTAATTAATGCATGATAATGCATGCAATTTGCACAAAATTGTTCTGAAAGTATGTGAAAAACAAAGTGAATGTTTGGAGATTAATTACATATTTAAAATCACTACAAGTCATTGATTTCTTTCACAGGCTTGAAATTCCTTACTATGATAAGTGTGTGATGAACCACAGGCTTTCCTTGGATTGTCCATTTCAAATTCTGATTTAGCTAAAAGATTCCCAAAAGTTCATTAAGTAACACAGCTTTCAGTTGCCTTCATAAGTGGTATGATTTTAAAAGACCTCTTACACCTAGTTTTTAAAAAGTCATTCAGACCTTAAACATCAAAATTTATTTTGAGTGTCTGGTGGTTGAAATATCCCCCAGAATAGGGGACAACTTTTGAAATTTGGCATTTTTTACAGGTATATTTCTAATAAACAGTAGTAAATACCAGACAGACTTCTCTTCTTAAGGATACTCAGCACGGACAACACAGAGAATGAATGGTCAGTTTCTAAATTTAACACATAATTCAGTCACTGGTCCAGTGTCAGATCATGTTTGTTTTAATAAATTCAACAAAAGATTTCAGTCCTTTTCTTCCAAACCTATGAAGCCATGAAGCAAAAGAAATATAAGAAATTAAGCCACCTGGTAACCTGCTGTAATGCTTTTGTGAAGTTGCATGTTGTCTTTGTAAAATCCTTTTTTGCCAAAATGTCTATATTATCACCTAATTAAAAGAAATCTCTTAGAGAAAAACGTGTAGTTATTCTCTGGACATGAACTCTGGGTACCAAAGAACGAATGGCTTTGCAAGTGTTCACGTGAGCACTTGCCTGAAGCCTGAAATAAGGGTGTACACCCAGTAAAGTTGGGCCTGGTTGTAACATTTAGTTAACTCAAACTCCACAGGATACACACAGCTCAGTAGGTGAGTAGGTCCTGTGATACAAAATTTAAGGTCCAGCAGAATCATTAATTTCATGTCACATGCTTGGTTTTGGATGGTGTTTGACCTTTGAGAGTCAAGAGCAAGAGACCACAGATCAGTTCTGTAAAAGCTTCTCCCTTTAATAACTGTTCTTTTTTGAGAGTGTGTGATGGTCTACTTTGGTGAAAAATTGTGTAGATCCATCTACATTTCTTTAAATGATGCAAAATACCATAATTCTAAGACCAGAAAACCTCAAATTCAGTGACTGATTCAGAGTATTCTCAAGAAGACACTTGCCAGTGTTGGTCTAATAGCTGTATTATTCATTAGTTCTCTATAAGGTCAAAAAATATATTTTTAAAAATCTTAATTTTCTGTTTGATTCACATAAAAATAGCTTTAGCATTTATAAAAAAAACAACAAACAAACAAACAAACAAACAAAAAAACCTTATAATTACAGAGCATTTCTAAATATCCTTTCAAGAAAGAAGACCTCGCCCGGATAATCAAAACCTGTCAAACAACTGCTACTGAAGAGATAAGAACTAAATTTTATCACTGTGGTTTAGGTCCACAGCTAGAGAGTTTTGTCACATATGGCATATGTTCTTTGCTTCCTATTAACACTAAAATTAGTCAGAACAATTAGCAAATCAGAAGGAAATTACACCATGTCTTGCAACAGGACAAAGAGACTGTCTTTCCCCTGTCCCACAAGCAAATGGGAAGACAGAGGAGCTTGGACTCCGTAGACAGCTTCACAAAAGAAAAAAGCAGAGGGAAATTATTATAGATTATCCTTGATTATAGAAGTGAAAGGGAGAGAAGATAGAAAGAAATAGATAAAAAGAGAGGGAAAGACAGAAAGCATTTCAGACTTGATGTTCCGCTCACCTCTCTCTCAAAGGGATTCGTACCTCAGATTAAATCCTAATATCCCTATCAAACATCCCAGAAGTTCAACTTGGTAAAAATTTATGGGGTCAAATTCATCTCTATAAGAGACAAATATTGCCCACAGTAAGTGTTTAGCTCACGTACTGCACAATATTTGTATTTTCCATGCAACAACAATCTCTTTGCTCTATCCCTTCTTGCACTGATCAGTAAATTTCACAGCAAGGAAAAATATGTTTGCAATACAGATCGGAATTACAACATTATAGTCCTCTAACACTCTAGGAGACAGGGAAAATTTTAGTCCTAAAGAAGTCAAAGAAAAGAAATAATAATTCTAAAGGAAAATACCATAGGTCAGCATATGACTTCATTTATTTTCTGGTTTTGAACTTTTTCACTACTTTAGCAAACAGAAACATGGGGAGTTGTTTTCCAAAGTAGAAAATACATTTGTAGGAAAATCAAGGCTGCAGTCCTTTAGCAGATGTCACGTTAGTTTGATATACCCTGGTCATAAGGACAACAAAAAAAATGATTGCATATAAACAGTCCTCACAATGCTAAGAGTCTGCAAAAAAACTGTACACACACACAAAATAAAATGATTCAGCACATTCATTGCCAGGTTTTAAAATGGCTTTGTACATTTTAACGAAATTTAAATACAGTAAAAAGGTAAAGCTTTGATGTCCAAACTCTAGTTTCAGTATTTTCTCTTTCATGGACTAAGCAGAAAACCCCAAAAGACAGCAACTTTAACTAGCTTTATTGTATTCAGATTTAGTAATTAGACAAATAGATGGCTGGGAATGTATTTACTTTGTTTAGAATAAAATTAATTCCTGAGAGAACTTGAGATTGCAGCATTTCCTCTAACACACATAGTGAAGTCTGCATGGAAGGAGGCCTTATATCAAAATAATTTAGCAAAGATTACCATAACAGAGATGTTTAGAGGGTTAGATATTTTATCACATTTCACTTTTTGCTTCCCTTCACTTTCGAGCAAGTCGAATAATGCAGATCTCCTATCAAACAGTGCCAAACAAATTTGGTTCTCCTGGAAACCACTATTTGCATAAGCCTGTTTGTGCACTTGAGCTTCTCTCCCACAAGTAGCTCTTTCGCTCTTTGCTGTGTTGCCTTTTTAATGGGAAACTCAGGGCAGAAAAATACATTTTTACATCCAATTTATAGCCCTAAGTAGTGCAGAGCTCTAATTCTGGTTCACAGTTATATCAAGGTAGTAAACAATTCCGTGTTTACTCCTGTTTTAGGAACGGGACCAATGGCTCTTCTGATCTCAGTACAAAGAATAAACATGGACAATTTTGGAAAATTTCACAGTATAAATTGGACACAGATGCAGGCGTGTGTTCCTGGATACTTTTTCACCCTATTGAGGTGCACCAGCACCCAGCAACAGTTTGAAGCACACCTCCTCAGAACTAACTCTGGCTGGAACTGTTCATCATGCTAACATGGCTGTAGCTGATACAGGAGTTTAGCATCTGAGGAATGCACAAAAGCAGGGAGTGTAGCATGCCTGAAGACTCTAGCTTGGGCTTAGCATTATTGAAATAATTCAACTCACGTTAATGGCACTAGAATTATTAGCATCACTTTTAGATAACAACCTTAAGTATTTCTTTTCCTGAGCTTTTCAAGGCACCACACAGGCTCTGCTCCTATCTCAGTTGCAAGTGAGTAAATTGCAATTTAAAGTGAGTGACCTTTTCAAGGTCAGAGATGAGCTATATAGTAGGGTTTGTAGACTTTTCACATTGTTTTTCAGGTTTTTTTTTTCTGTACACTGTCAGTGATTAACAAGACTTATTATACAATTCTTGATCCAGAAAAGCACTTGAGTATATGCACTGGAGATGACCATTTAATCTAACAAGAGCAGGTACTGGCTTGAAGTTAAAAGGCATGTTCCACAGCTTTGTTATTTATTAGTGAGAATATTTACCACTATGAAAGGAGACAGACAAACCAGTAAAGCATATCCTTGCTTTGAGGAAAAAAAAATAATGTGCTCAGATTTAATCCTTGGAGTATGCTTGAATTTACTTCCAATTTTCACACTATTCCTGAGTTAATGTTCTCAAGGACATGTCTTATTCTCAAGTGCCCTGGGGAGAATCAAGTCAAAGATTTCTTCAGGCAGCTCTTTCTAGTAATTTCTTTATATTTAAGTATACAGAACCCAGGACATTCATTTAAAACAAGTGTCCTCTTTATTGTCCTAAAATCCACTAATCTCATTCTTTTGACTCTCAGTTTCAGGAGCATCTCATTATGCTAATAAAAGGGAAGACTTGTTTAACTTAGAAGAATTTAGACTTATCAATCACATCAGCTCAAAA
>JAWWTY010000077.1:92718884-92841357 GCA_035222235.1 Margarornis squamiger | reverse complement strand
CATCTCATTATGCTAATAAAAGGGAAGACTTGTTTAACTTAGAAGAATTTAGACTTATCAATCACATCAGCTCAAAATATATTGGTATTGCAATGAAAATGCCTGAAAAATTCTACCGCATTAGAGACTTACCAAAAGAAACACTTAGGCAGAAAATTAGATTTTGACAATGGAAGTAAAATGCAGGTATTTTAAAAATCAGCTAATCATTACACTCTCTTCTTCTAGATTACTAAATCCGAGCTCTTCTTGTGGAAAAGCTACTCATATGGAGGGGTTTTACGCAAGAGACATTATTTAAATGGCCAACCAATTCTTTTCAGTAAAGATCAGTATTGACTACTAAGGCTTATTCATGCAATTTTATGAGCTTAGACAGATACACTGTATCTGTAGTTCAAAAAAAACTCTCTCACAAAAAGAAGAAAAAAAAAAAAAAGGCCCCATAATTGATATTAGAGAGTAGAACAGGACATTGGAAAATGTTGTAAGGAAAAAGGAAAGTGATAATGACTTCCTAGCGAAGTACTTGACAGCAACTCTGACAAGTACCACTCAGTTTCACAGATCACTAGTAGCCAGATTGTTAACTTGAATCTCCACCAAAACAGAAAATTTTGAAATATCTGCAAAAAACCTGACACATCTGGAAATTGTTTTGCCTATAGTCCCAGTTTCTTTGTCCCATCCATGCATTACAGTTCCTGGCTAAAAAAGGAAATATTATTTTCATCATCTTATTACAGTGAAAAAAAATTGCAATTTTAAATTGGACAGTGTCAACTCAACAAGCCAAAAAGTGTCTGTGACATTTGTGTCCTTTTTAGGAATAGCCAAGTAAGATGTTTGTCACTATCTCAACACAGTAATAAAGAGCATTGTTAAGTGGACGTGTGAGCTGCATTCCGCATGGCTGTACCAGTGTGTCATAGCCCATAACTCCATTCTATAAACATCCACCTCCTTCAGTGAACAGATCACTCCATGCTCTGCACTGTTCCTTCTGTGGCCGCTGCACTGACCATGGTAACAACAGAAAGAGACCGCATGAGACCAACGTGTGATTTTACATAGGTCAAAGCAAAGTTTGACAGAAGAATGCTCTGTTCACCACCTTTCCTTCCTTATCTCACTAATAGGTTACTTTCATGGCGGGTATTTGTCAGCAGTCTCTATTTTCAGCTGGTACAAATAGATTCAAATTGAGAGAAACTTGATAAGGTGTTAAGCTGGGAGAAACTACTATAGTTTGAGAAGTAAAGCTGCTTATACACTTTTGCAGATGTCTTTATGTTCACCATCAATAGAGGAAACATGAGAAGGCAGAAATAAAAGCAGCAGTTAGATGCAGAACTCCAAGAGTTTCATCCAGCCAATAGTGGCTCTGGAAAGAATATGCCAGCATCAACCTCTGCCTTGGCAAGTGTCCCTCTCCCTCACACTGCCCACGGAAGAGGAAGATCAAGTGCAGTAGCCAAGATTTCACAGATACAAAGTGTATCCAGTTTAACTTCTCACACTTATCTGCACACTCTAGAAAACTTAACCTAACTGTAAAGGTTGTCAGCTGACTGGGATATATTTTTTTAAATAACATTTAAAAAAAAAAAAAAAAAAGTTGCTCAGGATGTTTTAAGATTATGCTGTTTTTCCCATTCCCCTGTTTGCCAAACTTCACCATTTGGGAGACAGTATGCACTCATAGAGATTGCAAGGAATTTTATATCTGCTTTTGTTTTTTCCATCTAAAGTATATAAAACCCCCATAAAAAAAATAAAAAAACAAATGTTACTTTGTCTCTCTATCATGTAGTTTTTAAAGTAGTTACAGAGACAGAGAAAAATCTATGGAGAAAAATACATGTTATATACTTTGAAGTAAAAATGGAAAATACTCAGCTGTATACTTTTATATATATATATAGTACTTTAAAAGGGTCATTCTAATTACTTGGCTTTTTTTTTGGAATTATGCAGGTGCTAGCTGGAAAAAAAACACTCTTATCTAGCTATCAGCTACAAAATAGAAAAACAAATTTCAAGAATTATTGAGCTTCTGAAGTTTGGAATGACTAAGACCTAGTTAAAGAAACATATGCTACACTGATTACATAGCAGCCTCTGCTCCATGTACTCAAATAGGAATATACTGTAAAACAAGACTTTGGACAACATATTGAAAAATTAAATACAGTGTTCCTGCATCCTGTCTGATAAGGTTCATGTTATGGTTCATGGAATTTTCATGTTTTCTTTTGTCATCTATGGAAAGAAATTATGACACTTGATATGTCATAAAGGCAGAGACACATGGAAAAATAATAGCAGATCCATTTTAATGCCTTCAGTGCATAGTTAGCTTATCTAAGTGTTTGCAGCAAATGTGAGCCATCACAGTAAGCTTATCAGTTTTTCAGCACTCCACATCATACAGTGATGGCAGTTTTTGATCGGATCAGAGTAGCCTTAAAGGCAAATTAAGTCATTTTATGGTCAAGTCATAGCCTGACCATCACCATTTTAACTCCTTGAATCCAGGCCAGACTGCTTGACTGAAAAACACATTAAACAAGAGCCTTAAAAAATGTAAGAAATATAAGATTTTTCTATGTCGAACTTAAAAATCCTGCTCTCCTAGCAGATCCACAAAGCTCTTTTTAGTATCATTATATGCATGCAGAGTAATTATGCTAATTCTACTAATTAGCCAGTATGGATAAAACTGCTTCCCAGCCCTTTCCCCATTATAAGCTGTTAGAAACTCCAGAAAAAGACTCAACAACTCTTGGTAAAATTTGTTCCTATTTGAGTTTGAGCCAAGCCATTCTACACAATTCCACTGAAGCACAGCAAACAAGGTTAGGCATCAATGCATAACTGAAGTAGGCTTTGTGCTGTCAACATGGATCAGATTCAGACTGGCTCCCTTCCAGAATTATGCTTTTAAAAGCTCTTTTAGTAACAAATTACATAGAAGATAAACATGCAATTAACCAATCTCCCAAGAAGCTAACAATCAAAATACTCCGTGCTGAAGTATTAAACACATTATTGCTGTTGCCTTCATCTACCACTTGGTTCCCCAGTATCTATGCTATAATACTTTCTGCCAAAGCCATGCTTAATTGATGTAAGTGCATGCAACCATTTCTTAACTTTAAATTCCAGGCTTTGAGTACACAGCACTATGGAATGTAAGATGGAAAACAGATCAAAAAATGAAAACTTACAGTTTCCATATGTACATTGTCATTTTCACAGTGCTCAGAAGGCAGGTCCACAAGTACACTGTTCACAAGTGTGAATGGATATCCAAACTGTGTGATATGAGTGACTTCCAGTGTTACTACCTGCATATGTTTTCATTACTTCAAAATTAATGCAAGGCCAAATTCCAATTGCTTTATTCATATAGTTACATTAAAATCAAACAAGAGATGAGACAGCTCGGAGACCAGTCACATCTCTATAAATTTTCCTTAGATTAGACAGATAGGTTGGAGGCTAGTTTTTTGTTTCTGATGAAGTTTAGGAATTATATAGGCAGAATTTATGGCAGCCACTTCTTAGTACACTCAGGAACAGGGCTTTATAAACACAGGGTCACTGGAAAAAATCTAAAGCAATTGTTCAAAGTCCTTACTTTGCATGCTTTTAATGTTACGGAAAATCTGGGTAGGAAAGTTAGTGACAAAAAAGAGTCAGAATAAGTGACATAATCATGTCTTCATGCCCACATAAGAAAAATTTCTTGACTTTGAACTCAGCCATTTCAGGTTAACAGGTAACTGCCCTAGTCAGAAAATATAATTTGTCATATTGTACCCAAGAGGTGATGCTTTACACACCTCTGAGTTTTCATTACAAAAGGCCATCTAGTTTAGCCTATATCCCTTCAATGCATCTTTGTACATCTACCTCCATTCACTGGACATCTCACTTCCTTGTTTCCACAGCTGTGCCATGACTGAATATAATCTTTTTTCCAAAAATCCTTCATAATTATTGGTTATAGTTATTGAGGGTGCAGTTACCAAACTACAAGTATTGGTATAAATAGTGCATTGTTCACAGGCAGAACCCTATGCAAGAGGTGTCCAACCAGCCAAGTGAGCAAATTTCACTGTCACAGGATAATCAAGAGTTATATACACCCATGGCAATTTCTCTTATTGTGTCCTGACAAGACACCCCTCCAAGCACTACACTTTTCATGCTATTCCAGCCTCGGGGGGGGGGAAACAACAATAACAAAAAAAAAAAAAAGAACAAACAAACAAAAACCAAAACAAAAACACTAGGCAGGTAGTCTCAAATCACTAAGGAAATTAGTTTAATTTTGTTTCAATTAACGTTGCATACACTTCATTTGGTAGCAGAAGAATTTGGTACCAAGAATAAGTCAGAATGAGACATAGAAAGTAACAAATGGCTGTTACTATCAGGCTTCACTTCAGACACTTCAGATTAGTGTTCTTATGGTGAAGTTTTGGTAGAAAGATTCAAAACTGCTTCAAGGAATGAAGAAAGTGACAAGATTTGCAGGACTTGAGGAAAGAGAATAAACACAACACATGGATGTAAAAATGTATACCACTGTAGCAGAAGTGAGATATTTCTAAAAAAACTTGATCTTGAAAGTAAGTGGATCAGTACCCCTCCTACCTGTAACTATCATATCTTGAAACAGTGTTGCCATCAGCTTCATTCAAACTAAGGTCTCTGTCCATCTACCCGCTACTCATCCAGTGTCTGATCTTTAGAAGCTCTTTGAGGTACCCTCAGAGAGTCCTGTCTGGAATACCTTAAAAAAACATCACCTCACTAAACAAAGAAAACAAAATTCGGAAAGGATATATTTAGTCCATTCCTGCACCAATGCTTCCCCTGATTTTTGCACAAAAATATTTCCTTTCAACTGTCATCTGAAATTGTGATAGAGATCAACATCAACAGGGGACCTGAAACTACTTTCTATGCACACCTCCCATCCAAAGACAGCATTGTTACCTACTAAACTCAGAGCAGGATAACAAGATGAAAAAAAAAAAAAAAAAAAGATTTAAAAAAACCCTTTCTCCCACCCCTTGCTCCTTCCAGGCAAGGGGGTTCTGGATTCTCTATCTCATCTCCCTCAGCAGCAGCACAGGGAGACAGGGAATGGGGGTCACCATCAGTTCATCACATTTCGTTTCTGCCACCTCTTCCTCCCCTGCTTCAGCGTGGGCTCCCTCCCATGAGAGACAGTCCTCCACACACTTCTCCAACATGAGTCCCTCTCAGAAGATATGGTTCTTCATAAACCACTCCACTGTGGGTCCCTTTGCCACAGGATGCAGTCCTTCAGGAATGCTGATCCAGCATGGGTCCCACATGGGATCACAGGTTCTGACAGCAAACCTGCTCTAACGAGTGCTCTCTCTCTACATGGATCTACATGTCCTGCCAGGAAACCTGTACCAGCATCGGCTTCCCACAGGGTCACAGCCTCCTTTGTGCATCCCCCCGCTCTGCCATCAGGTCCTCCACAGGCTGCAGGTGGAGCTCTGCTTCCCTCTGGACTATCATGGGCTGCAAAGGGATGGCCTGCTTCCCCAAGGGCTGCAGATGAATCTCAGCTCCAATGCCTAGAGCACCTCCTTTCTCCTTCTTCGCTGACCTTGGTGTCTGCATAGTTCTTTCTCTCATGTATTCTCACTCTGCTCTTCTCTGGTGTCAATTACTTGTGCACAATACCATTTTTTTTACTTCTTAAATGTATTACCACAAAGGCATTACCACCGTCACTGATGGGCTCAGCCTTAGCCTGTGGCAGGTCTGTCTTGGATCCATCTGGCATTGGCTCTGTTGAACACCAGGGAAGCTTCTAGCAGCTTCTGAAAAAAGCCCCAGCTTCCCCCAAAACCTTGCCAGGCAAACCCAATACAACATGTAAGGTTGTTGCAAAAAGCTGTCATGTAGGTGCTGGGTCTAACCACATCTGAGGCAGTTAGCAGAGCGAGTTATCCATACACTATTTATTTTTGTTACTATTTTTTGCATTGACCTGTTCTTCCCTGTATGCAAAATTCTTAGAAGGCAAACGGTAGCATAATGAATACACTACAATTATCAGGAAAAATCCAGCTATTCAGTTTGTATGGCTGAGGTAGTGGTGGGATGCAGACAGCTATGTTTTCACATTCCCTTTCACCTAGAGGCTTTATATGTGCCCTAAGACAACACAGATGTTCTGGAAATAGGATTACATCCATCTGCAAAGTGATAACAGCAATAGCTTGCAGAGATAGCACAAGCATAATGATCTGATGTATGCATAACATAAGCTCTGTGATAAGGGAGGTCATACTTTAAAGTACATGAGAAGGCAGTGCACATGTATGTTCATACAAATCCAAGTGAATGACAAGACAATTTGTTCAGCAGCTCTACAGCAGTGCCATTTGCCCGTGTTTTTCTCACATATATCTTTGCCCTATGTTATTCACTGACAAGCATACAATTGAAAAAACAGCCTGGGTGCAGCAAACGCAAGACATCTGTGAGAAGCTGAGTGGCTACAACATAGCAACACCATGGCAGTCATTCAAGGATCTGTTACACTCGCTCTTCTGCATTTCTTCTGCCAAAAAGCACCAGAACCACAATTAAGCAAATCTTCAGATGTGTCCTTGCCACGGTCACTTGGAGACAACACACACAAAGAGATCTTGTTCTCTCTCTACTAGGTATTCCCAAGTTTTCTACTAAAATAATGCACCATGCCTGCATGTTAGAAATCAATGGCATAACATAGACAAGAAAAAGCAAGGAAAACTTTGAAATTTTACACCTGTGTGAAAGTTTTCCATGTGCTACTGTTGGCCTCAGCAGCAGTAAGGGAGCAAATTTTATAGTGTAATGAACTCTGATACAAAGCCCTCCTTCAAAAATCAGGCATGTAAGTTGTATCTTTATCACACTAACCTTATTCTCAGGAAAATGCACACTGTTATCAATAATTGAATAACTAAAAAACTCTGAATTTAGGATAAAACTATTTTTATCCCTTACTCTGTCACCCAGCATGGCACCACATTGCCTTTTGCAAATCTGTTTCTCTCCTCTTAGCAAGTAAAGCAGCACAGAACACTTGGCCAAGTTGCAATGTATAAAAGAGAGACTTTCTGAGGGTACCCACAAGAGCTAATGACATATCAGGTTCCCATCTGCAGAAGAGAAGACAGATAAGGACATGCAGGCTGCAGGAAAGCATGATTGATCAGAATCATCAGCAAATCCTTGACTATACACTATATACATAGGGCTTGAATTCCTACATTACTGCACTTATGTAAAAAGGTGTTCTGACAAGAGTCTAACTTACTAACAGGGGACTGTTATTGTCATTACCAAACACAGAACAGAATAACACAACCTATTTTTGCAGATTAATTCCAAAGGTGAAAAGCCTGTTCTAGTATTCTTGCAGTTATATATCATTAGACTATGCAACACGGTGGTTCTATTTCCACAGCTCCCAAATTGGAGTGATAGAAATTTTTCTAAAACATGTCAAAATATTTTTTCTTAATGATTTTTTGTGCATCTGTTTGGCCATCTTTCACACAGTTCTACCACATTACACTGTACAAACAGAACTAGGATATGGACCCAGTCCTGCAACTCTTACTTGCTTGTATAATTCCTTAAACTCCCCACTACAGAAACTGAATTTCTCCTGCTTACAACTGCGTCTGCTCTCCTAGTTTTCCTGTACTGGTCGTGGCATCATACATCAGCCAAGTTATTGTTCACTCCTATTGTTCCTTATGTAACCCAATATGAACAGAGATGTATATTCATCAGGTTTTTGCATACACAACTTTCTAGAAAATTATGTGGGTTTGCACACAAATCAATATGCATATGGTAATTACAATGTTTATTAAAACACATGAATTTTATATTCAGACCCATTTGCATAGTTAGAGGTCACACCACATGACTTTGACTGAGCCACAATATTGATCTAGCTTCTCTTTTACTACCTTTGAACTGCCAAACAAATAAACAGAGAAGTCTTTCATCTTCTACTAATTTACTGTAGCAAGTACTTACCCTTTCCTGTCCTGTTACACTTATGCTCAGAAATTGCTCCCAGTTGTTAACAACTTTTTTCTTGCAAAAAAGTAAAAAATAAAATTAAAAAAAAAAGCAAAGCTTTTTATACTTGCAAATCCTCCATATTTCCAAACAATATATTTCTAAAACATACAGTGCACACACAGTAAAAAGAAACAAATAATCCTGACAAGTACTTTTTGCGTTCTGGAACATTAAAATGAGATTTAACACAGTGTCACTCCAGTGTCAGAAAATGCAGAAGAAAACAAATCATGACAATGTTTTAAAATATGTTAAATTTATGTTTTGTGTTGCGTGTTCAAACCTTACCAGTTTTCATAATCTATGACTTTTCAGAACTGCTAGAGACCTACACAGAAAATGGCCAAGTGATGACCAGTGTCTTTGGAAAGGCTCTTTCCCCAGTAAACAAGTCAAGAAGCTGCCATTGCTGATAAGAGGTAGCCTGATCTATCAAACCTCTTAGCAGCAAAGCCAAGTCTTTCCCTTCCTCCTCTCACCCAGAAGCTTAAATCCTTTGATCTACGAACCAGGAAGGTATTTATTGCTTTTCCCAGGTAGCCTATTTCTTCCCATACTCTTTCCTATGCCACAGGTGAAGTACTGTTTATGGCCCACTACTACCCCAGAGGCTGATCAGTGAGGTTGAGTTCAGAGACCCCAGTCACCATCTGAAGCTCTCTTGCTCCCAGCATCTGCTCTCCTAGTGTCTGCATGTTGCTCATGTCCTCATGTGTTGGGCCAGTTTTTATTCACTCCTGTAGTTTATTAGCTGTTGCTACCTCCTTTCTCCTTGTTTATCATCACAACTCCCAAGCTCTAAGACCCCAATTTCACAGGTGACTTCTGAGGATGTGAAGAGGAACCAGCAGAATATCCTTATCAACACTCTACATTCTTGTCTACGACACTCCCTCCCTTATCTTGTGCCTGGCTGATAGGAATGTTCCTCTGCAGATTCTCTTGCACTAGTACCTCACCTACCGATAGTAAAAAATGTGTGTACACGTTTCACTATGCGTGAGGTCAGTATTTAATAGAAACATTTTTCCTAGCTTTAGTGACACTGACAATGTCAAAGCCCAAAATTCAAGGACTGACAAAGGACTTCAAGGACTGTCTACTGATTTTAAAGCAAGATTCTTTTCATTCACATACACACAGTTCTGCTTTTTCCCATAGACTGAAAAAGGAGTTTTTCAAATAGGCTTTTGTGGGTGATGAAACTATCTACTGACTCTACCTCAACTACAAAAAAATTATTTCTGTGTATACACAGACCAAAAAAAATCAACACCAATGCAATTAGCAAATGAAATGTAGACACTCCTTGTGTCAACAGAAAGTTAGCTATTTGTATATCATTAGAATTACCTCAAAGTGAGAACACACTGCTGGAACTATGACACTTTTCATCCTGAGACATGCCATCTCCTTAGTACTATCAACAGAAATTAAAATATAATAACAAGACTATAACACTCACCACTGTTGGATGATGCTCTGTAAGAAGAAAGATGACCAAGCATTTAACAGTACATGTAAACTTCATTTCTGTGCTTGAGGTAAAGTACAGTTCAGTGGAGAAAAACCTAGCAAAACCACAACTCCTCACATAGGAAATTAAGATACAAGGACAGGCACCTAATTTTCACCAGCTTTTCAATAGACTCTGAAATGCTTTGAAGTATTACAAATACGGTTTTCTTGACTGAAAAGGAAGCCTGAACTTCTTACCATCTCATCACTATGAAAAGGAATCGAGTGTCTCAGATGTGATTCCTGAAAGATAGCTGCTTGTGTCTATATTTAGATAACTAAAGATCAAATGGTCTAAACTCTATGAAAAGTGGCTTGCTTGCGTTTTTATCTAGTAAACTAGTAATTAGGAAAAAAGCATCTTTCAATTTAGGACTCGAAATGTTAAGATCTGGTTCTCAGAATTATTAAAAATATACAACTGCCACTGAAGTAAAAAACAAGTTTAGAGGGTCATGGGGCAGGAGTGCAGGTGTCCCTTTATAGTAAGTTATCAAACTTGGCTTCCTCTCACTTCGAAGTGAACTAAATGCATCCTTCATCTTTAAAGCAAGTTCAGAAAACCGGAGAAAACAAAAAGCCTCCAAGTTTCACAGTTCTTTTCTCATATCTCTTGAAAGAGCATTTTGATTTTAGCAGAGATGATGTTATTCTCTGAAAAGATGACTTCAGCTCCTGCATTACCTTCAATATACAGCTCTTATTGGGTAACATCAGCACAAGAAGAAACCATATTTTAATTTAGCATTTGCTATGCTTCTGGAGATTTGTCAGAAGACTGTGCCTTTTCCCTACAAACTTGTACTACAGATGAATAACATGATATTTATATGAAATTTCAATTCAGGAAAAAACTCATAGTCTGACTGCTACCCTTCAAAACACCTTTAAAAACTGTGTCTCTCAAACACTGCTAGGTCCTTATGGGTATTCTAAATCATTTCATTTAATGTAATCTTTTTTATGTGGTTCTGTTCTATTACCATCTACAGTTTCCTTAAGAGCAGTCAGGGGACTGAATTGCCTTGGGCATATCAAAACATATTTCTCCACCAGTGCTGTAGAGGACACTCACTTGCTACTAGTTTCCTTGCTAAGTTATACAGAAAAATCAATATGAAATTGCTGAGAATAACACATGGGAGTTATTATAAAGGAGCTCAATGTCCTGGAAAGTTTTCTAGAAGTGTCTTGCTAGTTCAACTCAAGTAACTATTCCTGATTTTTAGAGGTCTGTTAATTCAGAAAAATAACTAGCTAGTACAGCCCATTAATTCCAACTCAAAGCCACAAATACAAATCCTGTTTTAAAGTAATGAACTCTCTTTCACTGACTAGATAACATTTTACCTGACAGCATATTCATACAAATATTGTGCAAGTCATCTACTTGTAAATATCACAATAATTATTACAACAGAGAGCTTTATTTGTAAATATTAATAAAATAAAGCATGCACACAGTACCTCTGCAGGATTAAAGCCTGCATCATTGTAACTGAGATGTTTATGTTTCATTTCAAGTAATAGTGTAGTAGTTGTGTTCCAACATCTTTTCTATCTACACAAGACTGTTATTTGATTCAAATTTTTTTTTAGTAAAATACAAACTGCACAACAGACTGTGCAAAAGTTTAATATGCAAAACTCAGTTAGATGCATTTGTTTCTTTTGAGAAAGAAAGTCAGAGAATAATACATACACCAATGAGAATTTTATCAAGAAGATGTAAGAATTTTTATTCCAAGGTTTCTCTACAAAGTACAGTATAGATAAGCTTTTTTCAAACTGGAGATCAAAATATGCTGCAATCACACAATCATTCTCTGGTTTACTACTTTTGGTATCACACAGTTGGATTCTTTGGAATCCAGAGATACCACTGCAAAACCAAAATCACACGTGGAACTTAAACACAAAGAGTTTCATTGTTGTTTAAAAAAGAAAAACTAGTTTTAAAAATCTTAATCTCAGATCTAACTATGCACTTAAATGAATATATTGAACAACTTAACGAAAATACTGACATCAGTAATGGCCACATTGCAAGGGCTAAAGGGATAATCAGAATTTAAAAAAAAAAAAAAAAGACACACAAAACAAAATAAACAAAAAAAAATCATACAAAGAAAAAAACAAAGGTAGGAAGAAGATTTAAACATGTTCTATTTCTTAGATGCTAGTTCAATATTTGGAGCAGAACAATCTTGACTTGCAAATCCAGTGAACAGGAGAGAAGCTGAGGTATGTTCTCAGACTTTACCAATTAGTTATTCCAAGTTTGAAGGTAATGCTGTGTGCTAGCTTTGCTCCATGGGTTTTTATTAGTGGTATTGACAAGAAAAACTAAAACTGTTCCTAGATGTCTAACTTCAGAAGCAGTTTCCCAAACTCTTTCTTTAATGACAATTCATGACCTTGGCCAGTTTAAAAGACACAGGTTATGGGAGAAATCAGCCACCTCTAAAAGTGGTAATGGCTCAAATCTCAGTGCAAATACTAAGTTAAAAAAGAAAACACTTAATAAACAGCTTTGTAATTTGAGCCCAAACTTTATCTTGTCCATCTCAGTGTTTTCAGTCTTCTCAGAACTCAGCTTGTAGGGCCCTGCACATGTGTGTTAGTGTATGTGGACACTGGAGGTGGCTTTTGATAGAGATGGGGATATGTGAGGATATAGAGGAAAGGATTAATGACAGAAGAGAATCAGGAATCTTAAAGCTTCAAATAGATTTTTTTATTTATTTTTTTTTATAAAATCAGCTTTGGATACTTTTATAAAATCACTTAAACCCAAGTCAAATTTAAAAACAAGAAAAGTAAAGAAGCTTTTAAAATCTGGATAATGTCTTAGGGGTGTTACATGATCTTTCTGCCTGCAATTTATTAAGTGTTTAAATAATTTATTTTTTTTTTTAAAAAAAAGGAAACAAATATTTTTACTTTATTAACTAATTCCAACAAGTTTTTAAGAGGCTTACAGAGAAAATCTTGTAACACAAACATTACTGCTGCACTACTAACTATAGCAGGCATGGTACTTCCTTTGCCTTAGGAACCAGTGTTACCTACAGGGCTCACTGTCCTCTGCTCAAAATATCCCACCATAGCCACAGCCCATCTTCCCACCAGAAATAACTCACAAGAACTGTGCCCAGGCAGCAGCTGGCAGAGTTGGCAGAAACCAGACATGCTGATGAACAGTGTAAGTGCTGGTCCTCCAAGTCCATTCTTTTCTTTACCAACAAAGGCATAATTAAAGATTCTTTGCAGCATTCAGTGTTAGTGCAAGACTTTGGATAACACTAATACAATCAATGCAATGAGTTGAGAATAATGTCCGTTAACAGCTTATTCATCTACTTATTTTCTCAAAGATCCTTGATGCCTAAAAAAATATACCAAATTACATTTTACTAGTTTTATTAGATGTTCTTTTGGCACAGTCAAAATCCAGATGATACATTTTAATCTCTAAATGTACTTATTTCATGGAGAGTCTTTTAATCTTTTCACTTTAAATCAGTCATTCTATATTATCCTCTCCAGATGGAATTTTTAATTCATAATTAGCATGGAATAAACTCTCTATAACTGAAGGAAGTTTCAATGAAAATTGAAGTTCAGTGGGAGAGACTTGAAGAAAGAGCAGTGACCTCAGAGGACCATCATTGCATTATTTCTGACAGCGTCTTGCATTAAATGTAGAACACTGCCATAGGTGAAGTATTCACCTAATTCTGGAATTAAGTAGAGGCGAGAAAGGGGGGAAGAGGAGAGGTGACAAAACAAAAGCTGCCAAATTCTCCATAACAGGAAAATTTTGGCCAACAATATGCTTTTACCGTCCTCTCCTAAGATGACTTTGATGCCTTAGTGCTGAGTATTCACATTTAAATCAGCAATGGGGAGGAGATCAATAAAAAGCAAACCAGTCATGGACAAGCTAAGTATTTTCTTTTATCTTTTTCCCATGAAAAGCAGCCATTTGAAAATACTAAACAGCACTGGCAGCAGTAATTTTTAGCATGTCACCACAAGGTCAATATAGTACTAACTTTATAATTCTTTGGGTAATAGGTAAGACATGTTGAAGCGGCTTTTGGTTCATTTGGTATTATCCTTATTATGGCTTTTGCTGGCATCGAGGATCAATATTTCTGAACATTACATTACTCCTGAACAGACAGAAGGACATATTGTTTATTTGGCTGCCTAGTGATTTCTGACACAGGAGTCTATCAATTATGTTATGATATGAAAACCAGTGCCAACTAAAAGGACTCCCAACAGAACACCATAATGAGGTGCTTATTCAGGAGCAATCCAAATATTAAACCTGGAGAACAATAGTTAATCTGAGGCTGGATCTATAGCAATCACTGCTTTTTTTAACCTTGCAGGCCTACTTGTCACTGACTTTAAATATTCATTTTATGAGGTGGTGCAGGGTTCCCCAGAATCCGCTTGATTTCAGCTGCCAACAGTTAAAGCCTTTGGCAAAAATCTCCTATTTAAGCAAATACAGCAGCTAGGCAGGAGATGCAATTACATTACTTTCCTACAGTTAGTTATGTTCTTGCCCAGTGTGTCCATTATTGCCCAGAAGCTTTTGCAAGCACCATTACCCTAGACCCTTTAAAAATTGCCTGTAATGCAAGGTTAAATATCTCAAGTGCATTAAATATAATTTCAAACAACCTCATTGTTATTACATACATGTCACTATTATAGACACTCAATTGTGCATCTATAGTTAAAATTACGTTGTGCTTCTATAGCAAATATCAAGTGCAGAAATCTGATCTGAGTCCAAAAATGTCTACTGGGATCATCTGGATTCCTCTGTTTAGCAAAGAGAAGACACCACAATTCATTAAATGAAAGGATATTTTGCAAATATATGCTTTTCCCTGCTGTCTCATCCCTTGCAATGAAAACCATATTCACCCACTAACTGAATTAGAGAGAATATTCTGAAGTGAGTTGAAGAAGAAAGCTTAGCTGTACATAGGGTTAAAGAAAAGACACAGGATGAAACAGCCTAATACATGTCATATAATTCTAGGAGTGAGACCATCTGTATCACAACACTTCACTTAACATCAAGTCTTTTCTCTGCATCTCTCATGACATTTGAAGATCTTTTAATACATTTATAATAACGTGCATCTTGTGCATTCTAACAAATGCTACAAAGGCCAATTAAGGCTTCCTACATATGGAAAAAGTGTAAAATTTAATTAAGATGTCTGTCTTTAGAGTATAGAAATATCAGTGAGGAGTCAATGCAGTGGACATCATAGGTTTTGTTTCTCAGCTTGAAACTATTATCCACTCAAAATGGGACTGACAGGATCACAGAGAACCCTCAGGATGAAGGAATACATTACTTCTGCTTTATAGAGTATGCTAAGAGAAAAAAGCTTTTTGGATTGGCATGAGGCACACAGAGTTTGAGATGGGAAGGGGCAGAGTATGAGACTGAGGATGGAAAAAGTCTGCAGCACTGTAAAGAAACTGAGATATTTCTGAGTGGAACAGGGAAGAAACACACAACCCAGTCCTTCCTGAAGGCCTATACACCGGAGGAACACACAGACTTTCTTGCAGCACCTTACAGACTTTTAATGTCTTTTGTAAGTCCAGACACAGGAGACAGGACAGAGGGAAAGTTATTTATAAATGTTTTTGGGTTTTCTCCTAATCTTTTATTTTAAAGTTAGCTAACAATTTTTTCCTCCCAATAAAAGTTATTCTTAGAATCATAAAATCCAGGCTGGAATGGCCACAGATAGTTTTTGGAAATCCTTGCTGTAAGGAAAAATCTCGTAAAAGCAATAAACACAGCTATTAGGGTAAGGTTTCTTGATTCTTGGTATAAGCTTTTTTTTTCCCCCTCTAGAGCACCACATCTATTACCTATTGTGTCAGTCACACAGGAACTCAAGCCTTCCTGTTTCTGTTTGAGAACTCTCCATTTGGCCATGATTCTTACCAAACTGACCAGAATATTGGGCAAGGATCCACTGTTGTTTCATTACAATTAAGTGTAATTAATTAAATTAATTATTCCATTAATATTTAATTTTCATTATAATTTTATTATTTATAATTTTGGAAGCAGATGTATCACTATACTTTATGATAGCTTTCTTTTACAGAATCTTTTGTTGGAACACATTTACAACTTCAGCCAAAACTGTCAGATTTATATTTTCAACAATCAAAGCATACTTTTTTGAAAGGTTAAAGGAAACTGGTTAAGACGTTTTCAGATTAAAAGCTTGGACTTTAGAGTGCTTTGCAAGTTTACCCCTTACCAAAAAATCAAGTGTTATCAACGTGTGCAAAAGTGTTTCAATAGATCCTCAAAGTAGAAATCAAGGGGTGCAGAGGCATCTTAACATAAAGAGCAATGCTCCTGGAGGCACAGCAGCAATCAACATTGCATGTTAGAAAAAGAGGAGAATCTTAAATCTTCATAATTAAGTTATGGGGGCAAATTTTCTACAGATGTGCTTTCTGCTATAATCACCTTCATCCACATTCATCTACACTATTTAAAAATAATATTTATCATGGCTTGTTTGTTGCTAGTTGTTGTCTGGTAAGAACAGAACAAATAAGCAGCCACAGAAATGCACAGGAGCAGTCTTTCCTCTCATTCTTTTGTCAACACAGTGACAGCTAACCAGGTGCAAAAACCTCCTTGAAAATTATTGCATCTGTATGTCCAGGAATCACAGCAGGAGTTCTTGTTAAGGTGATAGCCTTTCAAAACAAAGATTTCAGGAAATTTTTCTGTCATATTGCTTACTTTAGACAGGCAAGTAACAGAGCTGCCAAGCAAGTTACAATATTCAGCCCTTGGAGGAACAGAGCAAGCTTTGGGTTTTGTTAGTTTCTAATAAGGTTATCACAAACAACAATAAAAACAACACACAGGGGAAAAAAAAAAAAAAAACCAAATAAAAAAAAAACCTACTTATGAGTTTCTCAACAACTGATTTTGGTCAGCTTGGGAACCACCAGGAGTACTTAAAACTACATAGATCCAAATTTGTGTAGTAGATCCAATTTTTTGTGTAGTACTTCACTGAATAAGTGCATCTTCTCTCAAGGTATTTAGGAAGTAAGACAAAACACATAGTAAGGGTGGGAAAATGTGTTTGTTGGTGACTAAAATAAATAAGCACACTCTGAAATGCAGAAGTACCTTGCCTGTTTCTGCAGGGCTCAGACAGGTCTTACAGATCTGCTGATTGTTTCCATGAGGTCTTCATTTCTGATTGCCACAACCTTCTGTCCCTTTCCATTGCCAGGAAGCTCATTCTGTAGATTCCTAGGATTCATTTCTTTTTTTTCTGTTGCATATCTTAAGGACAGCAGAAGCACAGATGGACATAAATGAAGTGCTGAGTAGAACAGCAGGAAGGTAAACAGAGCCAATCAGCAAAAAAAACAAAAGCTGAGGCGAAAGAACCTTGGTGAATCACTTCTTTCGCTCCTTAGCACTCAACTACCTGAAGGTGAACCACAGACGTACTTATTTATTACAACCCACATGGCATTCTGGATATAGGAGCTGAAGGAGAGTAGGCTCTTTAGATTTCGTAAAGATAAATCAAGGGCATCACATACTTATTTCATAGAGTCTCTATCAAAATATGTAAAGTTTCTCCTGTTCCTCTTTTCCCAAGATATGAATTAATGAATATTTCAAGGGACAAAAACCTTACCAAACAGCAAAGCCAAATAACTTATAACAAATGATGTATCCAATTCTCCTGCCATGAGGACTCTTACATATTCATTTGAAGTAATTTGTAACAGAAATGACAGCAACATCAAAATAAGTAGTTTTAGATCAGTGTTTTCCCTCATTTAGCTGTAACAATAGATTCTGAGTTTTTTATATTGTCAGAATTTTTGAAACCAATAGGCTAGTTTGGTATATTTTCATAATTCTCTATGGACATTATGTCAAAGCTGAGGGGTTTAAAAATAAACAAAAGGCTTACAACTACAACTTTTAAGTTCTTCCATACATGTGTCACTGTATTCTTTTTATACATCATTACATATGTAAGTCTCTTTCAGCTTTGCACCAGCAGAGGCAACTGATTCCTGTCTGATAGAAACCTTTCTTCTCTTCTTCTTCCACTTTCAAAGAGGAAAAAATGTATGTGAATTTTTCAAGGTGCTCTTATTGCTAGCTTTTGCTTTATCTCTAAGTGTGCAGTGAATAACACTGAAATGTGTAGTGTTCAATCATCATTCAATGCAAAACCATACAGGCTGAGATATTTTAAGAAATACTTCACTTGCAGACTCAGTCTTTCATAGTCATATGCTCACAAGAATGAAGATGCATGTATTCCACTAGATCATGTAAGATCACTTGTGGTGAACACAGAAACCAAGGAACATCAACAGCCACTGAATTCTTGTGTCCCTCACAGACTGGCAATAACACAGGTTTTTGGATGTAATTTCTATACTGTTTATGAATAGACAGTGAAAGAAAACGTTTAATCTTGTGCTACCTCTATGACTAATGAACAAGACCCTTTGTGTCTTCTTTGCTACCTTGGCCTGCCCATTGTTTTGCGTTTGCTTTTGTTTCCCTAAGCTGACTGTTACTGAGACACTGCATGCAGATATGCTGTGTTTTTATTAAAATACTTATCTAGGTGCCAGGGACACAACTCTTCTTTCATCATTTCCTCTGAGGCTTTCATGCTCAAACATTCCCATTCACTCCTTCTTTATACCAACAAGTTTCTATTGCATATTTGTATCATCCTTTCACCTGAACCTTTGTCTAGTCACAACATGAAACTTCTACTTCAATTGTATGACTACTGTGAATCAGTGTCATCCCAGACTGAAGCCTTGAAGGAATGAATTAAGTCCATCATGAGCTAAAAACTTTCACTTCCTTGGAATTATAAAAACCCCAACTCTAGTTCTTAAAAAAATCATCTCAGTCAAGATCAAGCTTGTAAATTATACTAAATGGAGGAGAGCAGTCGAGATACTGGAAGGCAGAGATGTCTTTCAGAGACCCTGAAAATCTCCACGTGCTGAAAAAATGACCCTACAGAAACCTCCTGAAGTTTGACAAATGCAAAATCCTACATCTGGAAGCAGCAGAACAGGCTGAGGATGACTGGCTTTGTAGAAAAAGACCTAGGTGTCTTGGCAGACAAAAAGTTGAGGTCTATAGCATGGCTTCGCAGCAGAGAATCAAACCTGTACTGAACTGCCTTAGGAAGAATATAGCCAACAAGTGAATGCAATTCCCCTTCATTCAGCAGCTCTGACACCATCAGAGACTGAAATAGTTAATGGCTTAAACATTGTAAGGTCATCAAAAGTCTTTTGCCCGCTGTAGTAGACTGAACAGAAACAGCTGCTCACTCAGCAAAGCCTACCCCTCCCTGAATATACCTGCTGCGAAAGGACCTGCAGATCAGAGAAAAGGGTGTTATTGTCCAACTATCCCAGGTGCAGAAGGGTGTGCACACCTGAAACTACAAACCAGATTTCCAGATAAGTGAAGAGGCTAATAAGAGGCCAATCCTGTGAGGTGGGATAATCATGCCAATGTGCTCCCTTACATGATGACTCTGTTGTGAAAATCCCTTAGAGAACCTCAAAGACATTTTGCATTCACCCTGGGCTATTCATCTCAAATGCTAGACCATCATGGATCATGATTGATGTTGACATAATAGGCACCTGTAACATCTAAGGAAGTGTCAGGGGCTTGTGATATGTCCCATGATACCATCCATTGTAAAGCTCCCTGCATCAGGGGAGGTACGAGGTGTTCCCACCTGAAATTGAAATGCATAATAATTCATGAAATCTTTGAGTTTTGTGGGCAGCTTCCTTCAGCCCCAGTGGATCAAGACCATCACTTCAACAGGACTGTGACCAACCCTTCAACCAGCAGACATGGAACATGCAACTACCAAGTTTCATCACTGGATCCGGTGGGTGGTGACTGTATACATCTTAGGGCCCTTATCCTTCCTTTCTCTTTCTTTTCCTTATACATTTCCTTAAGTCTTATTTTTAAGCTTTAATACTGCTGTATTACTATAGATGATAACACCCAAAACAGCAACATACCTGTTTTCCTTTGAAACAAAATTGTTCTAAAATAAATGTGATATATATGTTTACAAACACTGATTATTCAGTGTCCTTTCACTCTAAACCACCCCAAGAGATTTATTAACAAGAACCAGGGTTACCCTCCACTTCTGGGGTGTGACACTGCATTTGGAGCACTGGGCACACTTGTGGACTTCCAGTCAAGAAAGTCATTGGCATGCTGTAGTAGGTCCAGCTGCAGAGGACCATCCAGAGGTAGGATGATTAGGAGGCTGGCATGCTATTTGCAAGAAAGGACTGAGAGAGCTGGGATTGTTCAGTCCAAAAAAGATACTGCTATGGGTGTGAGGGTGACAGGGCTGTGTGTATCTTACTTCCCTTTTTAAATGCACCCTGATAGAAAGTACAGGTGAAGACACATGGAGCCAGACTCTTCTCAGAAGTGCACAGTGGCAGAATGAGAGGCAAAGCATTTAAGCTTCAACATGGACAATTCCAATCAGGATTCAGGTTTGGTTAAAAACAGTAAGCATTTTATAATGGGAAAAAAAAATTCAAGCTACCTAATTTGTGTCAAACACATTTGGATTCATGACCATATTACCTTTGATGACACTTAGCACTTTTCCAGATATTTTCCAAAGTCTGTATTTTATTTTCTGCCATCTTCTGCCACACAGATGCTTTCCTTTTCAAGAAATGTTAGAGAAGGGAGAGAAAAAAAAAAAAAAGAAAAAAAATTCTTGTTTAGTGAAGAATTCAATATTACATTGAGTTTGCAGGGAAAAAAAAAAAAAAAAAGAAAAAAAATAGTTCATTGTTTTCCAACTATATCCACTCCATTTTTACTTCCAGGGATGTATGTGAGTGTCCCTATGCACCCATGACAGCTTCCAGGAGGGGGAACTACAGAATTATTATCCTATTACTGTAGTCTCAAATCTGGCTTCTAAACATTGTCATATTGGTGTTTTCTTTGAATGCTGACTAGTTGCCTATTTGGCTAAAACCACAAAAGACCTCATTACAAGAATCTAAAATTGTGTATTTTCCCAGTGTAGCAATAGTTCCTCTTAGAAAACAGATTTCAAACTCTAATAAACTTGTTTTTATCAGACAGCATTAGGGAACAACCAACTCTGACTATGTGTTGTGTTTTGAATTTTTAATACCCTGAACTCTGTTTTAAGACAGAGTACCTTCAGGGGTTATTTTCATTTATGCACCTCAAACCAGTTTTAATGGTAAAATTGTTTTCCCCTGTTTTTAAGCAAGTAAATCAAGAGTATAATTTACTCAGACTAATCTTTGCCTAATCAGCATCAAAGACTATCATTCTAGAGGATGATTCATCATCTTATATAGAGATACTCTCATACTAGGAAACCTAGATTACTAGATCTCAGATAGATAACATTAAATGATCATGTA
Source organism: Margarornis squamiger (assembly GCA_035222235.1). NCBI lineage: Eukaryota > Metazoa > Chordata > Aves > Passeriformes > Furnariidae > Margarornis > Margarornis squamiger. Next base: position 92,820,132 of record JAWWTY010000077.1, on the reverse strand, counting down.
TTCTCCGGGAGTACCTGGAATGAGGACATGCAAGATGCTACTTGACTGAATTGGTGTTGGGGCAGGAATTGAATACCATATCTCTCACCAACAAACAATGTTCCTATACCATACCACAATCTCAGCAGAAGAATGTTCCAGGAGAGTTTTGATGTGGAGTACTTTTCACTTCTGTCTGAAGGAGTTAAATCTCACTACAAACATCTGATTTTCATCTAAATCAACTCATACTAATCTTGAAAGTCATTGTAGTCTCATACTACTCTTTCTTTAAGCTACTGTTATTAAATAGAAGCAAGAGTTAAAATCACTAAGTATTTTTTTTATTTATTTATAGATATATTTTTTTTTTAGGAAAAGTGTTTTCACTCATGGATCAAAGTCTTAACTACAGTGTATTTCAACATCCACCTACTCAATAATACAGATTTGCAAATTCAGGAGCAGTATATCAATTTAACAAATATATCTAGCTTCTTAGTATTCATATGAATATATATGCCTATCTACAATAGATAATTTTTGCATGTGTTCTTTAATCCAATTCTCCCAAAAGCTTATCTAAAGTTTAGTGAATTTTACATGCACAATAAGATACTATACTGAGCAGTTAAAAATGACATTGATAAGTAAGAGCAGTGTATTTTTACTTTGTTTTTCAGTTTTGTGGCAGTGAAAATTAAAATGTTAAGCAAAGTCAGTACAAAGTGTGATGCACCATCAACAACATCCAGCACATACTTACTATTGATCCTCTTTTGCTAGTTCTATACAGCAAGATCTATTCCTTATTAGATACCTATTCTGGAACTATTCAATTGATTATGAACTGTTTTACTCAAATAACCACAGAAAATGCATGAAAAATCATTTCTAAAGTCTTCAAGAAGTTAAGACAAAGAAACAAAGTTCAAATGCTTTCAGTTTAAGTCCTGAAGAAGAATGTTTAAAAGTAGTAAATCAAATAACTACTTGTCACTGCAGTTCACTGAATTTGGAATCATCTTTCCCACCTATTGAAAAAGCCAAACATAGTCCCCTGCACCAGCACTCAGCTCTCAGAAAAACTGAACAACCTTCATGAAGTGAAAATAACTACTGCCTACTTTTGAAGCAGTTTCTAGAGTTAAAAAAATTGACTAAGTAAAGGCCTAGATCAGGATTGTTTCTGCTTTTATGACTAACCCAAATGTCACTACCTCTGTACTGCCTGTATGTATTTGGAACAGATTTACAGAATAGTGGGAAAAGTCTATTTGAAAACATGTGAAGACCAGATGTAGCCTTTAAAAATTAGGTCTATTTTTTCTAGCTCTGTATTTTAACATACCTAAAAACTCTTTACAAGCTGACACCTGAAAGAAGACAAAATGGAGGAGAAATAAGGAAATATCAAGTTTCCTCTCTCTCATCCTTACCCTTTTTATTTTGTCTGATATATGGGTGATTTTTCAGCTATCATTACTGTGTTCTGGGTGTAAGGCTCTGTCAAGGGCTGCCATCCAACTCTCTAAGCAAAGGTCACTCAGTGGCAGGGATTGGGAAGTATTAGAGAGCTTACAAGGAGGCAGAGATAATGACAAAAATCCAGAGTTTTAAGCCCCCTGCCATACCCCTCCCACAAAATCCTCATAATGAACTTTCTATGCCATGAGGTTTTGGGGTTTTTTAATCAACACTCTGTTGTAAGTTTCACTGAAAATAAATTATATATTTTGCTACATCTCTTCATAACCTGGTTCAACCTTTTGGATTTTAGCTACCAATGTACAGAACAGATTAAAAAATAAGCAAGCCCAAATCTCTAAAACAATCTCTATACAAGCCCCCTGATTCACAAACATGTCTTATCCTCAGAATGCAAAATCAGGTCAATAGTGAATTATGTTTTAACCTATTAGCATCCCAAAACACCTAATAACCAACAGAGTATCAAATGAGCCTTCAACCACATGTGTAGATCAGAAATCAAGACAGTTTCTCACAGTGCGTTGCAACAAGAATGCTTAATGGATTCTCAATAGGAGCAAAGATAATGTTAAAGCAACCCAAGGGGCAAGTATCAAATTATAAACTTAAAACCTCCAAAATTAAATGTGTTATTTGAGAAGCTACTACAGCATTTGATAAGTTACTTGGTTGAATCAACAGATTAATTATTGTGGAAATTATTCAGATGGTGTACATTTAATCTGACATGCTTCCTACCTATAATGTATTGTTGTCAGATGTAAGGCTCTAGCCATTTTAGTAGTGACAAATAATACTATTATTATATTAGTGACAAATAGCTTTGCATGTGGCTAGCTATACAAGGTATTACCAAGGTCAACCAACAGAAAATATTAGAAAAATCTGAATCTTGGTGATTTACGTGGGAGGAACTGCTGAATCGTCTCAGTGAAGATAACAGTAATGAGCAGTAACACAGAGCTTGAGCCTCCAAAATTTCAAATAGCAGTCTAAATCATCAGCTGAAAAAATGCTCTGGAACATCACGATGAGTCAGAGGGCCAGTCCACACTCCACATCCAGCCACTGGCAACAATACATAAAACACTTTTAGAAAATCAAGGTGTTAAAGACAGCTATGGACCAGGCTTGAGTGCTTTCAGGATGTTCTTAGAAGACATTCTCAAACTCAGTCACTTCCTCACCAAAGTATGTGCCAAGTAGATTTAGCAGGCAAGAAAAACACTTCTCTATACAACTCAAATCACATCACTAAAAAAGGAAGGCAGTTCATTTTAGAAGCCTTCTTAACCTTATTTCAGATTGCTTTTACCTAAATGCCTTAATTTAAACCATATTGCTATTATATGGCAAAATTAAGCACACATGAATGTTTTATTCATCAAAAACTCAGAATTCTAACACAAACTTATGCCATTTTAAAGTTACTGCTACATTTTCTGCACTTGTAATTCATTTTCTGAAGACAATAATAAAGCCTCAAATAATTTTTACCATCAAAATATTGAAATGTGCCTTCATCTTAGCCATTCTGCCATATGTCTGCAGACTAAAATTGCATGCCAGGTTATAATCAGTAAGAAGAAAAGCAAAATTCTGGAGTCATTAAGGCTATATATGTTCCTGCATATCTTATTAGGTAGAAGTCGCCACAGGCAAAAACTTCACAGGAACTTTTCTCTCTATCTCCCTCTCTTCAAAGCAGGCTCCCCTGGGCCTAACCAAAAGGATGGTTGAAAAATTCTTGGTCCAAATTTTCAGTTACTCCTTAAGCTGCAATGCAACCACAAGCCAAGCACTTTGGGGTATACTTGATTTACGGTCTCTGCAGTAGTATTCAAATTCAGGACTCCGAATGGAGAAGAATATTTCCTCAACACTCAGCCTCATATTTCAATTCTGCTGTTTGTAACCTTTGCATTTTGTTTCCATCAATAAATTAGTACCAACTTTTGCTAATATAAATATTCATAAAAGCTTTATCACTTTGGAAACAAAGACAAACATTTTAAGAATGCGCTTCCCAAATCTTTCTTAACTAAAATAACTAGCGTTTACAAATATATACTGCATCAGTCCACCACCTCCTGTTCCACTCATTCTCACTGGGTGAGTTCTAAAACTATTTAGTACAGTATGAATGGCAAATGCTGCCAGTTAACCTACCAGCTATGTTAATTTACTGATGTAAATTATAAACTATCCTGATATAACCCACTGGCTGTTACTTAATCTACTATTCCACATGAGATACTCAGTGTCTTTCTGCCCAAAGCAGTCAGAATATTAATACCACATTTCCTAAAACTCAGTCAAAGCAGAGATGTACAGATGACTGCAGGACAGGAAGAATATGAATGGAAATGTGACAAGGTCAACTGAAGGTGTAATAAATTACTCAGCAAAATCTTTTTTTGCATTGATGGTCATTCAAGGCTATTTTTAACAAAATTTGAAAAATGCAGGAAAATAAAGAGGAGAAAATGAGACTATTAAGTTGAAAAGACAAAGGAGAGCCATAACATCCTAAGGTCTAATATTTTTAGGTGTTGCTGAACAGTTTCTCAACAGTAGCACTGGGAATAGTTGAAGTGTTTGTGTTCCAAGAGTCAGTGAAACTAAAGAAGGATCACAGGCAAAATGCCGCCTCTTCAGGCGGGTCTAAATCAGTTTAGTGAGTGACAACAGTAACTACTCAGGGTCTCTGACACGTGACTGGAGTATTGAAAGCCAGGAAAAATTCTAGATCAGAGATGCATCATCTTGCTTTAAATTAAAGCAAATTATGTATCCAATGATAATTTAAATGACCTAGAGCTTTTAATTCAAAACATTTTCATTAATTTAAGTCAACTAAATATTTCCATTTGCAAAAAAGTTACATAAGTCGCCATAACATAAAAAACATTTAAAAAACCCTATATATTACACAGTCACTTCACTATATTTTCATCAAAAATGTAAAACATTGAGAACAAAAATAGTTTCTGTTATATCAAAGCAAAAGTTTAATATTTGAATAAATTGTAAAATAACAAGATTATGAAGAAAAACCTGTGACCTGAAGGAGCTTCTTGATGGATGCTGCTATTCCAATCTATTATTCTACCAGCTCTGTGTCATTATTCTACCAATGCTAACTCCAGTAAAGGGGTGAAATATTCTAGACACGTCAAGTACCACCTCTTTTTTTCCTTCAGATTACTGAATGAAATTACGGAATTACATCCACTGTGCAATATTCAGCTTTCTCCCAGAATCAGCCTGCTCATAGAGGGCTTTGTTTCAGTAGGACCATTTACATGGTCCATTTCCACGGAGGTTAGCCACTGTATGCCTCAAAATGTACAAGCACAGTGTAATTCTCAGCGGAACACACAGCAGGGACCATCACCTTATGCTGAAGAGAAACTTACTTGAATTATGAGATATTTCTTCCCTTCCACTGTGTTCTCACACTTACACAGAAGTTTATAGCTTAAAACTAGCACAGAATGTATTTTTGCATTGACCATTTCTTTTTGCCTTCAAAATAAAAACACAGATTCTATTTTCTGGCTCTTAAAATCAATTACCTTTCATGCTGCAGCCAGATCTTCAACTTATTATTTTCATACAATTCTCACAGTCATTTTCTTAGTCGAAAACAAATAAATTCATGCAAATTTCTTCGATCTTAGAGTAAACAGTTGTATACAGGTTATGCTAGGCTAAAATTATTTACATTGATATTTTAAATTGGTTGATAAGGGAAAAAGAGCTTTCAGAGACATGATCTGGTCTTGGTTTACAGACATGTACTAAATAGCAGGTCAAATTTGTCCCTTTATGGATATAAAAAACTATAGTTAGTTGTTGCAAGTCAAGAAAGATTGTAGCTACTGATTCTAGGTCCTTTGACCCCAAAGTTCAACAAAAAATAAATATTTATAGATTTATCTCAAATTCACATAGCACTTGCAGTCAATAAAACAGGTGCCTTATTTTATGCATCAAGTCTAGTGACAGATTAATATGAAAAGATATAATAAAGGGACAAAATAATAAAAGTAAATCAGTACTGTCAAAACTGTGATTGCATTCTCAAGTGTATTTTTGCTTCCACAAAGTTACCATATTAGCATGTCAAAAAACATTTTGTGTGTCAGAGCCAGAACAACATAAATATCTAATACACAATGCTCACAAAGGATGAAAATGTGTTCATTGAAGTGTATATTAAAATGCCTAAAGATAATATCAAAGAACAGGTAATATGGGAATCATGAAATATTGTAGACAGCTGGCTGTAGGGGGTAGGGAAACCTGGAAATATCAGTACCAGATTGTGTTAAACATCCTGTTCTCTTTTTGCATTCACTGGCACTGTGCAAACAGGGGCACCAAACAATGTTCTTGGGGGTGTATTCTGTCCACACACCCAGGTAGACACATATCTATATCTACCAAAGCATCCGTGCACATGGTGGTGATAAAGGTTAGCCTTTGATATCTTTGGTTTAACTTGATCATTTAGCACTGGATCTACAGCCCTCCAAAGGACGCTTCCTTTGAGTTTTGAAGGCTTTGCATTAAGCCATTACACATAACTAGCATAGGGTGCACGCATTTTTGTCACAACTTTTACAGGTATACTGAATATTTCTGGAACAGACTCACACACACTATCACAACTATGGATCTAAATACACCTTCAAATCAAAATGACATTAAAGTTGATATTGATTGGACACATTAAATAGGAATAAAGTATTTTTACTGTATTAATTACATCTCTGTAAAAAAGTACTAAGTTTGCTGTATTCCAGATCCATCAGTTGTGAAATGTGTTATTAATGTGCCTCTACAATGTTATGCTATCAGCCACTGAAATCCTCCAGGAAACAGTACTTTCTTTCTCTATCAAGGTCAATTTGCATGTTACAGAGAAAAATTTTAGAAGGATAGATTTTTTTCTATATAAAAAATAGGCATCTGCAAATGAAGCTGAACAAAGACCTAGCGTGTTTAAAGAGTTTCTGATACTCCATTAAGATCACTAGGGACATAAAAACAGTCTGACAAATACTAATGTTCCAAAACAGATTGTGTGTAAATGGATTTCAAGTCAAAATAATAAATTGTTTTCTTGTACATTCTAAGAAATCTCCTAGAGAATCTAAGAATGCATTATTAGATCTTGGGTAAGAAGTGGCACATTCTTTGAATGTTAAGGAATTGAATTTGTGCTTAAAGGGGGTCGGAATTCATTATTATAACACTGAACAAACTCATATTTGTTTTACATGCTTTTCACCTCAATATTAAAGTAATGTCAGATTCTGGTTTGAAGTTACAAAATTTATGTAGACAATAGAGAGTTGAAAAAAAAAAACAAAAGCAAAAGAGGGGGAAAATGAACAAAATCCTGTAACTTTCCAGTTTCTTTCATCCAGAAAATTTTTTTCTACTTGCCTAGATTTTTGAGATTTTGTTTGTGTGGTTTCTGAGCTTCTTAAATATATTAGTGGATTTGTTCCCCTCAAATAGCTAAAAGACAGAAATATAAACTGCCACTTTACAGAGAATACAAATATTTCCTTTACCTAAAACCACTCAAAAATATTTTGGGCAACACTGTAAACTGAATCCCCATTCAAATGTACATGACTCATTTATGAAGTCAGTTTTTCTTCCTAGTAGGGAGGGATGTGATAGTACCTGATGTAAAAATCAATAACTTTACATGCATTAAGTCTCAGTAATAGGAAAGGAATGGACTCAAAAAGGTCTAATCCACACCCAGCCAGGCACTTAAATCACCAGCAGAACTGGAAACAAACTCGCTGAAAACTTGAATCTATAACACAGAAAATCATTTACAAAATGACTGCATTTATGCATTTTGTAGTATAATTTGACCAGAAAAAAAAACCCTTAGGAATATACACAGAAAAAAAAAAAAAAAAAAAGTCACTGCCATTTGAAATGGAGGCTTAGCCCAAAAGAAGGAAAGAAGATAGAAGGGGCAGTCACATTTGCATGTCCCATCAAGTATAGGTTTCTGCTACTGAAAACTCAGGAAATTAAGAGAAGATGAGCCCTGAAGGTGATGTACTCTGCAACTGTGCCCCATAATTTCTGTGCTGCATAGCATGCTTAAAATTCCTATCATCCTGAAAGAAATTCTAACAGCAACAAAAGTGTTCAAGAATGAAAACTTGCTTGTACTATTGCCTTTGTGAATTGCAGCAATGGCTGCTTTTAAGAAATATCCTTTTAACCTTGAAAACGATTGATGTCTTCATGCAGTGATGTATGGGGATATGTGCTCAGTAGTTATGAGCAATCACCTCACCTTGCAGGCTACAGGTCTCCACAGAGATCTATGCCATTGCAGGAACTACCTAATCATTGCATAACATGGGCATTGGCTGGATTTATAACCACAGGTCTAATAGTGCAGCTGAATCCATGTTTGGGGAAATAGTATCACAACTGTGACCAAATTAAAAGCTTCAAGAAAAAAAACCCCTCTGAAAATCATGTTAATTTAATCGTGTTAATACAATAATGGAATTCTCCTACCATAACAAATTTTGTTGCATGCAATTTTAATCCAAATAACAGTTAAAGAGCTGTACTGTGAGACTAAAAGATAAACACCTGACAAAATCTATCTATGAATCAGACATAAAATATCAGACTACCTTTACACCCAGCAATGACCCAAATTACTCAAAAATGTAATTTTGACTCCTTTTTAACAGCTTCTTACCTTTGCATGCCACCTAATAATGAGATACTCAGGACAGCAAAGAGGTAGCTCAAGGAATATGTTGCAGAAAGAACACAGATGTCACTCGCAATGAAAAAAAGCATCAGAAATAATATTAGTGCCCTAAGATGTCACAGAGTCACATATATTTTAGCTTTATTTAGAACATCAAATGTTTAAGTCCTCAAGTTTTTCAGCTACCAGTCTGGGAAAATAAAACAAAAACCACTAAGAACAAAAGCCTCCTTCCATTCCCTTCCCAACAAAAAACCAAAAAAAAACAAAAAAAACCAACAAACAAACCAACACAACCACATTCAAACCCCAACACAAAATAACACTCCAACACTCACCTTACATTTTCTGTAACATCAATAGACAAGATTAAGTTAGTTCATGTTCTGTTCCTCAGAGACTGATTCAGTCATTTCTTCCTCCTCTACCTACCCAATACAAAATGCAAACTATGGATTGAATTGAGTTGCTATTGCCCCCTATTTTTTACTGATTTATTCAGCAGTCTTAAAGCTTACTGTCACATTCTGAAGGTTCTGACACCTTTTTGGACTGTCCTGGGTGTATTTTGTTTTCCCACTTGGCTATTTCTACTCCATATACTACATGTTTTCAACACATCTAGTGTACTTGAGGCATGATGGCATCATGGCTCATTATAAAAATATGAATGCATGCACATTTCCAACCAAGAAGAAACAAAGAACAAGATGCCATTGTAGGGAATTAGGAAAGGGACAATAATTCTCTTGCTACAAAGCACCATATTTACAGAGCAGCATATTACATTTTATCTCAAAATAACACCAACAGAGAACTAAGCCATTTATGTTAAGCAATTCTCCAACTGAGTAAGCTAGAGAGAGTGTAGTCAACCATGTAAACCTCTACCTAGATAGCCTTCGGAGAGGAGCACAAGTATAGGTTGCACTGACTGTTAAGGCTCCAAGTAACAAGGCATGACAAGGTATGTGGAAGGGACGGGGTGGAAAGGAAGTATGCAACAAAGCCAATTCAGTAGTGCTCAAGAGCAGTCTGTGTTCATGTGTATGCATTTGTCTGTCTATACATTGTGTATGGTCCTCTCTGTTGCAAAGAGAAGTAACACCTCCATAAGCCCTGGGAAAGAGCAGTCAAATAGTAAGGGAAAGACAGTAACTTTTCCCCACTATAGATGGCACCATCAGCTTTAAGGAAAGCAGTGTTTTTGTCATTACCTGTGCGGAAACCAAACTTTCCTCTGACTCTCCGTATGGTCAGCAATTGCATAAACATCAGTGCTCAAAGAGAAGAGAATCTGCAGAATTGTAAATATGTGAGACAGGGACAAAATGAATGACTCCTATGTATAACCCATGAGATTTGACAGATCTGTAGAATCTGCTGCTAAAAGTTTCACAACCCTAAGACAACCAAGCCTAAAATTTCAGCAGCCTTTCTGAGAAACATTACTTCTGTCAGTCAAATTTCAAGGATTTCTAAAGCCTTCCAACAGAAAATGAGCAGACTTCAAGACCAAGCAATAGTAAGAGCAACATGAGTGGCACTTCTGTACCAGAAAGGTAAAAATAAATTAAGAGCAAAACCTTAAACATGATAGATTTAAAACCACTTCTCAATCAATAAACTGGGTCCAACCACAAACAGAGAAACATGAATTAAAAAACTCCGTCCCTGTGGCTCTTTGGGGTTTAGGCTTAATAAAACTGAGATGACAGCAGAACTGGAGCAGTTACTCTGTCCTGAGAAAGGCTAAATTATCTATGTTAAAACAACAGTCAAAATGTCATCACCTAAAATGTGTCACAGACAACATTACTCAGCAACTGGCTTTATAATACACTCTACTGAAAGGAGCTTCTCTGAGTGCAGCAATGCATAAATACATCTCCTAAATTCCTGGGTAGCATGACAGCTTTGTTATGACAGGCACTACGTAAGGGCTCTACATGTTGAAAGCATGTGGTTCTTCAGATACCTGCTTTTGAAATGTTCTCAGAATCAGGGCAGAAAGGATCACTAATATATTTGCCAAGGTTGGAGGAAAAAAAAAGAAGTCTTTCACTCCATGTTTAAATACTGTTAACTTTCTCTAAAACAGCATATAAATATATGAGTCCCAGCACAACTTGTGCTTAGAAATGCACATGGAACTATGTAGGCCTTTGAAATCTAGATTACATCTCCTTCCTTCAACATCACAAGCAGAAACCGAGCCATAATTTAGCATTGGATTTGATGCATTTATAAGCATTATTTATATTTGCTATTCCTGGGAATCAGTATGCTACTGCTTCAGCTAGCCAAACATCCAGGTCACTTTTCAGTGTAATCTTTCTGCCACAATTCAGCTGACAAGTATACAACAGCACTCAAATTTAAGGGGCTTCCTAGATAAACACTTGCTTGAAGACCCATGTGGAGTGTTGAGAAAATTATACTAATTACACTCACAGCAACCACGTCTGCCCATCTACAAATTTAAGTGAAAGAGTTGAACCTTTCAGTTTTTAAAGAAAAAAGAGAAAACAAGATAAGTAAACAGTATAATAAAAATTAATTCCCAGAGTATAACTAAACGCATAAAATTTCAGAGTCTTTCCTTCTTGAGAAACAACTGTTCATCCAGCTGGTTGCTGTCCCTTCATGCCAGTAACTACCATTCACAGTTTGAGGCAAAAGTCTTCTAAATACAGCAAAGCTGGATTTTGGTGGCACTGATCTGCTGGTGTGAATCATCTCAGCCATTTGCCCATCGGTTTGCAAGCCATCCTCATGTTGCCATTGCCATTAGCAGCTTCCACCAACCATGCCTTGCATGTCAAGCTCCCCTACACCTTACACAATCCCTCCTGAATTTCTTCTCTCTTTTCTAGACTGTTTCCTTTCCATGTTTAGATGAGTGGCCTACAATTCTTTTTATTAGAAATATATTGTAAATATGCCACCACATCTTGAGCAATGCAATAATGTTTCGGGTCCATTTGCTAATCCTTTCTTCGAGTCTCCTCCCCTCCGCCAGATACATATCAATAAACTGTATCTTCCACTACCATTCCCCTTACAGTTTTCTGGGGAGGGTCAAAGACAGAGATTTTGCTTTTTGCTACATCAGCTAGGTTTCAAGTTTTTCAGTCATTGCCCTTAAAACATTTACCCTTTCTTTTGTTAGCCACGGCTTTCACATGAGGAGTCAACGCACTGTAGGGCAACCATCTGGTTCATTGATCCATAAGTATTTGCACTCACACACAGATTCCTGAGTAATTACTCTAAAACAAAGTGCTTATTTTTATTAGGTATGGACAGACTAATCCCTGCCTGGCCCATAATGCATTTGGAATTATCTTCTTTCACCCACTAAGTCTGTGTTTTTCACATTTGTCAAAATTAAAAAGTTGTACAAAAAGGTCTTCAAGGCTTCAGATGACTACTTTGGTACAATGACATCTGTTGCTATCACTAATATGCTCATTCCTGGTTTATGGAGGACACAGAAATGTATATTTCTTTAAAGTCCTATAGCAAAAGGCAATAGAGAAAAATTATGAAAGATAAAGCAGCAGCACTGCACAAACAGTAAAAATATTTAGGACTAGTATAAGATGTTGTTTTGTATAAAAGAATTCCTGTTCAGCATTAGGAAAAAAAACCTGTTCCCATGAACATTTAAATTTGTTATACATCAGTATGAACCAGGTATCATGTAAACAAGCTGGCACGATTTCTAATTGAGGAAACTCTGTATTAAGTACCAACATGCTTCCAAGGCAAAAGTTAATACTTTGACTTACTGAAACAGGGCAATGGAATGGAGTAAGCAGTGGAGGAACAGAAGCCAAAACCAAAAAGTCAAGCCAAAAGGGAAGAGTTGAGGGGGAAAAAAGGGTAAAATCATTGCTACCTAGACTGCTATAAAAAACAAGGCTGCTCCTGGAGTTGTTGACCCTGTGAGGATATGGAACAGCCTGTTTGGTAAACATTATTTGATATTTACCAGCAGGCTCTCAAAGGAAAGATCTCCATGGGTATTTAAGCCTCCTTTCGCTTCTTCTAAACTTGACAGTGAAGAAAGATATTTCACACTTTTAGCCACCGTCAACACAAAAAGATAAAATTGAATGCATCCAACTCACTCCTAGCAAATGCAATCTTGGGAACAAATGTTCCCTCTCCCATATACACACATATATCCCTGGTGAAGCAAGAGCAAATTGTCTAGCAAGCAAAGAAGCAAAGTTAAAAGTCATCTTATGTGCAAAATTGCCTTATCTGAATCACACAAAAAAGTCATTTAAAAAACTACCTATCCAAAGTATGGCTAAGCTTCCACACTTAAGTACACACAGGAGCTTTGGCTAATTGTGTATGTACATATTTATCTTTACATTTGGAAGTTTCTTCAGTTTTCTTTTTCTGCAACGAATTTAAACATTCAACAACAGCATACTTGGCAACAAGGACTACTGTAGAATTGTATCTTGTACACTGAAGTGATGACTAATACAAGATACTGACTTAATAAGTTGAAATAGGCATGGCAAGTTTATTTTTATTCTACAAAGAAAATTGGCATTTTTTTTAACAGGTAAAGATATGTAAAGGAAGAAGCAAACATATTTATTTACTAATACTGCTGGGGGGAAAAGAGGGTTGACTAAAAGAACAAAATCACTAACAGCGGTCATTTGTTTTCCTCAGGTAATGCCAGAATTTCAAACTCTTAGTATTGCACAAAGCCTAGGAAGCAATCCTGTTCCTAAAATCATCTCTTCCCAGTGGAAAAGTGTTCCAATACAACTAATCTCATAAAAACGGAAAATTTAAAATCACAAATTTGAGATGTACATTTTGCAATAAAATAATGACATGTTAAAAGATATTTTTTCTTTAATGTATGCACATAAACACTCATTTTGTTGCAAAAATGCAAGACAAAATTAGGTCTGTTTTACATTTTCCCAGCTAGAGAATCACAAACAAATTACAAGCACTTATCTATGAAAGGCTGATATGTGTTTCACATTTTCTAGTTCAATTCAAGACAAACTCTACACATCTGCACAAGGCTCTGTCTCCCAGCTTATTCTTTCATTTTTCACCTCCATATTTAAACCAATTCGCTTGGTCTTATCAGTTAAGTCCTGTCCAGATTCTTAAGTCAGTTACCTGGAATTGGGGAGCTGGATCTTTATTTCTGTATAAAATTCCTAACCAACAGGTGAAGCAAAAATCAAGTCATAGTAACTCATTAGGTGAGTTACTCCCACAAGTTACAGAAATGTGTTAGAAGAACCCTGCAAATTATGTTCCCATGTACATTAATACATATCATTCCAATTTTAATTCTTCCCAGCTGACACTGAGAAACAGGAGCATGGACCCTGGAGTTTTGGCCATCACAGTTCCAGTGTTCAGGCAGGACTACATGCTCTTCACAGCTCCCTAGAAGGATTTAATCTGAGAGGCATGCACACATATGCATTTCACACATACTTCTAGAATTAAGCATTTTAAAACATTACAGACACAAACATTTCTGCTTCTCAGTGGCTGGAGTACTTCTTTTATGCAATAGCCCAGTGGCTAAATCACTTGTTCAGGAAAGCACTACACAATGTACTCTCCCCAGCCCAAAGAGGCTGGACTATATATTTCCCTGCAGAAAGTACATCCTCAGCATACACAGGGTGTCTGGTGTGACATAATTCACCTTCCTGTTGAAGCCGTGCCAGTTAGCAAACTGTGATTCATGATTTACTGGACCAGAAAGAGGACTGACTTGTTGAATGAGTATGACCTGCTTCCCTGGGGATAAAGATATTTTCTTGGGAGAATACCTCAATCCCTTCACCCAGGCCATCTACAGTATCTCATTCAATTCAATGAACATATGATGGTCTGCTGTCAACAAATACTTGATCTTACTTAGGCCTGTAAGAGGCCAAGAGCTAACTAAGCTTGACCTTACCAGTCAAAATATAAGCTGAGTCTGTGATACTACAGCTAATAATGCAGTTACAAGAAAGAAAAATGAAGGATTCATAAGGTTATACTGACCACTAAGCATTAAATATAAAAGAATCCTCACTAATCTCATTCTCAAAGCACAGTGCTTGTGGTAGATTGACCGCAGCTGGCAGGTAAATCACTTAACCCCCAAGCAGAACAGGGGAGAGAACTGGAAGGGCAAAAAGCACATAAACTCACAGGTCAAGGTACAGACAGTTCAATAAGTGATGAAAAAGAAAGGAAGAAAAGCAATCTCTTGCCACTAGCAGACTGATATCCAGCCAGAGTGATGCCACAGCACTAGCTAGCTTAGAAAAAACTCTCCCTGGCTTTACACACCACCCACCCCACACGCAGGTTTTATTGCTAAGCATAACATTCATTATATGCTATGAGTTATCCATTTACTCAGCTGTGATCAGCTGTCCCAGCTGCATCCCCTCCCAGCCTCTGGCCCATCCTCAATGTACTCACTGAAGTAGAAGAGTGAGAAACAGAGAAAGCCTCAATGGTGTTGAGAGGGCTTTTCAGTGGAAAAGTGCTAAAACATTGCTGTATTACCAATACTGTTTTGGTCACCAGTTTAAAACACAGCACTGTATGAACTCCTATGAGGAAAATTAGCCAATTTTTCTACCCCCAGGTGAACCCAGAATATGCTGAATCAACTCAGGCTGCCTTCACACTCCTTTTGATTTTCATGCCCCTACATTTGTCTTCTTTCACAGAACTAAATACATAAACAAGCAAAACCACCTCAGGATCCTCAGCTCAGGAAAATGACTTTTCTCTCCCAATCATGAAAACTTGGATATTTGGGTTGAGATGCTTCATCTAGCTGCTATAAATCAAGATTTCCTTTTAGTCATTTCTACTGTTGTTCAGCCAATACCCATGGGAGCACAGGGATGCTATAAGAAATAGCAACATGTGGAAAGGCTGAGAGCACAGCTGCTACTATCACTGCAGCCCATGAAGGGCAAATGAACTCAATTCTTCATTTTTTTCTATGGTTATAAATAGACCATTTAAAAAAAAAAAAAAAGCACTATATCTAAATGGTAGATTAATATGTTATAGGGAAACTATACATTATGGCAGGAACAGCAAGGAAAGGTCTCATTCTGACCTAAATCAGTACACTATAAATCACTCATCACTGAACTTTGAGAGTACTAACAGCTGGAGGCAAATATTGTACCTTCCAACATCTGACTTACTTGTACCATGCACCAAGACCTTGATATGAGGGTTCTACAGCTGCAAAACATTACATAGTCATTTACATGATTACAAAATGGTCAACAACAGTGGCAGCTTAACAGCAGTGACACAAAGCTGTCAGCACAGGCTGCAGACCAAATGCTCGTGCCAGCTCAGTTCCTTTAGTGGCATTTTGGCACTGCCACCAGGCTGACAGCTGCTCTGGCTGGGGCTTTGTAACACATAAGGAAGCCTTGAGTGGGACCAACCCAACGGGACCAAGGACAGTCCCCTTTCCAGGAGGAGGGAGGAGAGCACACTGTCATGCTTCGGGGTGTCTGCTGATCTCTGCTTGCTCCACCAGTTCTGCTGAGGTTTTAAGCTGAGACAAAGGCACCCCAGCCTGTGACACAGAGTTATTTATAGTGATAATTTACCATGGCTGCAGCCAGCCATGGGGAAGCATGACACAGATATGTTGTTTGCCTGTCATCCCTGGACAAGCTGTCTCTAACTCCATAAATAATAAGCTCATTTTCATCTCTTGCCAAGGCAAATAACCAGGAAGGCTACAGTCAACATTAATTTTGGCACACATTTGCAGAAGGAAGTTGTCCTTTCAACCTAGAAACCTTAACTCCTTTTCAGTATTTTTTTACAGAAGACATGACATAGCCTGTATCCCATGTGATGCAACTCCTATTCAAGCCAATTTGAATTTTTCAATTAGGATTTTCTGCTAAATGCTACCATTTTTTTCAAGATATATTGAGGATGTTCCCATTATTCCTTGTGTACTGTCATTAGCAAAACCAATTTTTTCTAAGCAAAATTTTTCTGTCTATATTATAGTACATATTGACTAAATTCATGATTTAGAAAAGCAAATGGAAAATGAAACCATAGATGGCTCTTTTTTAGGATGAGATATTTTCAAAAGACAAGATTATTCTTTCTTGTAATAACATAGCTACAAAGACAAAAATTTGCAAATTTTCTTGATTGGTATATCCTAAGATATGTTAATAAAGACTTTTTTATCATTACTTATAGGATGCATCATCTATAGACATTTATTAAAGAATACGGCTTTTTTTCCATCTACAGAAGAAAGCTTAAGTTGGGTTTCCCGAGCACAGGAAAGCTACTGTCTAGATCTCTGCCTCTTTAGTTGGATTTCTGTACCAGGAGCCCAAATCTCTCCTGTGTATTGTTTACCATATATGTGAATACCAGCTGCCCATATGTGGCACATAGGAGGAGAGGAGATACATCCACTTGTGACAGTGCCCTGCTTGTGGAAGTGTTTGAGAAGAGAGCATGTAGTTCCTTTTACACTTCAAGCCCCAAAGCACAGGGCAGAGCTGACTGTGCAACGACCATCCCTAGGGCCTGATTGTCCACTCCATTTCACATGTCATGGTTGTGCAATGGAAATCAATGAAGTTACACAGCCAGAAAATTGGTGAAATGGAGACTGGCCCTCACCCCCTGAAGGGGTTTCAGTTCATTGGTGGGAGAAACAACCCTTGTACATACATTTGTCAATTTGGTTTCATTTATGTCAATTAAAAGTATTGGTTTTGACTTCAAGGGAGCCTAGTCACGTTTGTGTACTGCTCAGAACATGCTCTAGAGATTCTTCCTGAGAAAGGCTTTTTTCTCAGGTACAGGTTAAAAACCTATACACGTTAATGATACATCATATTTAATCAAAGTTAGCAATATTCCTTGAAATTGAAGACAAAAAGTATTCCAATGTTCTAATGCAAAATAGCAGTTTCTGATTAATAAAGCTTTTTAAATGGCTATAATTAATCCTTTACATCTGACAAAAATTAAGAGAAGCTCCTCCATAAATGCATATTTAATCTAGATTTCATAATTCACACAAGGTATGCTTAAAGTTGTGTGCAAATTTACACACTCTCTTTTAGAAAAACTCATAAATTCACATGGAGCAGAAGATGCCATGCAGTGAACTGCAGTTTACCAGCAGGGAATGAGACACAACCAAGTGGTGGCTACTGACCCACACTGACCTTTGCTTACAGTCTCACCAAACAATCACTGCTGATGTCTGTTACATAAAGGACAGGTTAATAACACACTCTAAGCAAGATAGTAACCTGTCTCTCCCCAATTAAAGTTGTTTTCAAGTTTTTCACACTGATGCAACCAAAAAGTTAATAAACTGTAGATTAATCTTTTTCAGGCAAAATAGGAAATGCCTGTAACTTGAATAAAGAAATGGATTCTAAACATTATTTTTTTTTGCCCTCTTGACTTAAAAAATGGACAGTAGAACACATGACATTGCCAGGCCTATAAACTCAACCTAGGTGATCAGTTAACTGAGGAACATAGCATAGGAATAACATTAAAAACACATAGTGTGTTTCACCCTAGAACAAACAAAAAATATTTTAAATATTTTGCAACAACAATGAAAAAGATGTAGAATGAGATTAAGCTTTGAATTATGAAAGGGTATATGAAATTAGACAATAGGCAGAGCACACACTGCTTTTTCATAATGAATAAAGGATAGAACTAAGAACAAAATGACAGTGCTTTTCATTATGTCATTATTTCAGATTCCTCCTAAAAGAATCAGTCCTGCCAAAAGAAAGATATGGTGGTTTTTTTACTCAGAAAAAAAAAAAAAAAACCTTTTTGTTACAGTCGTATCATAACTCTTTTAGGCATGGAAATATGCTAATTAGAATGTGTGCTAACTATGCCAAAAATCTTACTGTGATTTTCAAAAATAACTATTTCACTAGCACAGAATGCTTTTTAAATGAATCAAAGTACTACAGCATTCCATTTTGAAGAGGAATCCTTCCGTGTCAAAACATAGGGCTTTGATTAGGCTCCATTCAACCTTTACATAGTATTAGTGTATAGTTTTTCTGTGTATTGAACAAGACTATAAAGTTAGAAGAGTACCGAGAACATAGCAGATTTTTTTTTTTTTTTACACTCACCTCATTCAAAGATATTATTTCAAAATATCTCTTCAGGCTGAAATAATCAGAACATCATTTTTCAAAGGTGCCTAAGGTTGGAAAGATTTCTTCAACAGAAACTGACTGTTCAGACTCCTGCCTGCCAAAGCTGTATCCTCTATTAGCCACGTCCAGCCTGAAGCAAAGCTAGACCGAAGACAAAAATCTTGCCAGGCTAAAATGGTTTTTGAATGTGAAGTTAATCCTCTTCTTTTTTTTTCTTTAAGTGTGTATATATTCTGCAAGAGCCCAACATATTACAGAAACAATCAGAAACAAACCTTTAATAGCTATAATCATTAACCACAGAAGTTTGTTTACACTTTTCATGAAGACAGAGCATCTGCTGAGCAGTACAAGTAGTTTACAGCAATAATGAAAATACCCCAGAGTGCAGTACGTGGAGATAAGCCACATCCACTTACACAAATAGTCAATATTAGTGCTAGATTTTTCTCTTTTTTCATTGTTTGGGGTTTTTTTTCCTTGTTTGGGAGTTCTGTTGTCGGGTTCTTTTTTCTTTTTTTCTTGTTTTATAGAACACTGCATAGCAGCACACACTTCTTGGGGTACTAAATGCCCTCTGCTTCCTCTGACTTGAACTTCAGCAGAACACAGTTTGCTTTCTGAAGGGAGCTCAGTGCAGGTCTGAGCACCCAGTGAATTACTGGCTTCGTCTAACCAAGCACAGCCGCTTCCCATTCTGTTTATAGATGCATCATGGTGATGCATAGACCTTGCCAAAGGCAGAATTATATAGCAACACTCTTTAAAGAAACTTAGCCAAAAATACAGGTCTTGTAACCAATCGGGCTGCTATTTCCTTGTGATTCCTCCACTAACTGATTCAACTAAACATAACAGAGTTTTACTAAAACTAAATTATTAAATCAGATACAGTGTGGCGCTTTAAATAAATCTTTATGCAACTCTCTCTGTTCAGTTTCACAAATAAAAGAAAGATTTTGACTAATTGTAAGAAATACAGTTATATGAAACTGCTTTTGGTCTCTCTCACACAGGAAGAATTACAAACAAGTTGTGTCTGACCTTGCACTGTAACCTCCCACCCTTGAGCAGCATTCCAGGGACCTGTTCATTGATGCAACCACTGCCCTTCTTTGAGCATGAAGGGAGACAGGGAGCCTTCTCCTATGATCATTGAACTCAAAATGTTTTGTTCAGACATGAAAGAGGGAACATGGATAAAAACCAGCCTGACCTCTTCAACATCCATGGGGATACTAAGAAGCTGCATGCCATCAGTGCTCAGAAAGGACTATGATACGGATGCTGTCATGAAACTGTGCAGCTCTTGGCAAAGTCTCAAACTGACTTTTTATGCAGTCCATCAACACTCTCTGGAAGAGAGAAAGCAGAGATGAGCTGAGTTGATGAAGTCATATTTCCCTACACATTTTGCTAGGCCAAAGAGGGCAATCTACTTTCACTTCTTGTGCAAACTAATGAACTGAGAGGATAACAGGTTGTGTGGAATTCAGTGTTACTTTTGACAAGGCAAAAGGATTCAAAATTATCTGCATTGTAATTGAGCACAATTTGGCTTGTTAGGAGTGCTAGAGAAGCATCTGATGAAGTCTGATGTTTGTGCTAGGAAATGCACCCTTGTCAAAGCTGGGACTTATTCATGGGTGCACTGATTCTAGTCAAGTTTATGGGAAGAGAATCAGTGTGCACGGGCTCTCTGCTCATGTGAAAGAAAACTACATCAAATACTAAACTTTATGATACAAATCAGACAACTTCTAACAGCTTTTTTTTAACTCCATTGTGGAAAAAAAAAAAAAAAATTAAGACCTATGAAAGTGTTCAGAACAGAGTACCACCAATCTGACCAGCTCTTTAAACTATGCAGTGGTTCCAGCGTTTTGTAATGTATATGCATCCCAGCTTTTTTCCACTATGGTGAGTAAGAGTTTTATTTCAAAGATTTTCACAGAACATCCCTATTTGTTTCCTTTCTAAACAAAGCACTTTTATTCAAAACACTGATTAACATTCCTTTTAAACCACAAAACACCACTGTTCCTGGAAGCAATCCAGTGTTTTATCTTATAGACCTATCACCCATCTCATTCTTTGAGATGAGGCATTTCAGACTGAAGTACTTAGATGAAAGACTGCCCCAGTATAATGATTCTACCACAGCAACTGGTAGGCAGGCAGTATTAACACCTGAACACTGTAACAAGCACTGTGCTCCACTGTAATGAGACCAGGTTGCAGATGATTTTATCAACTGAAGCTTTGAATGCTTACTGGATTGAAAATCCTATGGTGATATTTCCAAAGTCATACTTTATTAATGTGCTATTACAAGCATTTTTATATTCCTTTTTCCTCCATGCAATCTTACAATCACTTATCACTTGGACCACTCCAGGGGCAACAGCCTAGTGATGACTCAGTGGGAATTAGTGTTGATTGCCCCACTGTACATTACCTATGTGGCTTTTCCTTAAAAGTTTCCACTTAGATCCTGCTGTTTTATAGTTCAGCTGAGGTCCTGCTGTTTTGTAATTCAGATATAGTACACAGAAGGGTTTCGGTTCACCTCAGGATATGTTTTACAGAACTGCATTTAAAACCAACATTCACTTTTATAGAAATCATTCATGTTGTAAGTTTTAGCCTGCCTGAGTGAAAAAGAACATAACATTTCTGCAGTGATGAAATACAGGATTTTTTCTATATAGGAAAAAAAGAAGTGTTGTTCTACAATAAAGATTTACTATTTAAATGCTTGTCCTATTTTATCCTCATTGCAAATGTAGACTACATCTTTTTTCTGAGGTTCAGTGTACACAGGAGACATTTTGTACAACTTAAGTCTTATTCAAAACCCCACACACACAGAGATTAATGTCACTGAACAGTACACAAGTAAGAACTCCTCATTTGGAGAGTGAAGGATTTGCTTTGTTTGACTTCATTTTACAGGACCCAGACACCGATATCTTGTTTCAAGCATGGCCTTCACTACAGAGTTAGAACCCATGAACAAAATCAGTGTGCTATTATTATATTTCATCTGGTGTTCTTCACAGCATTTCAGCCAATCCTTTTGAGATCCAAGACATTTTGATCCACAGCCTTCTGCAAGTCAGCTCAATATTTACCAAGGTCTGCACAAGAAAGGTGCTGTGGCTCTGCCTCTGCTGATCCATCCAGGCAGAGCTGGGCCACAAAGCTGAGCTGCGTCTGGCCCTGGGAACCCCACAATGTATCACTCTGTGCTTCTAGTGCCATCTAATTCTCCGCCAAGAAAAAGCCAGTTGAGGGAAATTTAAAAGCCTTCTGCCATTTCTGGCAAAGAGGACTGCGAGGCATTGTTGCATCCATCTGCATTTTCAGCACGGAACAGCATGCTGTTTTTTCCACATCAAGAATCAAACTTCCCCATATGAAAAGGCAGAAAATACCTGTGCAGCCACAGAGACCCTATTAGATTAGGGAAAGTAAAACAAAATCACAGGAAGAACTCCAAGAAGAATCATGCTGGGTCACATCTCTTAACAGTTATCTACAATGAATTGACCACAGAGTAGTGGCTGTTCTGCTGGCAGCAGGATAGTTACCATAATAAATTCTATAAAAATAAAGACACGAAACGACAGTTATAGTAAATTAATTAGTCTATTAACCCCTTACTGATACATTATGCCTATGGAACACTGAGGTACTTGATGAAGACACTGCCACTGCCAGAAATATTTTCTATCTGACACAGAACATGAATTAATAGAATCTATGAGATGACATGCAAATATCAAGGTTTGTCTGGCATGGAAATTGCTCCTCCTAACTTGTATAACTACATCAAATATATGACTGCATTTCACTTCCTTCTAACTTCTGAGCAACTGGCTGAGTATCTGCTGCTTGGTTTTAAGGTATTTTGCAAAACCTTATTTTCCAAAATCCTGAACTTCCACTCAAAACATAGGAGTACTTTCATTAAATTTGTGTTCCTAGTCCCCAGTTAGTAGATCCTACTCTACATATTCAAAATTAGATGTGTATATCTGTTTTAGTTTCCTGCCTAGAAAACCAGAAAGAAACCCTTGGAGACTTTAAACACCCAGTATCCTACTACTTGAATCCAAAGGAGCTGATATCTAACATCTCTACACATTTAGAAATCATATACATGCAGTGCATGTTTTGTGCATGTGTGTATGCATATACACACAGAACATAGGTATGCAGTAAATAAAAGTCAGCTCTGTGCCAACCTACTTATATACAGAAGTGTATTTTACCGCTCCTTTCCATTTATTAAGCCATATTCATGAAACTCCAAGGCCTAATAAAAGCACATCTGGGCCCCATGCAAAGATGTCTGAGCCAAAATCCACTCAACCACTTCACCTGTGTGTCACTTCTCCCTTCATTGACATTCATTGATACATAAACAGGGAGGATGTATCCAAGCAAAGTGGCATATTACTAATTGCACCATCTTCATTAATACCGCATTATGTGTCTCTGTACTATAGAGAACTGACAATAGGAAAGATGTTAAGAGCTTATCAAAATGTGCATATAAATATTTGGTCCAATTTTCCAAATGAATATAGTAGCAGCCTCTGCTTCAACAGCCCAAACTGGAGAAAGGGTTGTTTATCAGCTGCTAACCAGGAACAAAAGGCAAATAGCCTTAATTTCCCAAACACTCAGAGCTATTTACATCACTCCTGTGCCCTTTAGGTAATTAGGCATAACTTCAAAATAAGAAATCCTCACTGTGGTACAAATATATCTGTCTGTAAACAGAGCACTTCCATTTGTAGAAAAGTCCTTACAACAAAAAGACAGATAAGAAGTCTTTATCAGAGGCACCCAGAAATAGGGAAAATTACTGCATAAGGAGCACAGGTACTTCAAACTCTGAATGAAGATTTCTAGACAAGAAATACCAAAATAAATAGGAAGGCATCTTTTTGCTCAAGTCTAAGAGGAGGACTGAATCTTACATTTACTTCACCTGTAACTGATTAAAAGTGACAAAACATCCTATCTCAGTCAGAGCATCATAGTGAAGACAGGACTTTAAAGAGTGTGCCCAAAATCAATGTGGGCTTAAATGAAAACAATAGCTGTGAATTGTTTTCACAAGGGCAACAGACCAGGATCAAGGAAAAAGGTATTGCAGCAGCTCTGAGCGCTGCAGAGTCTGCAAAGGATCACTCATTTCAGCAAGTGCAAACTGGCAAGTTCCTCGTCCATGTGCTGATTAACACTTATACTCTCCATCTCTGAGCAGAGCTTTATGTTTTTAGCAATGAAGCAGGGCAAACACGTGAAGAATATGCAGAATCTCTTATTTCTTTCCACCTTTCTCTGCTTCTCCAGGAGACTAGGAAGTTGGCACTGGAGCACTGGCAGAATATATATTATTACAAGTAATATCTACAACTGTGACCAGTCACAATGAAGCAAACAAATAAATATCCAATTAAATACACTATTCTTCATCCCAGTTTAATTCTACAACTGTACCAAACCAGAATCAGCTGCTCCTGATGCAGAAATGAAAAGCTTTCCCAGAGTCATGAATGGATTTTTGTATTTTAAACCTTTTTTTCCACTTTGCCACTTAGTGAGAAGCCTCGCTGAGCACTGGTTACATAGAATTGAGATTCCAGATGGTATCCTACTGTAATTTGGCTAATATGTTTCAGAATTACAGTCAGTAATCATTAGAAATTAATAACTGAAGGGACATATTGTCCTGAGAAACTTCCCAAGCTATCTTTTAATCTTGTAATTAAAGTTCAAACACTTTCTGTCATGTAAAAATCTACGCATTCTAGGAAATATTTCAGTCATTAGCATATCATTTCAGTCATTTACAGACAGGAGTATAGCAATTAAAATCAGCATGGAATTTGAAGATAACCTAGAAGATTTTCTTCTTCACTTAATAAATCTCTGGTGGTTATCTCTTATACTGCCAAGACACAAATACAGATTCATGTAATTAAAATAAAGTTTCCTAAAATCTGTTTGTTTTCACTAAGTTTTTTGAGGATGAAGTTAACTTTCTTCAGAGGAACCTGTATTATCGGTTCTTTGCATTTGTAGCTAAAACAGTACTGGTGCCACACCAGTATTTTGGCTGTTGCTGAACAGTTCTTGTACAACACCAAGGCTTTCTCTCCAACCTTACACACACAGAGGCCAGTAGACTGGAAGTGGGCAAAAGGCTGGGAGGGGACACAGCTGGGATCACTGCCCCCAACAACTGAAAAGAATATTCCCTTCCATAACGATGTTGTGCTTAGCAATAAGATCTCAGAGAAATGGGCAGGATGCTGGGACATTCATTACGGCATTTGTCCCCCCAAGAAATCATTACACATATTTGAGAGGGAAGGGAGAGAGAGCTAGCGTAGGAGTTTTGCTGTTGGCTGGAGTCAGCCCACCACATTGCTCTTTCTGAACATTGTAGTTGTCTATCTTACCTCCTGTGCATTACAGTCACTGCATTCAAATCACCTCTTATGTGATCTAGCAAGAGAAATTCCCTGCATACCTTCCTCAGTGAAAACAGGCCACCACTGATTTCAAGCTGACCTTGGTAACAAAGCAGTCATCAAAATCTTAAAACTAAGCAAATAACATGAAATAAGGAGTTAATTCAATTTGATATATGGAATCATAGAATATCCTGAGTTGGAAGGGTGATCCACAAGGACCATCAAAGTCCAATTCATGGCCCTGCACAGGACAGCCCCAAAAATCACACCCTGTGCCTGATTGTCCAAACATTTCTTGAACTCTGTCAGGCTCAGTGCTGGGACCACTTCCCCAGGAAGCCTGTTCCAGTGCCCAACCACTCTCTGGGGGAAGAACCTTTTCCTAATACCCAACCTAAACCACCCCTGACACAACTTCAGGCCATTTCCTCAGGTCCTGTCACTGGTCACCACAGAGAAGAGATCAGTCCCTGTCCCTGCTCTTCCCCTCATGAGGAAGCTGTGGACTGTAATGAGGTCTCCCCTCAGACTCCTCTTTTGTAGGGTGAAAAAAAAAAAAAACCACAGAAAAATAAAATGACAAAGATCTTCACATAACTGGACTATATGACATTTGATGGCAACAGCTTTCACTTTTACCATAATTTCAGCACTTCCCAGAAGTAAACAGAACAGTGGTGGCCCAACACCTTAAACATATAATAACACACACTTGCTTTTTACACACATTTATTACTGCAGTAGTATAATAGAAGACACCACAAAATCATAAAGCTTCAATATCTCCTCCAGGAAAAAATGAATAATGCCACAGGAAAGCCCATTCACAGTATATCATTTCATCACAGTTATTCTTAGAGCCCCCAAACACCACTAATTCAGGCATATGCAGTAGTGCATAGCTGAACTCTGATTCACCTGGTGAATGGTGGAAAGGGAATAGTAACAGCTATACAGCCTTTTTCCAGTGAAAAAGATCCTTCCTCCTTGAAAAAAATCCTAAAAATTCCATTTCTAAAAAAGTCCATTCTCTTCTAGCATGCCTACTCCTGCCTATGCAGAGAAAACAGTTTCAAACTGAAATGTCTGCCGACTAAATAACGCCTCTCATCTCATCTTCTATCATAGTCTTACAAGAACATCTGCAGCAGAGAGATGAAGAAAACAAGCCAGCAGAATGCAGACAAAAAACCTCAAACTGCTTTTATCAAATATCTCCTTTTTGTCTTTTCTTTGTCTTTCATGTGGAGAATAGCTAAAATTCACACTAGTAAAAAATTAAGTATTTGCTTGGAAGAAAGATGTGGAGGGGGCAAATATGGCTTCACTTTTTTCATAATGTCTGCCCCCCAAATAGGAATAGGAACTCCTTACTAAGAAGCAGCTATTATTTTGCAAGCAGAGGCAATAAAAGACACTGAAAAGGTTACTTGTGAGGCTAGTCCCTTTTGGAAGAACAAAACCATTATCTGATCAGAAAACTCAGTGTCTCATTCACATTTCCTAGTGTTTTTTATCTAGTACAGAAATAGCCTCCCCTCCACTAAAATCTGAATAAAACCATATCAAGTAAAACAGCTGTGGAAGTATTTTCACACTGGCTTCAGGTCTACAGAAACACTTTGAAAGTGAAGAAGCCATGCAGAACAGCAATAGATTGAAAAATTTCCAGTAATAAATAATACCACAGTGCTTTGATTTTGGGAGCATTCCTAGACAAGCAACAGAGAAGAGCTGACAAATAGCTTGGTCAAACTAACAGGACTTCTAGGCTAAAATGGTTCTAGCCTAAACCCTGCCTAAACCCCTGCTTCTTAGCGTCCTTGGGCCTAATCCTTTGCACACTGTATCTTTGTTGGCTCAGATTTGCTAGTAGTTTGCTGCTTTGTTCTGGTTTTAAAAGACTCAAGCTGGAACAAGAACTAATTAGAACACTTCCAGTGAAACAGGTCAACGTTTACACCTGGAAGATATCCAAGATACAGTGGGATTAGTTTCCAGCTAAAGCAGCTGAAATTAAAATCTTGGCCTTTCAAAATTGAAAATGGGCAACCTCTGTGCAATTTCATTGTGCAGTATCATCAAAACATTTCACTTCTGTTCTAATGCGGAAAAAAATGACAAAGCCTGTGATCACAAAAAAAAAAGAAAATCAGAACTGTCCTCTTGGGTCATTTTTAGTAAAATACTCAAGATACTAAATACCCTGCAGTGTATGAAGTTGAACTGCTTTGTTATCACAATTTCAAGGAAGGAAACAATAAAGAAACCTACTAAACTATTACTTTGCTACTTGTGTTTCACTGCAAGTACAGAAATTGAAAGTTACTTTCAGTAGCCCTTGAATTCTAAAACCTGAGATAATATTTTGAAATAGAACCTCCAAAACATTACATGATCTCATTCAAAGTGTGACATCAGCATGTTCTGAGGAGGTAGCAGAGATGGGCTCACACAGATGTTCTTATGCCAGAGACGTCGCCAGACTAATGTGCTGTAACAAAAGAAGGATGAAAGGAAGTGTTAACTTGGGACCTTCGGGTTTTTTTCTGCTTTATTAAGATATCTTCCAGTATAATTTGCATAAAACTAATTACAGGCTTTCTGAAATAAAAGATTTTTTTTAAAGTCAGATCTTATGGGCTTTGCCATATATCTGTTTCTTCAGACTCTAAGCCTACATTAGCTCAGTCACCACTAAAACATAATTACCTAACAATCTGGAAGAGTATCAACCATATGTAATAAAAGCATAAGCATAAGAAGTGTTATGTACTTTTAAATATAAATCAAATACCAGTGATAATTCCTCATAGTGCTGAAAGTGTATGTGTAAGAAAAGAATGATATATTCCTTAAAAATTACTGTCCTCATTTATTAAATCCTCCAGATGTATTTCACAGACCTTGTCTGTCCCTAATCATCTTCTTTTGAGTTTGTTAATGTAACATTAGCAGATAGTAAAAGCTTCCAGTGGGGACACTTGTTTTTGTACCTAATGTACCAATTCTCAAATCCCATGGAGGTGCTTACATTTGATAAACAAAACTCAAAGTCCGGAGATTAAAATAAACAATGAGCACATAGGACATTCAGTGATTTTACCATGTTCTATGATTCAAACAACAGTATAGTCTGACACTGCAGGTATTTTACAGCAGATCACCTCCAGCCAAAGGTTTACAGAGCTGCATTTAGAAAAACCCAGCTTTTTTGAATTGATGCTGCTTCTGGAAATCCTTTATAATCTATACATATAGCTAGTACCATAGTCAAGGATAGGAATGGGTCATGATATTTTGACGCTTGCAGTAAAAGGGCCTATGACACAACTTCAATTTGACACAGAAAGAAGTAAAAAAAATCCATAGCATTACTAATGCTTTGGCCCTGCAGGAGTGCAAAGAACTTGTTATTTGGGATCCCCAGATGCTCCCAAGCAGCTGACCATGCTGTATATTACAACACAAACTACAACTCCTCCACGGTCTCTGTCAGACCTGGCCAATAGACCAGGAAGGAAAAAGGATTTTCCTTCTTGATCTCCAGAGCTGGTACAACCGGTTAACAAACAAACATACCAAATCATCCCCCCAAGCCAACACATCTCTACTAATAGCCAAGTTTAAAGCTTCACTGTCATCCTTACCATCGCTTTGGCTGAATGGGAGCACCCTCCCTCTGGCTGGATACAGAAGATAGAACACATACCATAGCACTTTTACTCCATTACTGCCCTGTTATATGATGAACTCATAGAATACCAGAGTTGAGGAGGGGATTTCTTTGCTTTTCACCTCTCATTTCCCCTCAGTCCCTCATCTGCTCAGAATATTGTCACTGCTTACAAGACCTTCTTGTTCTGCAGTTTCTACTACATATATATTTCATTAAATGTTTGTATATTCTCAGACCTTTATTGTTCTGTTTGTATGTATTGATTTCAATCGCCCTCCACCATTACTGTCTTCTCACAACTGAGTTGTTGGTATGAAGTATTTTAAACTCATCTGCGTGAAAGAGCCATGGACAAAGAAAACTGCATTGCTTTAAAGGTTTCTATTAATAGTTCAATATAGCCAAAAATTAATTTTCTGGAAACTTCCACTATAAATAAAGCTGGGAAAAGTCATCTCATTCCACTGAAAATACCATATTCAAAAGTTAAAAATAAAGTCTTTCAAGAAAAAATAATCCAAGTAGGGATAAAACTTCCCCCTCTCTTTTGTATTCATGGAGTTAAAACTTTCTCTTTAGGTTTAAAACTCTTCCCACTCCTCTTTTCTTTTTCATCCAGAAAACCAAAGCACTGAGGTCTCAGTGATGAGGAATGACTCACCAGCAATTGCTGAGTCACAATCACACCAAATACACTCTTAGATCTTGATGGAGCATCAAATTCAATAGCTTTGCTTAGTCACTTGAGTTTGCCCTAATTCCTATGATTCACTCAATTTCAAAACTTTAATTTCTGATTTCTTATTTTTGCTCTCAATATATATTCAGTTGTATAATTCTTATACAATTCTTAAAGTAGAATTGTTGCAAGCCATCCCCAACCTGCAGTCAGATTCCAAGCTTCAGACACAAACTGTGTCACTTATCAAATCCAAGGAGCCAATATGCCACAGTGCACATTGGTTTGATTTGGAACTGCAGATCTCCCACTCCTTGGACACCTACAGAGAATGCCAGCTGACATCTGAAGATACATGCATTAGGATTTCATCCTGCCCTGACTCATGCCAGCAACAACCTACCATCAGCTAAAAGTGTGACCTTTCTCTGGGAGGGCTCCTCAGCCTGACAAGGTAAGACACAAGAAGCGAGTGCTCAGCAGTTTGTGCAGAGGATAAGGTATTTGACCATGATTAAATGAGCCAGTGTTGGAGTGACAGATTTCCAATTCCTTAGTCATTTCAGTTGTTACCTTTTGTCCTACGTGGAGGTAAATAAAGCAAAATTACTTTACCCAACTCTTTATCTGCTCATTCAATTACTTATATAGGGAAGAAGTTTGGCCAGAATTCAACTAAGGTAATAAATGTATTTCCTTTCACAGAAATTTACAGAAATATTTTATCTAATTACTCCTAACATTTAAGCCATAATCCAGAGAACTTCTCTAAAAGGTTGCAGGCACGTTAGGCATGTGGGAGTGAAAGAAACTCATCACTGAGAGAGGGAAAAGCAGACACAGCAAATAAGTTTCTGATGACTACCACATTGCAATGCCTTACAGGACACAATTATCACCAGACTGTTATTTATTCTTCTGTCTTCAGGCACAGTTTTTGTGTTTTCTCACTGTCCATTTCTGCAGCAGCTGCACTTACAAGTCTTATGTTGGCTTAGTGCTTAATAAGTCTGTTATACTAAAGGCATCCAGTGAGGTAAATACATTTGGAAAAGTTTCACTTATGAAAAGATACTGTGAGGAAAGTAGGGGTCAGCTCCATGAATTTCTGGGAATAAAACAGACCACACATATTCATATAAAGTTCACAGAAATATGACAATAAGGATTGTATGTCTTTACCCTTGCTGAAGGATAACTACAGCTTTGAAGCTTCTTTGGCCAGCTGTTCTGACTTCAGCAATATTCAGTAATAGCATGGGGGGGGAGGGGGAAAGCCAAGTGAAAAAGTAAATGTTTGACATTTGGTCATAAGAAATTGAATTGTAGGCCATATGTTGCCCATAGGCTGCAGTTTCCCAAGTCCTCCTCCACACATTTACACTATGTTACTACTTTTTTTAAAAATATCCTAGCCCACCTTAGTTACAAGCTATTTTTTATAAAGTGTCATCCTTCTCTACTATGTATACTAGTGTAAGTAAATTAAAGACATCTCTCGATCCCAATTAACAGCCCAAAGACTTCTGCAAGAATTGTCTTTCCTACAGGTACCTGAGATTCAGCAAGCTACCCTGATGCTATGGTTCTAAACATCCAAGACCTACCCCTAAAACGGGAAGCAAACACAGCCCTGAGGAAATGAATTCTGCCTGTGCCTTCTCAGCTCCACCCAGGCTCAATTACCGAATGTCTGCATCAGCGTGAGCAAGAAGCAAAATGCTTCAAGATAAGAAATAAGAGATCCACCTCAAAGCAAGTTATATCTCGGTGTTTTAACACTCACCTTGTTTAGGTGATTGGTACAGGCTTCACACTGTGGTGGAAAGAGTGCTGTGGTGGGCATAATAAAAGCCACTTTGACATCTGTGCATCTTTTTTAAACCAGAAATTCTGGTTTACTCAAAAGCTGAAAGAAACTCGGCACAAACATAAGTATCATGAAGCTTTATATAGAGAAGAGTCAATTTTTTACATACTGATTTTATTTCTCATGAGAACAATAGTTCACCAGGAAAATACCAACCAGTTTTATTTAAAACTACCATCTCCTTTGTATATACACACAAAACATTGCCCTGCTTGAAAGATATGCACTTGTATTTATCATGTAATTGTAAGTGCCAGAATTTGTGGGGCAACTGGTATCTTCCTTCTCTTCAGAGCTTTAACATGATAAACATTGGAAAGCTGCCACTGATATCAAATTTGACCAGCAGGACCACAGCTAGAGAGAAAAAAAAAAAGGCAGAAGATAAGGCCAAAAGTAGTAAATACTTTATGTGTAACACATTTTTATATGGCTTATTTATTCATTCAAACTGTAAAAAAACACCATTTAAAATCTTCAAATCCTGTATTTAAGAGGGCTGTCTGCTCATGCAGCTCAGTGACCTTGGTACACAATAAAAGCCAATACAGTTACTGAAGACTGATTTCAATAACTTTCTGGAAATGGTCCAAAGCAGCTTTTCATTCTACAATCTCTGCATCAAAGACAACACAGAAAAAGAAAGGCAGAATGTAGCTGCTCTTGAACATGGTGTAAGAGATGTGTGGTTGTCTGCAACCACCACAAACTACTTTACAACATATTTTCTATGGGGAGTGTCAGATGACTACACCATACTACTACTTACCATGGCCACACACTGGGGTTAGCAGCAAATTACCACATTTCTACTCCTGCATCAAATGCTGCAGTGCTTGCTTAAGGACAATTTATTTTTTCATTTTTTTTTTTAGTAATAGAGGAATTTTACTTGAGAATTGTGGGGGTTTGTCCTTTATAGGCAAGTGAAAGTGCTGCAATGCTGGTGTTTTGCTTTTTGGAGCACTCCATTACTAAGTATCCATTAGTTTAAATACAATCACCCAGCTAGCTACCAAATATATTATTCTGCCACTGGACCCATCAAAGCAGAAACAAACCCCACACCAACCAACACTGGTAGTCTATGCAGTCGCCAAGTGCACCATGATATTAGTCTATACACACAAATGAGGATCTTCTTATTCAGAATACAAATCTCTTCAATCCTTAAGTGCTCCATCAGGAGTTTTGACTGCACCTCTCTGCACACAATTTAAGCTGCTTTCTACAGGATGCCAAATGTATTCAGAGGGACAGAGCATTAATAAAACAAATATCAAGACACAAACAAAACCGGACTTTAACCAATGATTTAGCAGAGCCAGTTCAGTCTCTCTTCAATGACAGAGCTGCTCTCGAAGTCTTTTCACATATCATTGGAAACTTTAAACAATGGCCTTTTCATATCTTCATTCATACAGATCTTTCTGTGAAATATTCACCCATGACCAAGTGGACTATATTGCCTATTCATGATTGGTCAAGTAGCATTTTTTTGTTCACTGGATGTGCAATGCTTCCAAATGAGCTTGCAGTGCCAAAACTCTAGAAAATAAAGCCTTAAAAGTCCAAGGTTCACCAGTCTGTTAGCAGTGGGGAAAGAAAATTAAAAAATAATCAAAAAAAAAAAAAAAAAAAAAAAGAATCTCAGCTTTTTAAGGTTTCAGGCCTAGCTTCTGAGTAAACTCCTTCAGAAAGCTGGCTAAGTGCACCCTCAGGTTCCTGAAATGATCCAACAAGACTTAAGAACAGGACTAAGAGACGTGACAAATCAAGGATTCATTATGATGCTGCTGTCAGGCCCCTCTTCAGATGTGTCTATCTCACGAGAAAAGCCACCTACATGGTTACAGATAAGGTTTAAAATCTATAGTGAAGTCCCTGAAAAACTGCCAGAATTGCAAGAACATTGAGTACTCACCATTCTTCCTGAGGGCTTTTTGTATTGCATTTATTTAAAAAAGTAAACAAAATGAACAAACACCAACCAAAACAAACACAACCAAATTAGCACCAAAAATAAAACCCAGAAAAATCAAAATCAACGGAGCTAGTTTAAGGTGTAACTTGTATTTCTGAATCAAAGCACAAGTTTAAATGCTGTGTAAAGGAATCCACTTCCTTCTGCATGGTTGCTTGATGAGTTATCAAGTTTTGTCTTTTTGACATCATACATTTCCTTTTCAGGCTTTCATGGGACATAGGAAAAAAGACATTTCTCAAGCAGAGACAGAACAATGTCTAAGCATGTCAGCTGATTGGTAGAACTCTGACAGATGTCACATACATATTAGCAGGTAGGAGATCAGAATTGGGAGGGGAAAAGTCACGATGTTCTTGTTGAAGTAATTACCAAGTACATTACAGCCAAAACTAACTCTTTTTACCTGCAAGTTTATCACTTGCCTCAAGGTTCCTGTCAAGAGAGACTTTGCTGCACACTTTGTACATTTGCAATTGGGCGTGTTTTGCAAGAACATCAAGTACTCATCATCATTCCTGAGGGCTTCCCCCCTTACATGGGAAGCAAGAGCCACATTTGGAAACACAGTTAGACCATATGCCTCTATTCTTGAAGTTATACTGTTATTGTATCTTGACTGTCTACTTTCTCTTGACCTGCTAATATGAGATAGAGAAGAGTAATCTGTGAAGCAAATAAGCTTTGCTGCAAAAATGAGGTCTCCTCAGGAGTTAGTGTAACTGCATTGCTGGTTAGAAAAGTGTTCTATCAATCCTGAGGCCATAGCTTCTCTTCCCCTCATGCCTTTTCCAAATTATTATGAATACTAGCTAATTATAGATTGTTACATCTTGCACAACAAAAAAGCAGACCAAAAAAAATCTAAATAAAAAGTCTTAAAGACACACTTAATGACATGCTGTAAGTACAAAGTAGGCAAGGCCAGTACTTTCTTCATGATCCTATTGTGCAAGTATAAGATCATGCATATATTTCATCCCATTTGCTCATGCATGGTCATCTTTCCCAGCATAAGTATATTTGAGATCAGCAGTTAATTCCTCAAACATTACTACATCTTCCAATGTGGACTTCATTTCACTTTCCAAGAATATTAAAATAACTTCCCATCATCTTTCTTTAGGAGCAAAAATAAAGTAACGTGGCTTCTATTGTCTGCTACAATGATAAAATCTTACCTCTGGGGATCTGTGTTTTTTCCCTTTTATGCACCAGATGACTCATTAAACTCAATGTGTTCTGTCTTCAGTATAAGCCTAAGAATCCAACTTTTCTTTTTTTCCTACCTTCAGTATAGGTTAAAATATTACACAGTTAAACTCTTGAGTGCACTCTAGGCACCACCTAACTCATTTTTACAACAGTGACAATGAATCTAAGTGCAACCACACTACAAATTCAGAATCCTTCAAATCCAACAAATAAAAAGAGTGATTTTCCTCAAACAGTTCTAGACAAGAGGTAAAAGACCCCAAAATCTGCCTCTTCACCATCATGAAATAACTTCTTTTCAGCAGGACCTTCAAGACCCCCAAACAATATCTAGTGTGGACTCTAGTTAAAAATATTAAAATTTCTTAAAAAATTAAAATTATCTGCTGAGAGGGAAAGCAAGAAAATCAAGTCCCCTAGGAGTAAAAAACCCAAACCAACCAACCAAAAAAAAAAAAACCCAACAACCAGCAAATGTATTTTTTGTAATGCAAAAAGTCCCAGACAGGTTGAACTAGCACTGCAGCATTTTTACCAGTACCGTAGACTCAAGAAAAAAGAAACAAACCACACCACTAGGAAAAAAAAAAAAAAAAAAAAAAAAGATTAGGTAGCAATCCACTACACTACATGCCTTCTAAAATTTTGATATTATAGAAGCAGAACACAGGTTTCATATTTCTGACCAAACTGGAAGCAAGAAATACAAGAGGATTTTGAGTTAGGTAGTTTGCATGAAACACCCAATGCAGTTTTGTACATCTTAAATAACTAGGTATTTATGTAAATATTGAAAATAAATCTGATAAAAAATGTTTGCAGGGTAATTTCAGTTCTCCTGTGATCCTAGAACATCCATTGCTGTTTATGTCACCACATTACTGTTCACAGTGCAAAAAAGCAGCAATTCTTCTAGCCACAATCTAAAGCTGTAGTGAATATATTTTTAAGTAAGCAGGACAAAACCTGACGTATAGGAACCTGAAAGAAGAGGACTGATAATGACAATTCTGCTGACAAGGAGATGCTGGAACTGGCAGGAACAAGTGTGCCATCATGTTACTTTCCAGCTGGGCTCCACAGACAGTGATGCTCCCGGACGTTACTGTGTGTACAAGGTGCCATTGACTTCTCTGATCTAATTGCTTAACCTGAGTAAAAAAGCTGAGGAAGGGTTTCAGTTTTTCTGTTATCTGGCTTGTTATTGAAACATTTTTTGTGCTATTACAGTTTCTTGTTCACACCCCAGATATAACTGTTACTCTCATAAATCTGTGCTGTAACTACTAACAAATGGCTCAGTTACAAAAGCTCCTACCTTACTGTAGACAGATGGCAGAACATGGTATCTTATATAGATGTTGCTGTACACACACCAGGACAGCATATAAGAAATTCAAAAAATCATAGAATCCCAGAATTATTACAGTTGGAAAAGGAACTTTTAGGTTCCTTGTGTCTAACTGTTAACCCAGCTACCAAGTCCACCACTAAACTGTGCCCCCAAATACCACATCTAGACATTACATGAACACTTCAAGGGATGCACCACTTGCCTGGACAGCCCATTCCAATACTTGACCACTCTTTCAGTGAAGAAATTTTTCCTAATATCCAATCTAAACCTCCCCTAGCAGAACTTTATATTTGAGACTTTTTGAGATATAGATATACATTGCCCTCACATTACTTTCACCTCCATATTTTCCACTGGATTTTTACTTTTCTTCTGCACATCATCCACAAGTCAGTTACAGCAGGTAGCAAAGTTCTTTCATCTTACATGGGTAAGGTAAGGTATCAGGAGCAAGGAAGTTTTGGGCAGAAGAAACTGAAGTTAAAAATAAGCTTTCATTATTTTCAAAGGGAAAACTTATGAACTACGTTATGTAAATAAAAACCTGACAGTGTTTGCTCATGCCCACGACACAATCACAGTGCTGGAAAAGTTTCCAGAGATCATTTAGTCTGATCTAAAGATGGATTATTTATATCTAAAGTAGTACATATTGTATGGCTAGTTCAACCCACTTAAAATAAGTAATAATTTCAAGCAAATCACAATTTAGTTATGCAGTATAAGTGATACAGAGAGGAAGGCAGGAAACCTCCAACAGAAATATGGGGGTGATATTCTCTATATTCAATAGGTGATATTCTAACAGGTTTGATGCTTGCATTTCTGAAGGCTGAAGAAAAGAACTGAAAGAGGTGACTGGTATTTCCATTCCAAAACAGCCCCCACTATTTTTTCCCCCTCCAGTGCTGCTCCTTTATTCTCTAATCTTCTCCTTGAAAAAACAGGACTTGTCTTTCTGAGGTGATTAAGAGATGCAGTCTGACACCACTGGCACTGCAACCCCTTCTTAAGTTTTATCTGGAGTGGGAGGAGCAGTTTGGAATGGTGATAAGGAAGGCAAACAGGAGTAGCTGGTTAGGTATAAAAAACTTAAATGTTCTGTTAAAAAATACATAAATCTATGCACAAACCTTCACTTTATTTTTGCAGAAATAAAAATTCTCAAGGAAAACCAGAAAATCTACTTTCTCTAGATGTACTCCAAATTCCTACTTTTATTACTCATTTATAGGAAACAACCTACTACATATAGAATACTTTTTTTTTTTCAATATACAGATCTGCAAGCTACAAGTTTTATTTAATAAAGCTGGTAGAGAAAGACAGAAAGAAAGAGACAGAAGGAAAGGATTATCCCTCATTTTCCCCATCCCAGTCAGAAACTCTACAGCTAGCAAAGCCACCTGGATTTAGATCAGCTGTGACACTGTTACATGCAACCAGTTCACACAAGCTTAGAGATACACATTAAACCACTGTAGCTCTCCTCAGTAGCATACAGCTATCACACCATTCACAAACAGAAGGTGGGACTGGCTTTGGAGAAGAATTAAACCAGTGGAAACGTTCCTGCTTAGATGGGGTCCTGCAGATGAACCCAACTTTGTCAGCACTGCCTAAGAGATATTCCCACAGCTAATTAAGGAAATGGATCCCTCCCCATTTTGTGTTATGGAAGAACCAGCTGTTGAAACTCAGCCTATGCCAGTCCAGCCCATCTGCTAAACATTCGGTGCAGAACAGTACACACAGTGAAATACAGAGAGGGAAAGCAGGCCATCCTTTGCAGAGCAGAGGGTAAGATAAGGATTTTTGTATGTCTCTAGACCACAAAACAAGTCAGAAATTGCTCCCGATCCTTTGCTTATCATTCTTGTCATACAGGTTATTATATTCTCTGAGAGATTTTGCTGTCCATGCGTCCCCAGACTAAAGAAAATCCTCAGCAAATAGCACTCGTTATCCAAGGTCCAGACAGCATCTGAGCTTGGAACAGAGCACAGCAAATGCAAACAGGCTTGTCTGCAATCACCTTTCCAAAACTATCTGTACCACTCACCAGGATCAGGAGAGTCCTCCCTTCACAGTAAGCACTATTTGTGAAAATCCACATAGCGCTTTGAGTCCTGAGCAGCCTCTGCCCCTGGCTCCTCCTTTACGCTCTGGCCACCATCCAGCCCCTCTCCTGAGATGTGCAATGAACACCCCCACAGAGGTGACCCCATTCTCAGGAGACTCTAAGGAGTCAGCTGGTACCACAGGATGATGGTCCAACCTCCTCCCCAGAAAGGAGAGTTCTCCAGTGAGACAAACCCAGATGGCTTTCCCTGGAAATGGTATTCCAACAGACACCACCTCGTGCAACAGTAAATGGCTTTGAACAAGGTGTCATAAATGGGGTCCAGAGACTTAGTTTGCAGATGGATGTACTACTATAAAAGTGTAATTAGGTCTCCTGTATATATACATGGAATTTACTCTTCCCTTTGCCAAATAGCTCAGTCCAATAGCTCCTAAACAACAAACATGATTTACTTAATGGAGCTGTCTTTCTGTTTTTCTCTCATGTCTCTCTTCTCTCAGAAATGCTGGGGGGGTTTCAAACTTTAATTCTAGAATACACAAAATGTTTCATAAGCCAAAACCAATGAATTAAGCCTCTATCAGATAAAGAAGGCTCTCTGAAAATAGTTCTATCTTCTAGATGAGCAATTAATCATCTTAATAACAGCAGACAGGAAAAAGTCAAAAAATCTACTGCATAAAAGAAAATTGTATGTTTTACCATTTCGCTCTTTGGAAAACAAAGTAAAAAGCTAAAAAGAACCCTCAACCTATACCAATGAACTCTGAAATAATGCATCTTCTCAACTAACAAAATGTACTGAATGATTAATACATGTGTTCTTTGACTAGAAAGACAAAGTGCTAATGGCAAGTCACATTTTGCACACCAATTTCTTAAAATGTTGAGTAAGGACATATTTTTTATCTGATACATTTATATAAAGACACCACTGTGACTTGACTTGATACTGAATATTAAATTTTCAAGAACTCCAACCATCAACCAGAAATGCCCTCACCCTAGGATACTACAGTTGCACTATGCAAGCTAACTGAAATAAGCTGTTTTCTAAAAGGTTATTCAGAGAAGACCATTGTCAGTACTTAATAGCTGATACGGACCATTGGGTAAGCAAAGCATCTATGTTCTGCAGTGTGAAAACTGCTTACCTGGGACAGATCTATTAGGCTGTGCAGTTTCATTGATAGGAACAGAATTATAGACATGACAGTACCACTGAGGATATTAGATCATAAGGGAATGAGACTAAAAGATTACTGTAGTAACTGATAGACTGTTAAGGTCTGGAAAGTCTATTATTTTTTTTCCATTCCTGATTTCTTAGCATTGTCATTTCACTGCTAGTTACCTAATTAAAGGAGCTGTGTGATATTAACAGCACATCTACTTCTAGTGGAGAGCTGAGAAGACTGAAGATTAAGAACACATGGTCTCTTGCCATCTTTGGAACAATCACAAAACAACATTCACAAAAAGAAATAACATACTTTTTGCTAAGAAGTCCCTAAATTCTCCAAGAACATCAAGTTTATAACCTGCTGACAAACACCCATGAGTTATCCCCAGCGTCAGAGCACCAAGCAAAGGTCATATATAGTGAAACACAGAAGTTTACAATCCCAGCGTAAAATGAGAGGAGGTAACACTTCACAAGGAAACAGACAATTCATTTTAGGTATTGCTTACCATGATTCACAGTATGAGCATACAACTGTAAGTTTTCACTTAGCAACTTGCAAAAAACAGAGATGTCTTGGGGTGTATACAGCATTCCCTATTGGCAAGAGGGGCCAAGAATCCTGGAAGGAAGATTATTTCAGAGATGTAAAACATCAGAACTTGGTGCATTGCTTGGACTTCAAACACAGCATTTATTAACTGGAGAGGTATATAAGACAATTCCACGCAGAAGAAGCATGAAAAGCTTTCTGGTTTGAACATGTCTCTGACATTGTGAGATTGTGAGTGGGTCAAAAAGTTAGATGATTCTTCTAAAGTAGTTAAATTTCTTAAAAAAAAAAAAAAAAAAAAAAAAAAAAAAAAAAAAGTTAGTTTTACAAGTACTTTATTACCATCCACTTTGTGCCAAAATGATCTAAATCAGCTTACTCCTCAAGCTTGGCCTTATTCACCATATTCTACTAGTGATACTGAGTGGCTTAAATTTTTGATGTTCAATTAGCAGCATCTTAAAAGAACAGATCTTCCTTTGACAGGCAAAACAGTAATTGAGCATTACTAGAGAGCAAAGAGTGCCTAAAATTGATGTTTGCAACTATTATAATTGCTTTTGAAAATACTGGCCTTAGTGTTGAACAAAATAAACAATCCATCAAGACAGTTGGACATGTTCTTCTAGCCAAACTTACAAAAAATCCCCTAGTTTTACCTCCTCCCTTCTATTCCCAGTTTTCTCTTGCCTTGTCAACAGCCCTTCCAAAACATATAGTCAACACTACCCACAGAGTTATTCAAACAAACAAAATCACAGTGCTTGGACAGCTATTGATCCCATCTTTATAATTTTTAGATTGTGCTCAAGAAGCAAGAAATGGTTTTTCCTTTGATTGCTCCATGGCTAATAGCACGCTTCACAGGCTAAAGAACTGATGCAGGTCATCATAAAACATTCCCTTGAATTACTTAAGTAGTGCAAAATTTTTCATTGTGTTAGCACAAAATCATTTATTTGAGCACATATCCATTTGAATAAATAGTTAGTTTATACCTGAGAACTATATTTTCAGGTTTTTTTGCAAACTCAGAATAATACATTCTGCCTTTACTTCTGTCAACTTTAAACAAAATCCTTCCAACAACTTCAGTTTGATGATGTTCATCATTACCATCAGTAGCAAGCTCAGATTCTGGAATGTTGACAAAGTTTTAGCTCTTCATAGTGCCCCTAAAAATTTTTTAAATGTATTGCAGCAACTGATCCTTCACACCAAATGTTTCCATGCACAGCCTCTAAAAGCTGCATGAAAATCTGCATCTTACCAATTTAGCCATGCTGAAGAATGTTTTTAGAGCAATTTTTCACAGTACCAGAAGGAACACAGCATTTCTTAGACAAAATTCAATTTAACCACAGACTGTTAGTTCTTAAAGTATGAGGACCTCCAAACTAAAAGATGACCAAGCTGGAGCGTGCTGATGTCTCAAAAGATCTAGCTGCAGGTGACCTTAAAAAGCTCAAAAATGTTTTGTTCAAGCATGAAAGGCTAGATTTGTCATAGTATTAATCCGCACTCTGTACGGTAGAGAGGATTTAACATAACAGCACATTCAACCACTGAGCAGAATAACTGCACATTACTTCCAAACTTATCATTTTGAACACTATAGTAGTTCTAGTTTCCTCTACATTCTATAGCTGAGATTACCAGGCTGTAACAGTCACTGTAACAGGAGAAATTATGAAATGAAACCAATCAGTTAATTTGTTTCAGGAGCCAAAGACCTTGTTACAAGTCACAAAACCCGAAATTTGTTCATTCGCGGCGAGGTCGCCACAGGATACTTTTACTAACTGTGCCATCTACTGGCAGAAACTGATAACTGTTGGCAATCGATTTCCCCTACACAACAAATTTTGATACTTCAGTGATTCTCAGTCATCAAACAACTCTTCGAAGATCACAGGCAATTTCTGTGAAGTTCATAAAAGGCAATAAGAAAATAAAATCTATTTTCAGACTTAAATCAGCTATTAGTGTGCCTTCACCTCAACTGGAAAAGGGCACCAAAATCAAGGAAAACTGAAATCACTTAGTTCAGCTATTAAAATAGTAGTGCTTCCTACCTCTAACCCCCCCCCCCAACCCCAAAAAAAAAAAAAAAAAAAAAAAAAAAAAGAGGAAAAAAGGATGAAAAGATGGGACTTGGTTACTGGGCTAGCGAAGGAAAATATTATCATCCTTATTTTTACTTTTTCATGTATTTGAGGCTCACAATTCATATTCATGCCACAGCATGCAAAATAAAAAACAAGCAAATCATCTGTGTACCATCTAGCTGATAAACATCAAGCAGTACATACATGACATCAATAACACCAATGACTACCTACTGGAGCATCATAGCAGTAACAGATCACTGGTTGGCTTTCCCCAAATAAAATGCTGTTTCCCAGTACTTTACAGATTTTGAGGAAAAAAGTTTCATAACTGGATCTGTCTTAAACTATATAGCAACAAGAACCACAAATACACAGTTCATCTACAAAAAAAAAAAAAAAAGTCACTGAACACAGTAAGCTTGTTCTTTCATCTTTATTAGGTCATTTACACTCATTTCTATCCTTGGCTATATTTTCGCAGGCTCGCAGTCTTCTCCCACTCTTGCTTGTAGTGTCTCTGACATTGATCATTGGACAGGAAGAAACCAAAACACTAGAGCAGTTCTCAGCCTGGTTCTCTGACACATCATGAGATGTCATCACTTCTAATTGGAACATTAGACTGAAAAAAACACCTTTAGAAACCTAAGTTGAAGCTCAAAATAAAGAAATGCAGTGTAGAATTTAAGATATATTACTAGAAAAAAATCATGCATCTGTGGCACGTATCTAAGAGTTGGTTTTCCAACTTCAAGAGAGCAAAAGACATATCTCAACTGAATAGTGTTACGAGAACCATTATATTTTTTGGTATTAGAAGAAACTTACGGACTTTTGATTCAGTGAAACAAATGGACATTCAATGCCTTTGGTAGTCTTCATGAAATCCCTAACTAGAAGAACTTTTGGGCAGTGAAAATTGAGACCAAATGGCTCCATCAAGTGCACATAGACACTTTCCTGTATCTAAAGTGAGGGAACTAGAAACACTTTTGAACTTCCAGTAGAGATCCATACCATGTAATAAGATCTGGAGGGAGTTCACTGCTCCCTCACCTTTGAGCCTCATTTTCCTTATGGTGAGAAGCAGGAATAAGAGGTATCTTATGCTCTGGCCAAGCCCTTGATCTGGAGTAGTCTGGGTCAGAGACCACAGAGAACACCACAAGGGCATTGTGCAGTCTCATTGTAGCACAAAGATGTGCAGGGAGAAGAACAGAAAACAGAGTCATGCCACTCAAAAAGAACACCCAGCTGTTTGCTAACACACAAGGAATGCTGGTAGCTGAATGTTAGCATCCTTCCTAGGTACCTAGAGGAAGCTCTGTGAATGTTTTCCTCTCTCTCCCACAAAGCATCCATTCCAGCAGATGATCACAGGGACCTTACCTTTGCTCATGTTAAAGGGCCAAAACATAACTATCATATGCAGATGAAAAGAGAAGCTGGCCGAGGCCGACAATAAGAACTCAAATTAAAAAATGGTTGCATCTTCTCTTGATATTTTGGCCACTGATCTAAAGAAAATACAAGTTTAAATAAATTACTGGCTCAGAGAAGGAACATCCATATTCCTCAAGATCTACATTACTAATGGACTGTTTGTACCTCAGAAGAAGGGACTAAATAGTCTTCCTACACACACCAATTGCCACTAAATTACCATGAGATCTACTCTAACCCACACAAGAATCTATTTGTATCCTCACTGCAGTTTTGGCAGTACATCAGTTACTTTGACAACCATCACAACTGTAAGAGTATGTATAAACCTTGATCCAAAGATGAAATACTGCTTTCATTAGCTTAAAATAGCGCTAGATAAGCAAACTTGCCAGCCACCTTAGAACACTTGGCTGTTCTATTATGTTCTAGGGGAATCATCTCCTCCCTTTTATCTCTGCTTTTCTGGTAGTTTGCAGCAATACACCAGGGAGTACAGAAAGGCCAAACCCTGCAGTGGTCTTCTGGTGTCAGCCATGCTAAATATTCCTTCCAAATGGCTTTTCTTCTAATTTAGCAGCCTGAAAACATCCCCTGTCCATTTGTTAGGTGAAGGTAAAGTGATGATCTTTTGTTCTGAACAGTTTTAAAAATCAGATAATTGCAGACAGATGATCATGTGAATAGCCTGTAGCCTACAATCATGCCTGAGGAACAGCCTGCTGACCTGTAAAGAGACAGGAATCAGTGTCAGAAAGATGCTTACGAGTTTAAGGCTCCAGGGGAGCAGAAAAGGAGGCTCTATATGCCTCTCCATTTTGACTAGTAGATATTATTTATGATGCTTCTCTAGTTTGAAAGACTCAGCCACTGAATAAATAATTTGTTCTAAATGTCCTTGCCCCTTCTGTCTGTGCAGCTCAGCAATTTGACTCCCTACAAAAATTAATTCTGTCTTAAGCATTCTCAAAGTTATATGTGACCAACTACACATTCACTAGTTGACTCTGATTGCTCCAGGAGTGAAGTTCAGAATTTGGTTTCACAGCTTCTGAGCACTGCCATCTTTTCCAGACTTTCCCAAGTTATCCCTACTAGGAACAAAGAGGCTGCTGTGCCATGGTCACAGCCCTGCAGCTCCTACTATCCTGAAAAGGCTTCTTTGCTCTAAGGAGCAGCAAAGCTTCAGGGCAGTGTGACATGCAGCTCTTCAACTCTACAGATTTGGGAAGCATTATCGTAAAGGCTGAGGTATAAGCCTTTTTCTATTGTTGGCTCTACATGTGCTCCACCAACAGCTGGTCTTTCTATTTGCCTGGGGTCTTCAGTTGGCTCCCTGACTCTCCAGCCTTTTATAATACCAGAGCTCTTCCCCTCTACAAAGTAGGCTTCACTAGAATGTATTATCCCTAACTGCAAAGTGAAGAAAGCAGAGGGTCAGCCAGAAGTTGAGGATTACAGAGAGTGGAAATTTTCTCTCTGATACAGTCAAACATTCAAGCAATCTAATTTGGAAGGCAGGTGAATATAGTAATGCAAAATGGCATTAAAAACAGTTCATCTCCTTGCTTTTCAGCAAATTGTGCAGGATTTTGAGAACAAATACAAATTAAAAAAGCTTTCTTACCTCTTTCTATTGATATTACATATTGAATTCTGTAAAAAAAAATTAATTACTGACATTGCAAACACTTTCCAAAAAGTAAATTATCAAATATTATTTAAGAATAAAAGATAAATAGAATGAAAGTGGGAAGGGGAGGAAAAAAAATAAAAAAAAAATACTTCTGGCAATTCCTGTCATGCAGGAGTATTTCACAGAATCACAGAATATACTGAGTTAAAAGGGACCCA
The DNA here is from genome assembly GCA_035222235.1 of Margarornis squamiger. Lineage (NCBI taxonomy): Eukaryota > Metazoa > Chordata > Aves > Passeriformes > Furnariidae > Margarornis > Margarornis squamiger. Next base: position 92,775,144 of record JAWWTY010000077.1, on the reverse strand, counting down.
CAAAGATCATCAAGACCTGCCCTTAGTCCTGCGCAGGACCATCCCCAAGTGTCACACCATGTGCCTGATAGCATTGTCCAAATCTTGAACATTTTCAGGCTTGGTGCTGTGACCACTTCCCTGGGGAGCCTGTTCACTGCCCAACCACCCTCTGGGTGAAAAATCTTTGTCTCATATCCAACCTAAACCTCCCTTGACACAGCTTCAGGCCATTCCCTCGGGTTCTGTCACTGGTCACTACCAAGAAGAGATCAGTGCTTGTCCCTCTTTCCCTCACTGTTAAGATAAAATAGAATTTTTACAATGCAGTTATGCCACAGAGTAGGAAAGATTTCACTAGAAATTCACAGGCTTGGCTTGCTAGGCTTGAGCAGGCTGAAAGAACTTTTATCTCCATGGTCCCTGGCACAATATTGCTACACAAGATAACAGCTTTCAACTTTTTTTAATTAGTTCCACATGCAGCTTCCTACACATTTGGAAATTAGGAAGACAAGGAATGTAATTTTCCCTAAGTCTTGAAAGAAGAAAACATAATTTTGTAAAGTTCATCTCCAAGTAGAAAAGACATTAACATCTGCATGCTCTTATCTAACCTCCACTGGTCTCAGGAAGCAGATACTCACTCTTCCTCCTCTTAAAAATCAAGAAATAATAATAATAATAATAAAATATAGATAAGAAAAAAACAGGAGGTCTAGCTAGACTTAAGTTACATTAAAACATTAGCAGCCACTCATTATTCTTTATAGGTGTTTAGAGTATTACAGCATAATGTCTCCGCCATTATGGTTCCATTAGAATGCAACATCCATCCTGGATGTGTTCCTGTTCCCTCTCTGCTGAAAGGGACTAAGAAAGCTCTTGTTGGCTCAGCAACACAAAGGAAAGAGTGAACACAGGTGTAAGGGCATAGAGTGCTGCTCTGCAAGGGAAGCCAGGCTGTGGCCATGGCCCAGGCAGGGCACTGCTCCACCAAACCAGGGACACCCCAGGGTGGGGACAGCACCAGAGCTGGTGACCATCACACAAGTTGATGATCACACAAGATGATGGGATGATCACACAAGGCAGTGTCAGGTCCAAGTTCAGCCTGGGATGCCCAGGCAGCAAGCCATGAACTGCCGGAGACAGGGCTGCCTGTGTGACCAGAGCTCTGACCAGGGCTCTTTGTCATGGATGACGGTCCCAGAAGAGGGTGGTCAGGGCAATGAAAGCTCTCAACGAGTAAAGGCTCCCAATTCTCCCTGAGCCAGGACGACGTGACTGCATTGGCATGATGCCCTAACAGCAACCACTTTGCCCTCCTCAGTACAAGTGCTTGGTTAACCCTGTTTTTTTGCTCTCAGTGATACATACTAGCCATCATTTACTCCAAACTTCTTTCCACTTCCCTCCAAGACAGCAATACTGCACTGCCCAGGCCTTTTACTCATATTTAAGACTGCTTTGACCCAGCCAACATCAAGCAGAATGATGCAATCTCCATTCTTCAGTACAGGAAGACCACAATGAAGGTATGTTTTTTCCTTAAAATTAATTAAAACAAGAAATAATGTATGCTCTGGAACACCTAACATCAAATTGCATTTAAATAATGCCATATATCAATCCAGAAACACAAAGGATAAACAAGAGACATTTGGAAAAGAAACACATCTTCCAGTGGGCTAGTTAAAAATACCTTTACATTAAGCTGGTTCCAAGCACAGTCTGCAGTGGACCCACAGCTCATGGCCAAACTGCTAAACTGCTAAAACCTTCCCCACTGGCACATACAGAGTGGGGAGGGACCAATAATGCAAAAGAATAGAATCATGCAAGAGCAGTGACTTGCAGCAGGAAGATACTTCCCCAAAGTCTGAGGTGCCCTTAAAAAACCACTTTGCTGCTCTGCAGACTGAAGAGTAAAGACCCATCACATCAGGAGAGATGCTGGAGCTGAGTAAGGCAGCCCCACCTGCTTCTTGTGTAACTCTACTGTGCAGGTGGAGAGGCACTGGAATGTGTTGCCCAGAGCAGCTGTGGATGCCCCATGCCAGGTTGGATGGGGCTCTGAGCAATCTGGTAAGTGGAAAGTGTCCTTGTCCATGGCAGGGGAATTAGAACTAGATGATCTTTAAGGTCCTTTCCAACCCAAACCATTCTATGGTTCTATGAAGGATGAAAATAAACATTAACAGCTGCCTCCTTTACTTGCCAGTCCATCAAAACAAGGCAGAGTTCCAACTGGAAAGAATTGCATAGATATATTATAGAGCATACAAAAGTACTGAAGACTGTAGGGTATACTTCACAATAGGGAAGCCTGTTCAGAAAATAAAACCCTTAACTTTATAGTTATTTGAGGGAATATGTAAATTTTGAAAACTCTCTCCTTGGCTCTCTTTCCTTTCCCTACTTAAGTAAATCAAGAGAAATGAACTTAAACAAGGCTTGCCTTGTTGTAGGGGCGGAGGGGTTGGTGTGGAATTCAGCTAGATTGTTATTTGCAGTCAGCTCTAATTTTCTTTGAATAAATATGTATATATTTATATGTGTGCATTATCCCATATAGGTGTAACAATTTACTTTTTGTGTGCACTTTAGAGAAGACTCAATGTTTTTTAGCACCTACCACTCACAGAAATCCTGGCACTCAGCTAAAGTTTCTAAACAAGTGGATAGTATAATTATAAAAACACTACATCTATATACAAGTTTGCAAAGTTAGCGATCTAATTTAACATTGCTCCTATCACATTCACAGCTGTCCATATATTTCTACCATCCTCTTCAGTTATGTAAACATACTAGCAGAAAAGTACTTTCCATGGGACTACTATAGTAACAGTTCCGTCAATTTTCAGTTTGTACAGAAATTTCAAACATCCATAGCTGATATATGTTTTCGGTGATAACAAGCAAAAAGTCTTGAGCTCAAATATCTCCAAAAGAAAAAATCTTCTGTGCCCTGTTAAGTGATTTTATGGCAGAAACAGAATTACTCACATGAAGTGAGTAATTCATGTCACTTCTAACATGTAGTCTTATGTCTTCACCCTCCAATCTCTAAGCCTGTTTGCTCTCTGCCATCTTAGCCTGTTTTAAATCCAGAGGAATAAAGCAGTAACACACTTCAGTTATGATCCACAAATGTTGTAATACAAGTGATCCATATCCAGCCTTTAAAACCAGACTGGAACAGCAGTTAATAACAATTTTAAGACTCTCAAAAATTCCCATTACAGGCTGAGAAGCTTATTTGGCACAGTGGTTTTCCTTTGAGGTTGAAGTATTCTGTCTGCAGGAAGTAACTTCCCTGTCTGAGTATCTCAGCAGTTTAAAATACCCTGAATCTGTGTCTGCTCATGGGGGGGAAAAAAAAAAAAGAAAAGGGAATTTTGTTGCACTTGTGCACCACTAGTTGTGTCAAGCCTTCATAAAAACAGTCCAAGGCTCTATTTACAATAAAGTAGTGCCAAAAACAGATACAGCTCAGATTAGGAAGATCACCTACTAACTGGTATCCATCATGGATGACACTACAAGTTGCTACCATTAGGAGCCAATACAGTGGTCAGTATGCTCTTGGAGTGTCCCTAGGACATTCATGTCAGGGACCAATACAGAGCTGCAGGAGCCTCTGCAGGAGCTCTGGTTGTGTATTGTGTATTGTGTTTTGGAGCAATACTATTTTCATGCAGATAGCTCTTCATATCATTCCAGAGAAAGGAAGAAGAACATGATGCAGCAATGGATGCACAAACTCTTCTACAGCAAGAGAATGAGCAGATGGTGAGCAGTTTTTCTGGTAATAACTTTCCTGATAACAGTAAACCTGCTTTGGTAAGGCTCACATAGTACATGCAGTCTGGTCACTGTGCCACAGGTGGCTATCCTTTCCCATCTCATCCTGGGACACTATATATCAAGCAACACTAATTTTCCTGAGATTTAGGAAGATGAACCATAGCAAAGAAAGAATAGAACATATGGCAGTAACTAGCCATGTGGAGCAATAATCCTTTCATCTTCACTCATTGTATCATTCAGATATTTTTACCCAAGGAACAGGAGTATAAGAAACACACAAACCTCTTTTCTGCTAAAAGTTATCAAATTTCAAAAAACATGTTTGAAATACCAATGATCTTAGGATAATACAGATCATTGAATTAATTGCTAGCCATCTGAATGTTTGAGAAACTATTATGAAAGCAAGAGACTCTTCCACTAATAAGCTTTCAATAAGCTTTGAAACAAGTCCCAAAATCATTAATACTTTGGAAGTTTACCTATGCTCAATCATTTCTATTTAATTACTTAGAATTCAGAAGCTGCATCGACAAAAAAAATTCTCCAGCAAAACTCCATGCATGGTTTTGATCTGCAGTCCATGCTACACTTGTTTGGATTGCTGGGTAACAAATACAGCAGCTTAGGTCATTCTATACAGAAAGTTCTCTAAGTCAGAGTGATGCTTAATGAAGTTTTTCAGTTCTTTAAAAAACCCACACTAGTGCCTCCCACTAAGAAAGCATTGGTGTTTTGCAGTCAAAGAAAACCTTTTGCACCAGGAGAAATTAATTTTATATACGTGCAGTGCCTTCTGTAGGTACGTTAGATTTGAAACATTGATACCTTGGTGGAAGCAATTTGTCAAGTCATGAGAAGGCAAAAAAGGAGCCATAAACCAAGCACAGTAATATGTTGATAAAATGGATAATAGGTGCTCTGCTGGATATTAACAAACTTAGCAGTACATCAATAGATCATCTTTTATCCAAAAGATCCTCAGTCAACCCACTGTAACCCACATCTCTGTAACAAACTATACACACAATCATGTATCCTACACCAAGTGCACACACCCTCTTTCATTAAATTGCAACGGCTAAAACAGTCCCCAGTGTAGCAATTGCTTAATGGCATACTTTTTTCTAGCATATTGAATCCACAGACTTTCTTCAACAGCTGCCAGATTCACCCCACAGATTCACTCAGCAGGATGAGAACCTTGCTGTTTAAATGGCTTAGAGTGAGTCAGAAAATAATCTGTCCACTTACAGTTCTGCTCCAAATATAGCACCAGGCTCATTCCCAAACATTTCATCATGAGAGGAGCCAGATGCCTTCCAAGTCTTATCTGCATCAAAAAGCCATACTAATTGGTATTTACCATATTCATTTCATTTCATTCCAGCTGCAGGGAAATACAGAGCAAACGAAGGAGAGACAATTCCACCAAGTAGCACCATTCTCTCTGACTTCAGGAGGGCCCTGGTAACTTAATATACTCAGGTGGCTATGCAAGTCACTAAAGTAAGGCATGTACTTACTGTAGTACTTCAGCTGTAAAGGTCTAATTTAATCTCACCTGTCTAAAACATGGCTACATTCAAGTCTTTTCAGTTCTGCCCAGTGAATTAGATATACAGTTCCTTTCTTTTCCCATAGAAGTATCACAAATGCAGCATTTTAACACTTGAAAGATCTCCCACATGGCTTCGAACAAACTAGATAAGGTTGGACCACTTAATTTTTATTCCTTGAATTATTTAATTCAGTATTTAAAAGTTTGTGAGTATATTTAAGTAAGAAAAAAAAAAAAAAAAGGCCTTTGAAAACTGGACTTACCAGAGGAAACACAGAAAAGGAAGTCAGTGAACAGGACATTAAAAAAAAATAAATTCAAAACCAAATTACTACAAGTCAGGATTAATGGATGAAATCATATACAAATGTTAATAAATGATTATACTCTTCCCTGAAGCAAGTCCATGTCAAGATACTAAGTTGTGTGATTGCATTCTGGGAGTAAGAAAAAGATTTGCAAGTTTTCTGTTTTGTATAACAGAAATAGACATATTGAAAACATTTATCAAGTGTAGAACCTAATCATAGATCTGTTTTCAGACCTTCACTCTCTGAACAGTTGTAATAAACCAAACATAGGAATAAAAAACTTCTGAACCCACTTAATTCTAGTTATGCTTTCTCTTTCTTTCATGACAGTCAAATGCAGAAGAAAATGTTTTTCAAGAAAAAGCTTAAAAAAGGACTAGTTGACAAAAAAAAAGACCTTCACTGCTGCAAATCAGTACATAAAACTTATTGAAATCCAAGGTCAAGGCGCACAGAAGTCTCAACTTTTGCAACTATAAGGACTGAAAAAACCCACAAAAGTAGATAAGTCATAAACTCAGGCACAAAAGCAGGTAGTTTTACATTCAAATAAGCAAACCCTCTATAATTTATTGAGAACAGATACAAAGTAACAAAAGAAAAGTCAATTTTTGAGCTTTAAACAAACTAATCAATCATCCTGTTGAAATACAAATAAAATATTCTTTCCTAAACACCAAATATCTTTATTTTGTGCTGGAGAAAAAAGCGCTGAGCAAGTCACTCAAACTATGCATGTGCTCATGAGTAGGGGCTGGGTGATGCAACATATGACAACATGACCCACTCTGTACAGCAGGTCAACAATGGGAAAATAACCCTCTTGCTTACTCTGTCCTCATCATGACAGGTGCAAACCCCAAGATCAAAGGTAGTGCACTACCCAACTGTTCTTTAGAGTAAATTTCCTACTCTTCCAAAGTCCTCCAGGCAATTCATCAGCATGGCTGATATGAGGCATGCCTCCCTTGCTCACCAGGAAATAAAGAGCACAGGTATTTATTATTCAGTATGTAATGTGGAATCACAGACATTCCTGGCAAATAAAGGTGGTGGCATGCCAGTTGGTATAGAAAAGCAATTTCTTGTAGTTCTTGCAACTGAGATATGATAAAAATTAATTTGCCCACCCAAATCCATAAAACCCCTCCTCCCAACCCTTTTATCTTTTTTTTCTTTTAAATCACAAGATTCATTTTCAGAAAACAACCTCATTTTTGCTTTAGTATTTTGAAGGTAAGTTCAAGGTAAGGCAGTGAAGTAAGTATACCTTGGTCTGGCGTAAAACTGAATGCAATGCAGCATTTAAGGGGTTTTAGGAATTTAGCACTGCTCAGGGAAACATTTCACTTTAGCTCCTACTGTTGATTGTGAAGGACTGGTAGAGATCTCATGATCCAGATCACTGCTGAAGCTATGTACCTTGAAATTGCAAGATTAGTCCAAAATGGCATGATGTCTTCTTTCACCTTATTTCAAGTTACTTCTGTATCCAGAGAGCGATAGGTGTACCGTTCCCTTGCATAAAGGGCCAGGGGATGATTTTTTTCCATTGAAATTGGGCATTTTGCTACAACACATTCTCAATTCCACAAGAATGCTGGGACTAAAAATCAGAATTTTTATCATAAAAGTGTCAACATGGCTTTCAACAGCTCTTCACAGGCCTTTCAGCTTTCTGTTTTCTTGCTGCCTCTGCCATTTGAAGGGCTTTGAAAAGAACCATTTAATAAGAAATCTCAGAGAAAGAAGCCCAATGAATCTTCATTGTAGCCACTGGGGCATCCTTCCTCTCTGTGTTCCTCTCTGCTGAAAACTCTTGCCCTAGAAGAAAGACTTTCACTAGCAGTTCATTTACTTGCCTTAGATTATGTTATTTCAAAATATTATAGTCACACAAATGAAAACATCATGAAACCACTCATTACTATATATATATATATATATTTACTTCTGCAATTCTCACTCAGAAACTCTTGTCTGCCTGGTTGGGATGCTGCCATAGGGGAAATGCCATGTTAAAATACCAAAGCCAATGCTGAATGTCACTTACTCCCTTGGCAATAACAACTGCAAATACAAAAAAGGCCAAATGAGTGTTGACATTTTATGTCCTATTCACACATTTATACACCTCATTTGCTGAACTCACTGTTTGGATTCATTCAAAATGAAACTGAAAAAGGGGTTGTTTCATTTAGTGGAAACAGAATTAGAAATAAGTGTAGCTGACTCAAGGAAAAACAACAAAAAGAAAAAGCTTACTCTCAAAATTTCAAGATGATATGACTGCTTTTAAACTTCCTGGCTTATGGTTTGCCATAAGGCTAAGTCAAAGCTGATATCAACATTCCTGTCAAGTCACATATTTTATGGAAACAAATTTACTTAATAGCACACTAACTTTGCTCTTGAAAACTCATAAAAAGCCATTTGGTCTCATAGTATTCCTTAAAGTTAGGTTTGTCCTATACTGGCACTGGAGAAATTTTGTGAATTCATGTGAGTGCTGAAATCCTGGCCTAGCCCATGGCAAACTAAAGTTCAGTGTCCCTTTGCCAGAGGCAGAAAGACCTAAAAACCTTTGACTGAAGCTGAGCAAGAGCTTGAGCCTGTGTATCACAAATCCCAATAACCAGTCACCAAACTTCTGTTTCCATCTCTATTTATTGAAATCTCTACTCTTCATGCCTTGCCAATATTACCTATTAATTCTGCTCAGATCAAGTCTAGCTTAAATATCTCAGGTGTAAATATAGTGTCTTCTAGCTCATGTGTGGTTATAAAGAAGATGCCACCATTTTCTCAGTGAAAGAAGCAGACTGAAAGGAGAAGAGCAATAGTCAGTAGTTTCAACATTGCAAATAACTGCAAGACATAAAAAGGAATAAAGGTTCAAAGTAAACATGGATAAGCATTGGAACAGATTGCCTTGAGAGGTCTGGGGATCTACATTCTTGGAGCTATTTAAAATTCAGCAGGACAAGGCCGTAAGTACCCCAACTTAACTCTGAAGTTAGTTCAGCCCTTGTTTCAAGAAGGGCTAGATGATCTTCATTGGCTCCTTATAACCTTATCTTTCTATACTTCAAGATTTCCTGTCTTTACTTTTAAATATGGTTGCCCAATATTATTCTCTAGATAAAGCTAGACAATTCATTCTTTTGTATTGACAAGCACTAAGAATGATTCTACATAGGTCAAGCATTCAGCATGTATGAAGAAAGTCAAGATAATTCCCACCCAAGGACTCACATTCTGGTGTGGTCACGAACTAGAGCAATGACAGTAATGATACACGTCACACAGGTGGAAGAAACAGAGCAGCCTTATGCCATGCAAAAAACCTTTATGTAAACAAATGTTGGAAAACACATCCAGTCATTGTAGCCTCAGCTTTGCAGCCAAATTAAAAATGATTTTTTTTATTTCACTTCAGATTCCTTATCTACAGCCAGACTGTCTCCTCCAATGTCGGCCACGTGTTAGTAGCACACATCCCAGTCATGAGCTATCACACAGAAGATGAAGAACTGCCTGCACCCATCTACTCAACCATTCTATAGATTTCAGTTAACTGCACCTGCTCAACAGGTTAACTGCACCTTCCTGTTTTAACAAAGAAGTTCAACTTTTCTCATGCCTCTTGACTTGTGTGATGGGACATCAAATAATAACTTTCATTTGAAAGCCAGTTAGAGAGTAGGGCCATTCTTATTTTGGTAAAATAAGAATTTAATTATTTCAAGAGCCAAGAAAATGGAGAACATAGAAGAATTTACGTGACTGCCTTTGGCAGCAAAGATCTTCCATACCTACTAAATTCAGCCTATCTGCTCTACCTTACCTGGTATGATACAAAATACTTCATATTCCCAAAGAGTATCATCTGATTTCTTTAAGCAAAGACCTCATTTTCATTAATTAAAGACAAAGAAACCAAACTAAACTTATTGTCTAGTGGCAGAGGTACCATATCTTAAAAATAGCTATTGGGATTCTGCATCATCATCTAATTAGAGCAATATTCAGGCAAGTGGAAACTGTGCCCAGAGGGAATAACAAAATTGTCTGAAAAGCTCATTTATCTAAGTTAGTAAGAAATATATATATACATATATTAATGGATTTAGTCATCAGGATTCCACATTAATCCAGTCTTTCAGTGGAGTATTAAAAAAACCCCAAACCTTGAGTCCGCATTTGTGTCCAGCTGACATTTATCCTATTTAACATGGTATTGGTTCACATTTCCTCTTCACTTCTATGGAGAAAAACACATTTACTGATAGAAATTTAGTTATAAGTACTTATCCCTCTCTCTTCCTGCCCACTAGGCCAATTTACTTTCCGTGAAAATCTACACACTCCATTTTTTGTCTCATTGGAAGGTAATGCACACCTAGCAATCACAGCAACCCCTCTTCTCCCACAAGAATCCTTGTGATTGTTTCACAGATTTCTTCCTGTCCTTCAGCTGATTAAGGAAATGTGCTTACATTTTCCACTCTACTGGAAGGAAAAAAGGAGAATTATCGTCCCTTTGTAGAAAGAAAAATTATTATTGAGAAAGTAATGAACAAGCAGGAGAATAATTCTTTGGCCTCAAGAACAATTGACAATTAAAAGGGAAGGCAGAGCTCCAGTCCATGTCCTTAAGATATTATTGTTACCCTACTGCCTGGCCCTTGCTGCATATCGAATGACTAACCAAAAATCAGGTGACATTTACCTTTCTCCATGCCCACACTCACAGCAACATGCAGAAGGCCCAAATGAAGACGAAACAATTGTTCCTTACGTCTTTCATCATTTATTCATTTAAAGAGATGAAGACTGATGTTTAACTCCTCTGCAGTTGACAAGAAGCACACCTTCTGCGTGAGGCAAACAAAGAATGATAATACAAACTATTTTTCCAACCATTTTTGGCATACAAACCCAAATCTGTCCAAGTACAACAGGTAAAATATGAGCCTGAGCTTTTGTGGAAATAAACTGCTATGCACAGGATATATGATTGAGCTCCCAGAAGAACCAGAGGCAAGTAAGGTGTTCAGCTTAGGGCAGATCCTGGCATGAAGAGTTACAAAACAAAGGTAAACTTCCTCGAAAGAACCTGAGTTCAAGTCAGAGAAAGTCAAGATGCAGAGAAAGCAACTGGCCCAGAATTTTTTGCATTTGGTACTTGAGGGAAGGCGAAGGAAAGGATTGTCTTACTTCTACTTCTGCAGAATTTGGATGCCTGATACCTTTTTCTCATATAGCTGCAGAATGAGTAATATGACAGACCAGATTCACCATTTCACAATAGGCAAAGACTTCTCAAGAGAAGGTTCATTGTAACAAGACGGACATTCCTCATCCAGTCAGGATTAAGAGGGTTCATCATTCAAATATGTTACATTTCTCCACAGACAGGGGGTGGAAAAAATCTAATGCCAGAACCCTAAGCACAGCAATGTTTCCCCAGCTGAGAGGCCTCAGGACTTGGGAAGGCTCATTCAGCAGAATATCTCACCAAGCTCCTGACAGACCAGGAATTTATGTATGAGTACTTCCACTACCAACTTCTGTTAGCCAAAGAGATGACAAACAATAAGCACCATCTGATTCCCTAAAGCAGAAGAAAAATTGAATCAATACTTATTTCTCTCAAAGCATCATCATTTTCATGGAGAATCAGCTGCTGGTGGCCATCAGGTGCTCACCATTGCTGTTCACAAAGCAGTTCATTGCCTATGAACAGGACAGAGAATGAAGATGCTATTCCTAATGACTTTCAATCCCCAATTTCAAACACACACATATACATCAAATGCTGCACTACCAGGTCTCTCTACAATTCATTACGTTAATTATCTTAATCAAGTAAGGCATTCTGCAAACAGGCAACAAAAAAAAACCTTGAGAAGCTATCCCTCTAGATAATTTGATATTTTGGATAAAATAGTGATTTGTCATTCATTTATATCTTCTGTAGTCACATACAGTAGACAGAACTACACCAGTGTAGGTTCTTACAGCTTTTTTTAATAACTACTGAATGAACCAAATGATGGTGGTAAGACAGCATAGCACTGACAATCTTCTGGTACAGTTTTATTGAAGACCATGAACCACATAGTAGAACCAATTTAGTCAGTGGCTCAAATTCAGTACTGCAGACATTGGTCAAATTTAGTCCAAAAATAGGTATGCCTTCAGCTTACCCTCAGACTGGACACAGACACAATATAACAAAGATGAGAATTTACTACCAGCTCCTAAACATCACCTCATACCATGGTTATCCAGCAAATTCCATTTTTCACACTGCACAGTCTGTTATCAGTGTCACCATCTACAGAAGGCACTACATTTGATATTCTATAATTTCCCAAGACAGACTTGCTAGTGTCTCCACATTAATGAACAGCAGGATCTCAGAAGAAAATGTTCTGGGTATTTTTCCAGTTTGGGAAACAGTAATATATTTTCAATAGGTGTCACTTATTTTCTGCAATTTCAATACTTCTACATGTGATAACAAAAACATTTTTGTTCTTAAAATTATTATCATGCACAGATGTCTGTTTAAAAGCACAGTTAGGCCAGTGACCCTGTTACATGGTCTGACATACATACACCAAAACCCACCAAGGCCTTTGGAAGAGATGCAGAGTTCCTGAGTTATTCATCACAATTTTTATTTTGCAAAAGATACACTAACATCAGTTATGTTATTCAGTCAGTAACCGTGATCATATGACTCTACACATTTAAAATTCTGCTAGCATATGCAATTGGCTAAGACAATTTCCTATTCCTAAAAAAAGAAGTGTTGGTGTCAAATTCAGCATTAACCCATCATCTTCATCTCTGGAGATACTTCTAATTCAGTGACAAACATGAGGGGTTTTTCATTCTAAGCCCCTGGTTTTATGCTCTAGGGTGATGCTCATGAGCTACTTGTGAAAGGCCTATAACAGATAACCATTCTGCAATATTATGTACAAACCCATGGGATAGAATTTTGAAATAAATGCAAGAACAGTCCATTGCTTAAACAGAAAATGGGTGAAGTGTTCTGCGCACCACCTTGGTCTACAGCGGTATAACACTAAAATGTTAGTTTCTCTACTGAAAGAAGACATGTCCAACCATGGAAGACCATGTCCACATCTGCATAATTGCTCATTTGTAATAAGGCCATGTTCTGCAACTTGGATATGTTCTGAACACTTTCCTGTTGTAGCCTCATCAGAATCAAACATGAATTTCTAAATTTTCTCTAACTCTTCCAGCATTTTTCAGAAACAACTCTATTTAAATCAGCAGATTGATAGCAGGCCAATGCACTGCTGTGTTGAATAAAAGAAGCAGGTCTGTGCACATCTAATTGTTTAGCATCTCTTATTTGACAATGAAAACAGAATAGTGGGTCACATATGAATTATTCTTGCCATCAGTTTAAAAGCAGTTTAAAAGAAAACATGAAAACAAAAAAACACACTTTTTTGACTTCTAAGAGCACTGTGATTTCAAGGAATATAAAATTGCCTTGCATTTATCCTATGTATGTAGAAAGACGCAGAACTGATGGACTGAATGCCAAAAACCTTGAGTCACTGACCTCAAGCAAGCAATCTATAAATTCTTATGGACACTTTAGAATAATTGATTACTTAGAAGACTTCCCCTTCCCTCCATCCCTTCACATTACAAATTGAGAGGAATAACACAGAGTTTGATCTCATAAATGATGACAAGTCAAAAATCCTAAAAAATGACTGGTCAAAACACAGCCCAAACTTCTTATTCAGTTTACAGTTAACAAAGTCACACAACTCTATTGATTCCCACACTTTCCAGAAGCTGAGGAGGGAGGGAGAGAAGAAATGTAGAAGTGCACCTGCAGGTCTTGCAAAAGCATTTGCAATGTAAGAATTTATTGATGATTCACATTCTACCAAAGCTCATCCTCTCAACATATTCAGTCAGTAGAGAAATTGAATGAAAACTGAGAAACTTGCTGGACAACAAAAAAAAACCTGTTTGAATAAGAAATAAATTGCTATAAAAATGGTTAATAAGGGGTCAGATTTTAATGGAACAATGAAGTTAGTCTGCTCTTAGACCTTATATAAGTAAAATTGAAAGTTTAGGTGAGACACAGGCAGAAAGACCTCTTATGTTAAACATAACCTAGGAGCAGTATCAGTGAATGTTGCCAAGGGAGTAATTGTGTAAGGGAGACACAAGTCTGTAAATTGTTTATAATCACTAGTAAATTAATTTTTTTGAATTTTCAAATTATTTTGCCTACACATTTATGCCTCCCCCAAGTTAATGTATGCAATGCAGCTCCTGCAGTCTGAGGAAGACAATGATCCAAAAGTTTTCTTGTTTCCAAATGACACATGAAGGGTGTAAATATACCAGTATCCCAAAGAGCAATGAAAAGAGCTAGTCTGTCAATCTGAGTAAAAGCACCGACTGGTGTTTTGAAGCCTTGCAAAAGATTACCATTTATATAGTAAGAAATTGAAAATGTGTGTTTGGTTCTTACAAGACAGCCCTAAATAAAATTACTGATTCCAAAATACAGTCAAACCCACAATTCTTGTGCCAGAAAATAGCTTGTTTCAGGGACTTAAAATCACTACTGGGCCAAGAAAAGCAAACAGATATGGGAAGATTTCTCCACTACCTACATTCTGCCTTTAAAAAAAAAAGCAAGGTTGTTTCTACTTTAACATATGTATATAAAGTAGTTTCAGATTCCATTTTTCATATTCTCTTACCTCCCAGAAATCTTTGTCCAGACAGCAACATGAAGCAAGGAACTGTCTAGTCAACCAACATACCTGTCATGGTTCTGGCTGGGATATAATTCATTTTCTTCTTAGTTGCTGGTATAGTGCCTTCCTTTGGATTTAGTATGAGAATAATGCTGAGAACACACTGTTTTGATTGTTGCTAACTAGCACTTACCTCAAGTCCATGACTTTTCAGTTTCCCATGCTCTTCCAGCAAGCAGGTGCAAAAGAGGGGGAGCACATCCAGGACAGCTCTTCAGAAACAGTCAAGACTTGCAGATAATTCATCAATTCCTTTCCTAATGTGAGAGATCACTGCTAATTTCCTGCAATATCATTATAAAAGTATGAAGTATAGTGCAGACAACAGCTAATAGGTCTAAGATTAGGTAAAATAAACAGCAGTAGCAGATTAAATTCTAGTATCAGAGTTACCATTGCCCCTTGTTTTCCCATCTGCTTTTCAACATGTATCGCCTCTTCTAGCTCTTGTGAGTTGTATAAACTGCTTCATTTAGAAAGTACTTCACCTAAGCCAGCTCTCTTCCCACCCCCAGCACTAAGCAAAAGGGAAAGGAGCACAGTCACTGTTAGCATCTGCCAGCTTCTTCCAGGATGCTTCAGGTAGAACAGATTAAAAGCAAACATTTGCACAAAGATTTCTCAGCAATCAATTCGCAGAGAACAGGAATTAAAATGATTGTTTGATGGATGGAATGGTAGTCTTAAAATCAAGAAACACAAGTCTGAAACATCTCCCAGTTATGAAATATTTATACCCTGCTACACTTCAGTAAAGCTACACATCACTGAAAATGGGTCCAATAACTTATCATGCAGAGTCTCGCACTTCAAAACAAGTCACTGATCATGAAAAGACTTCTTGACATCTGTCAGGCAGACTCTAGAACATCCAGCACAGTAAGACACCAGGTTTCTTCCTCTTGTGGAAGGGTTAGGGACTTTCAAAATGGAGGATTATCAGAAATTTCTCTCTGGACACTTCCACTTCCTAGAGACACTTTCTTTTGCAAAAAAATTGTTACTAAAACAACCATTTGACAGATTTTTTTTTTTCATGCAAAGACTTCAGTTTTTCAGTCATTTCTCCCACCAAATCTAATGTATGTCAGCAATTTGCTTCAATTAAAAACAGTGACTCAAAAATGTTGGAATGCAAAAACACTCACTTGAAAAGCAAATGGTTTCAATATATTTGAAATGCTCTCACTTCCTGGTCCCATAAATCAATAAGGTCAAAACCAACTGCCCTAGATATTTGTTATGACAAATAATAGCTAAATATGTTTTATTTTCACAAGGGAAAAACAGTATTCATTCTTTTTTACCTCTCTGCCAGAGGCAAAAGAAAGAACTTCACAGTCCTGCTCTAACAGCCAAGCTGAATTCTTTGTGATCTCTGTATCCTTCACCAGCAAGCAGCAACTCTACAGCTTGTGCCTGTGCTTTTAAGCCCAGGGAAAATTCAGCACTGCAAAGGGCAACATATTTAACTAACTGACAGTAGCAGAAATTGAAGGGTATCTGTAAGGCCAGAGAGAACATGCTGAAAGTGCAATTTTCACTTTGACTGTCCTACATTAATGATTAATTTTATGTCAACTGCTGTAATTACTGCTCAGCTCCTCATATCTTCATCACAGCTGGAGGAGAACAAATTTGGAACTAAATATTTACATGAAACAATCAAAACCTGATTTAGATTGCTATTGCATACCCATCAGTTACTAATTCAACTGCACTTGAGTTAGAATATATACCATGGACTAAACTTGAAGCTTTCAATCATTCCATACATACATATATTCTCACAATAAGACAGCCCTGCACTTTTTAAAATATGTTTATCATAGTAAAAATCCTGTTTGTTTCATTTCTAGAAGTTCAACTATTAAAATCAAATATCTATCTTAAGTTTCTAAAACCAGGAAGGAAAAGCCAGCCTTGTACTTCATAATACATACCTGTGTTTTACACAGGCCTTCATTGGAAAAAAGAATTGCCTCTAGTCCCAAACACTGTAGTTTCCTAAAAGTCATCTTCCACCATTAAAAAAAGATTAAATAGGCCAATCATCTTTTAAATTCCATATTCCCATTTTGTGGTAATTTGAAACATGCAAGGGTAATTGTTAAAACTATAACTCAGTACAGAAACCCTGAGACTCAAGCAAGGACAGGCTTAGTATCTCACATCTAACACACCATTTTATTTAGCAGATTTTAATACTTCTGTGATGCAGCAGCCTTCCTGTATTCAAAAGAAGAGCAGCATGCCTGCAGTAATGTACTGTGATCTGTTCCCTGATCTCTCAATGCGGTATTAGCAGCTTAATAGCCTTTGGGAAAGTCAAACACACTAATTGAGGGCAAGTCTCTGTCTCCAAATAAACCTTTTTTTAGTATTCAGAGAACTTTCAGAAAAGCACTAGTACACAAGCCAGAAGAAGTGTCGTATCTCACAGCTTCTCCAAGGCAGCTTTTGAACATGATAGTGCATAACATGAAATTTTTTTTATAGAACCTAAAAAATATTGCAAAACATGAAAAAGTGCCAGCTTAAAAGAAAAAAAAAATAAATTAATCTTAATTTCTCTTAAGTTTCTGGTTTCTCTTAGGTGACATGAAAAAGTATTACAGGAAAGTTTCCTTCCTTGGCTTGTGGCTGTTCACTGAACCCTCCATGCTGATCACAGGCACTTAGAGGGGAGTTGCCCCTTCAGCTTTCTGATTAAAAACGAAATACAAGAGAAGTTCCATGGAAGTAACCAGACAAATATAGCACAATCCTAGCATAAGATAATACATACACCCTCTCTTTTGCATGAATTTTTTTATCCAACTGCATAGGTCAGAAATAAAACTGCTGCACAGTCCAGCCCAGCTGCAGAGGGAATGTCCCTGAAGCATTTACCCAGAGACAGACAACCTGCAGGCACTAAGGCCCTAAGGCACGTGTTCTGTCTCCTTGCATATTCAAAAGCATCCTGCTTTGCCAGATGAGGGCCAGGTGGACCAAGTGACCATGCAGTTTACAACTGGTCAGAAGTGAAACCTTTTTCTCAGGAGGAAATTTTGAAGTTTCTAAACTATTCTAAACTTTGTCAGCCAAGTGAAACTCGTGACACCAACTGCACTACCCCGGCATGAAGCTGCCTGGCAAGGACCAGGCCAACACCAAGTGTTATGTCAGAGTTAAGAAACTGAGAGGTAGCAATGGAAATCACAAAATATTCTGAGTTGGAAGGGACCCTCCAAGATCATCAAGTCCAGCTCTTAAATGAATACCCATACAGGGATCAAACGCACAAGCTTGGTGTTGTAAAAACCAGGCTCTAACCAGCCGAGCTAATCTCAGGGAAATATGTTTTCAACCTTTTCCAGCTAAGGATTTAGTTTCCATTAGAAATGAAAAACCAATCATTAAGTAATGAAAAACAGAGCTGATTAGCAGTGATATATTTCTGCAATGCGTGGTGTGTTACTTGCCAGTAATGTATTGAATCAATAGCTGAATGACTCAGTCACAAATCAATACAACTAACTCAGTTGTTCTTATACATAAATATTCCAGATGATTCAAAATATGGCACTAGATTTACCTTGTTAGGGCAGAGTTTGAGAACAGACGAAGTCAGGGCAGTGCTCAGGCTTTCTTCGCAGTATCTGCAAATCTAGAAAGTGTTAGGTAACCTACACCAAAGCCATCAGGATACTCCCACATAAGAAATACTGCATTTTACCATCCAAAACTGGTTATCTAGAGGTCTTTATAAGCTCCAGTATGAGAAATTTCATTTCTCTCACTTTCTTTATCAGGCAAACTGCTATCAGCTTAGCAATTGAAGATCATCTTTGCTCTGTGCAACCGTGAGGGTAAAAAAAAAAATTGATCAAATTGCTCCACATTTTGCCACAATCACGAAAGTTATTCAAGGACATGCTTAACGTGTCAAGGACATGCTTAACCTGTCAACAGTCCCAAAAAAAAGAGTAAAGAAACTTGTATGCCTGACAAATTCAGCAAGGCACATATCCATATTTATGTTCAGACCAAAAGCATCATCAGCCCTCTAATTAAAACATCAAGGTAGCTGAGTAATCAGACTGAGATAGCAAACTCCTGCAAAACACTGATTTTAGACATTGATTCAAACATTTAAACTACATTTGCATCAAGCTTTAGCTAAGGGAGGAAAAAATCTACTATGCATAAGACTCTTCGCACATTCAAATCAGAATAGTATACACACACATTTAAACTATAAAGCCAAAATATGGTCCTAGACCTTCAAATTCGTTTTGGGAATTAAGTTTGTAAAGCACTTTGATTACAGAAAGATTGAGTCCACTTTTTATTGAGTTTTCTAACAGTCTCATTACATCATCAGCTTTTTTTGTCCTCCAAAACCTTTATGCTACACTTACTAGATGCAAGTCTGAAATATTAAAGCTAAAATTATTGAATATCTGACTAAACTCTTTCATCTTCAGGTGAGTCTGCACAGGATGGAAGAAAGAGGTCCAAAACAGTTCTTCAGCCTTTTTCCTGCCATGTTCACTGGAGCTGCAGCTCTTCAGTCTCCTCTTTGCTCCAGTTTTTAATTATTTAGCCTTATGTTGCAGCCTAATGAAGAGACTAACTCACTGATAGATCAGTGACCTTACTGCATGTGGCATTTCCTATGTTCCAGCACAGTGAAAAGCAGAGTATCATTATCTGGTCCCTAGGACCCTTTTCCATAAACTAAGTAGAGGAGATATGTAACTGCCTATGTATGGATGAGCGGATTTCATACCAAGACCAAAAATATAAACCCAGTCTAAACCCCAAATAGATTTGTAAAAGAAATTATGTGAGAACCACAATGTGAATCCCTTTGGATACAATACTCACCTATATGTAACTCTAGACAGAGTACAGCAACAGTTACCAAATATAAGGCATGATTCAGAGTCAACCACAAGGAGTGGAAAAATACAGAACAAATTGTTTCGGCAAAAGAGAAAAAAGTTACAGTCAAGTGCAAGCGATATGAAAAAAGGGATGAAATCTTCCATAAGCCTGCTTCAGATTTTTTCTTAGTATCAAATATCAAATTCTACTGTCAAGTAGGCAATTAGCAAAAAAACTCTGCAGGAAACAATCAAGGAAAAGTAATACAGCCCAATAAAATATCCCAAGGACAATTCAAACTAGTGTGGACTTCAATGAATAGGTCTGGTGTTGTAGAGAAATACATTAGAATATATAGAAAATTATGCACCGGTGAATTTATATACCATCTTCTGGAGACAAATGAATCAGCATTCTATTACACTAACTTTCCTATGAGGAAACAGAGGAACCTTGATTGCATGTCCTGGCTCACTAGCTGCTGTAATCCAAAACATCATAGGTGGATTCATCAGTATGTGCAGAGCAGCAGCAAATTTTATTTGTAATGTATAAGGTAGGTAGGTATAAGCTGTTTCTGAAATCTTTACTCTTCCAAAAGGAAGAAAGTAATTTGAATTTATACTTGAGAAGAGCAAAAAGTACTGTGGGAAGATTGGATATGATTGAAGCAGTCTGCTATGCCCATCCTATAATCTCTTATTTTGAATGCCCTACATGGGTTCTACAAATTGAGCTGAAACATCACAAGCTCTTAAATTAGAGCTTTAGGCAGAAGCCTAAAGCCAGACTGGCAGAATCTGTCTGTATTGAAGTTTTATTTTAGATAGAACTGTCACAACTCTAATGTTAAAATGGAATTGCTTAAATAATTTATGACATGCTAAGTGTGTGAAGTGCGTGATCAAGGTACTGTTTCCAGAAGAGGAATATAGGTTTCACTTACTGAAAAATCAAAATATTTTATTTTGAACAGTAAAATCTTTGCATCTGCAGATTCAGATATTACTTGAGCCAAATGAATTCCTACATTCTACACTTATGGTTAAAAAACAAAAAATACCAGATTTAGTAACCAAATTATAATTGCAGGGAGCTGTATGCTTCATCAGCTTCCCTGGACTTCTACAAGCACAGTCCTCCTACAATCCTCCTTCTGAAAGAGAAAACTGGAATATTTCTAAGGCATTAAAAAGGCCAACTTATCCACTGAGTTTGTGAATTTGTGAACAGAAAAGACACGACCTTGGAAAGACAGCATTACCTTCCCTGGTAATTCTGCATATGAATAAGAAAGAAACAACAAACGTAAAGTGTTCCTGATGCTATTTCTCAAAGCCCATGAGATGACATTGCACATTTGATATACACATGAGGACTGGATCAGCTGGGTGCACGTCAATCATTCCTGATTCTCCTTAGATTGCCAAGGCGGAACTGCGATAAATTGCAGCTACTCCAAATTCTACTGGGTAAAACACACCACAGCGAGTGTAGCCTGCTCCACTGCTGAGCAGTTCTCATGGCAAAGTGTTTGATCCTCACATGCAGTCTGAACCTCTTATTTCAGCTTCTGCAATTGCCTTTTACATCCTGCCCACGCGTGGCTGGTTGGTTTCAATAACGTCCCCCCAAGAATGCAGGGCTGCTGCTAAGAGTGTACCAAAGCTGTCCCTGTTCCAGACTGAACCAGCCCTGGCCCCTCAGCCTCTCCCCACAGGGCAAGGGCTCCCACCCTGACCATCCAGGAAAGCCCAAACAACTTGCAGGAGGTTCAGAACAGAGAGACACGAACTAGGCATGGGCATACAGTAGTTGCACTTGCTTTAGCTACTGAGAGTAATTGTTACATAAAATAAGAGTATCAAGTAAAAAATAAGCTTCTTATAAAGTGAAATTCTTCACTCCCAGTGGTGACAGTCAGTGCTGTTGTCACTTGTAACAGTCCCCAAGAGATGGCAAATATATAAATGCACTTTTAATTACTGCAAAATGCTGACACTTGGTTCTTTCCCAAATCCTACTGAAAAGCATTTTTCATATATTGACTCTAACAGTCACTCTCTCAATTATTTTAGATACAAACTGTTATTATATATCAATGTTAATATAATTATGTCAGTTATCAAAAGGGGGTATTTTTAGGAAAGGCTTCCTGCAAAACATTTCAAATTGGACTTGAGTAAGCACTTCTCAGCATAAAAGTGCTCTACTGAGACTTTAAAAGCCACTCTGAATTCAATTCCTCTCATAACAAACCTCATGTTCTCTGATCCCTGACTTTGCTCAGCTCACTTGCAGACATTTTGGTCATTCTCAGTCTTGCATCTTTCTCAAGCCTTACCAAAGACCATTCAGAACATCAGCATTGGGCAGAACTTGTACCAGAAAAATTTAACATTTTGCAGTTGGCAATGCAGTAAAAAATAAGCTGCAGCCTTACTTCAAAGGAGTTTATTTTCCAGGTAAATCCTGTGGTGGATAAACTTTGTTGGAGAGTCTCTCTATGACACAAAGTAGTGGCCCTCTCCGAGCTGCCTTCAGCATTCACTGGGAATTTGAAAAGCTGAGCTAGGGGCCAAGAAGTGTGCTCAAAGGGACTTAAGTGCTTGAATTTCTCCTCGAGTTTTCCTGCTCAAGAATGCCAAGGTAAAACTAAGGCTTTGATATGAAAGCAGACCCTAGATGTCTTCAAAACCAGATCTGAATTAATCAAAGCTATTTGTGATTATTTGGAGAACTTTGCTTTGTGTGGCTTAAGATGAGAGACTATGAAAGAAGGGGGCCTTCTGTCATAAGCAAGCAGAATATTAAAAGGCATTTGAAGAGTCCTGCCTGCAGGCTGAAGGAGGTGATCCTTCCCCCTGACTCAGCTGACTTTTATTTCTTCAGCAAGATGGTGTAACTGATCTCTCCTGTGCTGCACAGCAATACTAATCACTGATCACCAGACAAAACTTTTACAGATTCTCAGAGTACAGTCTCAGGTATTTGTTATGACAGTGACATTTTGAAAAGTGTAAAAAGGTAGTCAGAATATAGGAATTCTCCCTTATATTATAAGTATTATTTAATTCTGTTCTTAAATATTCTGTTCTGGCTGCTCTCCAACAGCAGAAAACAAGCTAGCAACTTGCAAGAGTGGGAACCCATCTGAATAATCATGGGTAAATGTCACGTACTGTACAAACCAATCTATTTACCAATCAATAAATAAGAGACTAACAATTGAGTTTTTCCAGAACTAAAAATTTGTACTACTAGAAATCACATTAGACTTTTTCCTAGCATTAAATTAATACTTACACCTGATTCTACAGACAAACACTTATATAATACAAAAATATATCAATCCATTTTATTAGATGTGGAAAGCATTGAATTTTATGCTGGATGCAAGGGCAAATGTAAATATTTTGGAGCAGTTAGTTTTTAAAATATTTACTCTGAAACAATGAATAGTAGCAAGAAGCTAGTGAATACATAATTAAATCAAAGTAAGAGCATGCTATCCTATCAATCCAGAAATAAATATCCTCCCATCAAATATCACTACTCACTTAAAACACTTCCATTACATAGCGTTTTCCTTGTAACATTTTCCTCCATGATTCTACTGTTTTCCTATTTTAAATCAAATTAGTTTCTGTGTGACCTTAAGAAGCAAAAGAATACAAGACCAAAAACAAAGAAAACAACATGAAAACCTACAAACTGTTTAGTGAGGTACTTGAAGGCTTTTAATTGAAGGCTTGGCAGAGATAAGTGTCATTTTCTAGTAGCTAAAAATCTTTTAAAACTACTATTATTATTATGATTAGTAGCACAGGATTTAAAAAGGATGATACAGGGTGATAAAAAAGTTAATATATTGGAAAGCTATCAAAAAAGAAAACAAATAACATTGTGATTTTTAAATTTATACACTATAAAATAGTGTAGGAATAAAAATCAACTTTACCTATTTCACCTAGGTACTTGTGGAAAGGCAGTCAAAACAAGTAAGAAAAATCACACACATACCTGAAGATGCAGACTACAGATAACAGAGTCAGGAAAACCTGACCTTACAGAAACCTGAATTCCTACAGCATTTTCCCAATTTATTAGAAAATCAGGCAAAAATGTAGGTTTATGTCAATCAGGTTTAGAACCACAAAAGATAAGGACACTAGTCTGATCTTGGTATGCTACAGTCAAAGAAAATGAGCTCAATTTGAAGACAATAAAAAAGTCAGTTATGAGCTAGATTTTCAGCTCATTTGTGCTGAGAATCTCAGTCATATACTTGTGAAATCACTGACTGCAGGTGTTGCTTTACTGCCATAGTAAGCGTAATAAACACCTCCACTTGAAACTCTTAATTATAGATGACAAACTATAAATCACTTGCTTGTTGCAACATCAGAAGGCTCAAGATGTGATCCATCATGTCAACATCCCCAAAAATAAATTAATTTTTCTTCTTTGTTTAGCAGAAGACATAGATTTATTACATTTATTTATGAGCATGATACTATTGCAAGAAACAGTTAGGCCCATGCTTGTCTTGAATATTCCTTTTGTTCAGTCTTCTGCCACTGCCTGTACTGTTTTGCACTGATACTATTTGATACCCCTCCTATGTAAGCATAAAACAGTGTAAGACCGCGGAGAAGCAAGTACTGTATCCTAATACACATTGAACCCTATGGGATATTTTTTCTCATTAAGAACAGTCCTATTCATGAACTTCCATGAAGTAAAAGGAAAAAAAAAATCACAGTATAACTCAGGACAATAAATTATTAAATGTTCAGTGATAACATCAACTATGTATATATGGAAGTGTGTATGTACCTGTATATATGCACAAATGTACTTTGTCCAAATGAGTAGCTACTGTAATCTAGGCAAGTGGCTCTTTAGATGCTCAGTCTTAGATATAACAAACAAGTCCAAAGCATACTGGAAATTTAACAGCTGCAAATGAAAAGTGACAGTCACTCTTCAATGTCAATAAGAAGAAAATCAGAGTTTGACAGGTGGGGGAAAATATTGATAGTTGAAATCAGTTTAAATCCTGGGGGATTGAGTGAGGACTTCTCACAATTATTATATTTTGCTGGCCTCTAAGCTCACCCAGTTTGTTTTACATTATAATGATAATAAAAGTCAGGCACGCAGGCAGGAACTTTTTAATGGAAGGAAAAACTGGCTGGGCTGTTGGAACACTGTCAGGAGGAACAGCAGGTGAACATATTAGTCTTTTGTGTATCATAAGGTGCTATAACCACAGCAGGACTAAGTTAGTCCTCAGAAACAAACCTCCTTGACCATCATTTCTGTGATCTCAACTTGAAGCTACATGCTTGATGGAAACTACAAACATAGACCCTTATAGTCCATCTGAGCAGAAAAAGCCCAAATTCTGCAGAAAATCTATGCAAATAAAAAGGTAATGAAAAATGCTTAGTTGTTTCTTATGAGAAATGCATTTAATATGAAGTGCATGCTTTGTTTCTCCTTTTTCAGAAGGTTTTAATTGCCAGCTATATGCACTGTCCTTCCAAATAGCACAGAGTTGTTCGTTCATGATAGGCTAAAAACCCTATAAACAGAAGTATAGTTATGTTTTAGCACATTAGCATTTTGACCAAAAAAAAAAAAAAAAGAATCCTGCTACTGAACACAAAAAGCCATACAAGTATTACATATTTGAACAGAGCTGTCATAGCACAAGACTACGGAGAAAAGCAACCAACAGTAACACAACAGCTGCCTAAAAAACAACCAATAGTTGTAACATGATGTACATTCTCTCAAGAAACCTGACATTGCTATAGGTAGTAGAGGATCTTCACTGAAAAGGTTCAGTAGGATTGTGCATTTTAGGAAATTAATCCTCCATAACGTTCCAGGAATTGGTTGGGGTTTCTCCTACATTTTGTGAAGAAATAGACTCCTGATCATAATGACACACTAATTAAATTATAAGGTGTAAATTAAGCTTTACTTCAATAGATATTTCCAATATAAGACCCAGATCACTGCTGTCCTAAATCCAAGGCTGATGAAACAACCAAAATCCATTACAACAGCAGTAGCACTTACCTTCCCCTCTAGTCCCTCAGAGAACAAGAATCTACTGAGTAGCTCAAAGGACAAATATCCACAGTGCTACATCCAGTTGCAACAGGCCTGTGTTCCCAGTTAAGGCTTGCCCCATCCCGTCTGAGGGCAGCAGCAGACCCAATCCCTTCATTACACACACACTGCCAGTTTTAAGATTAGTGCTACAGAAGAGACAAACACCATTGTGTTGATCCTAGCAGTAAGGCAAAGGAGATTGGAATGGATACAAGGCCTAATGCAATTGCAAAAGTCATCAACAGCTTATCCACTGCATTAAACTCTGTGTAAACAGCCAATGTACTAAAAGCTGTTTTAACTTTCCTCAAATTCTCTGCACAATTGATCCACAATCATCTGAGTGCTCACCGAAGCTTAGCATCCTACTTTTTTTCCATTGATTGCAAATAGCCTTTTTGGTTCCCTAACCTGTGTTACAGCCAACGCTGTGCTCAGTGGAAAAGGTTGTTGGCAGTGTCTAGCTATTCTAGAAACTGTAATACAATCATACACAGCATGCTGATTCTGTGTCTGATTCCTCTGAGAGTACCCCCATTGTTTTCTTTCAACCCTTGGGGGAATATATAAATGAAGAGTTTAAACTGAGCCCATGTCATAGGTTCTTAAGTATCTATGAGATAGCAGGAGAGCTTGAAAACTCACCTGAAACAAGATTGCTGAACTGAGTCCAGTTGAATCTCCATGTAGAAGTGCCAATATCACAAAAATCATAATCAAACTTGAAAGTAATTGGAATCAGCTGGAAAACTTCTTAAAGAAGTTATGAATGGGAAGGCCAAAGAGGCAACTACCTTCTCCTCCAAACAGTGGTAAGGTCAGAGACAGAGGTGGGTCACTGTGGAGAAATACAAGGCTACCATCACCCCCAGTGCCTGCGCTTTGTTAATGAGTTTCAAATATTTTTAAAAGCCAAATGCGTTTTCTTTAGAAGACAAGAAAACTGGTGGGTGCAAATTAGCAATTCACATTCTGATGATGAGCATATCCAAGTAGGAAAAAAAAAGTCCTTTCAATTCATATTTAATTGCATTTAATTTACAAAGAAAAAGCAGGGCTGTGAGATCCTGTTAGTGGTGATCAGTGAAATAAACAATTATGGTAAATATCAGATCTGTCTGAACTAAAACATTTGCTTGAAACATTTAAATCAACTGTGTTCTAAAGAGAAAAAGATAGCTTAATAAAAGTTATTTCTTTAAACAACAGCAACTGTTTCAATATATATTTTAATACACCTTCCACTGACATGTCTTTCCCCATATCAGTAAGCAAGTAAGCAGCTGTGTAGCCTTTGGGGTAAAGTTTTTATTTGGTTAAAAAAAGAAAAAAAGATTCAGTAACCATTAATTCCTCTCAAGTAAGAGGTTTCAGGAAACAGGGATGTGTGCAATTTTCTTTATAGATAAGCCCAAAAAAAGACTGGCCAGAATTCACTGCAATCAAATCAATGTTGTTCTTGGAAATATTTGAACTCAAACTACTTAAGGTATAATTTGCATATTACTTCAAATAAATAAACCTAGCACCCAAGAATGTCACTAATAATGAGAAAATCAAAAAAATCATGGTCTAAAATATTAATTGACTTAGACAGATTTTTGGCATTTAGAAAGTGCATTGTTACCTTGTATGTTCCCTACCAACTGCAGTGATCTGCAGGATAATGAATCCAAGTGAAAGATGGTTCATTTATTTCTTGACTAGCAACTGCATGGTTGCCTTGAGCTCATGCAAAACAGTTTTTAAAGTGGAACATATGTTAGTTGTTCTTATATTATTTCTAGCAGAACAGCAACATGAAATTCTGAGTTATAATGCTGTCTTTAAAACAATGTACCTGTATTTCTCATGCTTCCTTCCTCCATCTCTCACAGCTTATTTTGTAAGGCTAAGAAAATCCTATGCTTAGAGAAGACAGGAAACTTGTAAATTACTGCCAACCTGTAAATGAGGTTATCTTCATTTGCTTTCAAAAGATGTGAAGTTTTCTCTTTTCTTGCTTTTTACAAGGAAGATTGCCATTTCATTGTTTAACCCTAGTGATACATAGGGCCTGCTTTTGGCACCACACAGATGCCAGATTGCATCCACAACACTTTCCTGGAACCACTGAGCAGAAAGATTTAGGTTTCCATCCAGCCCTTCAGAAAATGAATACTGCCATTAACAGACAGCCTGTGTGCTTAGACATGGGTGTGCACATGTTGTAAAATCAGATCACTAGATCATTAAAAGTAGTAAACTCCTTTTTTTTAATATATGTATATAAGCATCCTCATAGAGTAAAGACAAAAAAAAAAAAAAGAAATCCTCAAACCACTGCAGTAGTGAATATACTAATGGCACCTATTATTTAGAGAAGGTAACTTTGGAACACTTCAATATCAAAGAAATTCAGGTATCTGTTTGTTTTCCTAAATTAAAGTATTTTTGTCATTCTTTTTTCCCTCCAGAAAGGGAATTAAGTTCACTAACTCAAAACAGGGTTCATTCTTCATGAAACTGCAGACATAAGGCCCACCTAGTATTTCAACCTTGCTCTACTTGCATATGGCACACAATTAGATATTACAATAAAGAATGACAGAACATGAGCATGATACTCTACTCTGCCGCACACATTGCATAATGCATTGTTTCACTGTCCGTTCACTGTAAAGATGCTTTTGAGGGTCTTTATTGTTATCTTTCTTCTCCTTCATTCATTGGCATATGTACTGATATCATAAGACTCACAGGGGAGGCTTTAAATACCAGAGGAAATCAGGTTAGTGTCTTTTTCCTCAGAGAAGCCCTGGAATCAGAGCTGGTGGGAAGCACTGCTTGAGCAATTACCCCCAGGTTGTACTGGAGCGAGAGACTCTAAGAAATCTGCAACAGAAGGCACAATGATAGTAGATCCTCCACAGACAGTTCTCTGACAACAGAACAAGCTACTAAATGAATAGAAACCAAATTCAGCCTTAGAAGTCCTACAGTGAAAATGGTTAGCAGGTAGGAGAAGGTTCTGTCACATAATCATTACAGGCTTGCTCTAGCCTTCTGTTCTCCCCAAAGCTCCCCCTTTTAGCCACTATCAAGGGACAAAAATAGAAGAAAAAAAAAGATTTCTCAAAGACAGCCTGCTGAAAAAGACTTGGAATGTAGCCAAACAACTCTCTCCATGGCCACCACCCTAAAGTCTTTAAATTCACATCTTATTATTTTAATTTTTTCTTTATGAGAAATAATTACTTTTAGAATAAATGATGTGCAGGGACACAAATTCTGCCTTTGGCTGCCACATTCTAAGACACACTTGTGTGTCTTAAATATTATGGCACAAGTTTATTAAAATGGTATCTTAGGTCAAAGAGTTTGTTATTACAATTTACCAGGTATTATAGTAAAAGCTGAATAACAGAGTACATCAGGATTGCATAGTAAAATATTGTGATGCATGAACAAGACACTACTAATAAGATGAGGAAGTCTAGATACCAGATAAAGGGAGGTTGTGTTAATCTGTTCAATAAAATACAAAACCCATACTAGACTCTTTAATTCAACTTTACATAAGCTGATGGAGAAAAAAAAGCAAACTGAACAGGAAAGGAATAAAATCAGGAAGCAGCAATGCAGTTTATGAAGGTCTGAGAGAAATTAGCAGAAAATAATTATTTACAGGCTCTAAATATTATAGGCTATAAAATAAGTATCTACAGGATCTAAGATCAGGGCAGACTCAGACAAAAATTCAGCCCAAATCGAGGTCTTGTGGGCAACTTTTGCACTTCCACTTTTATTGGTGACAACAGTTGAGAGTCTCACCTACAACTTTACAAATGGCAATTCTGCAATCCTCTTCCACCACTAAAGGAAGTCCTACCATACTGTCAAACAAACTTCAGAGTTATCTGTCTGTCTGTTTACATATCCCTTTCACTCCAATGCTTCTCCTGCATTTGAACAGTGCTTGAGGACTCAACCCAGCAGAAATGCTGCCACCATAGTGAGTATTTTACAAGGGCTGCAGGAGGTAACGATTTAGGATATGCAAGGCCATTAACTGATTATTTTACATTTAGCTCTAGTAGGCAATTGTGGCTACATGCTGAGTCACACCAGTTACTTTGTAAGAAAATACTTCCTTAACTGAACACACCTATACTTTCAAAAGTAATAATCTCTGGGTTTAATAATCTTTTAAAAGAAAGAATTGTTTCTTCTTTCAAAAACTATTTCCAGCTGTGAGGATGTGACATGAATTATAAACTCACTAGTACAACTACAGCACACAAACCACCCCATATTTGTTCTTTCCACTCATGTTTGAAAATCTTTATTGCCAGCTTCTCTGTAGGTGCCTTCCAACTTACTACTTACTCTCCTGTTTCCTAGTATTAAAACAAATTCACAATTTCAGCTATGAAAAAACTTCACCTTGCTTATAAGTCTATGTAAATCTTTCTCTTTGCAGTTCAGTAAGGGCTCATTGCAGTGGGACAGTATTTTTCTATTTCTTTTTAACTTATAAAAAGTATAATACTACATTGTTATGAGAAAAACCTTAGAACAATATAGACCAGGTTTTCATCAAAAAACCTACATCCTGTAAGCTATTATTTTGACTTTCATTTTTCAAATTCAGCTTTGTTAATTTTGAATGTATCTCCCCAAAAATATTCCATGACTGAGCTGTCATGAAAGCCTGTGGCGACTTTGATTGTTGAGACTTTGGAATCAACAAAGGATATAAATAGCACATTTCCATCACTTCTACATCTGCAGCATCCTGGCACACCCACGGTGTCACTCAGAATACCTTCACTTTTAATTCATTTTACTCTGACACAAAGCAAGCCAATCCAAAAGAAACTCAACTGGTCAAGTTCACGGAAGAAAAATATACACGTCTAAGCAGCCACCATAGTGCTGGGCATGTAGAATATTTCTGAGTGTTAGAAGTTTCAAATAAAATCTTGTAACAGCATCTCCTGTGGGGAGAGCTGCTGCTTCTACATTCTTCATTCTTGGTTTTATACTTGGTTGCTAATACAATATATTTGATCTCACTTGAAGGATGATTTTCTAGTTTACAGAAGAGCTGATGTGAAATCTCACAAATAAGACTTACCTGGGATTTTTTTAAAAAATGTACAGCAACCAGGTTCTGCAATCCCATGATACTTCGATCTTTCCTGCTGAATCAGGTGCTGTAAACTACAGGGTCCAGTCACAGCTGATACTATAGAAGCTGCACTTGCTTACTGCACCCTACTAGATGAGGTTCATTAACAAAGTTGGGGTGGAAAAAAACCACTATGTACCCTCAAGAAACTACTGAAATCTACTCTGAGAAAAGTGGAAAGAACTCTGATTTCTAAATGGAAAAATTAGCAGGTCTAGGCTTTCTTACAGACTTACTGTGTTATATAAAGTTTTGCTCAAAGCAATATACTATAGGTGCCATTTAACTATTTATTACTTTGATTGTAATCTCTCATACCTTATAACGATAACATGACAAACTTTGTCTTTTCCTTGAAAATCCTTCTTCAAGTGAGATCAAATATGTTGTATTTGCAACCAAGTATAAAGCCAAAAATGTGGAAACAGCAGCTCTCCCGAGCGGAGACACCTTGAAATCTGCTATAACTGCAGATTAGAAGTAATAAACACCAAATTAGAAAGGGTAGCAATCTTCTTTTCTATTGCAGTTTTTAATTGCAAAGGAGGTGAGGGAAAGAGGGGGTATTGGCAAATGGATAGGAATAGTTTCAACACTCAAAGTTTTTATTTAGTCTGTAGCTCAGAAATACCAGTGGTGTGAGTGGACTAACACCTAAAAGGTTCCCTTGAAATTTCAAGGGGTATTTCTGTGTAACCTCTGTGAGTCACTGAATTAATCAGGTCAAAAAAAGAAAATTTTCTACTTGTGCATGAGAATGGGAAGTCTTCTTATTTTTCCCTAGGCAAGCAGGGGAATACAAGCACTAAGACCCTTGTTTCACTCACAACGTACCCCCCACCCCTTTATTATTCAACAATATAAATGTTGACAGATGACAGATAATAATTTTAACATATACTCCTCAAGCTCTCAATCTTTGTCAAAATGCCTGTATATCACAACAAAAGAAGATTTCAAATCACGCTCCAAATTTTAAAGCCTTCCAATTGAGATTCAGAAACTACAGAGAAATAAGCCTGACATCCACACTTCTACAGAACAGCATTAGTGGGCACATGAATTGGCATGACTTACTAAAGAAGAATTGGCACAGCTTTTGCCAAGGGGAGTCATAGCTCCCAGATTTCTACATTTGAGGAAAGAACCAAGAAGCAAACGGACAAAGAAGATCAGGCTGATAACAGTCTACTCAAATTTCTGAAAACCTTTCACAAGAATCTGTAAGGAAAACAAACAGCCAAGAGTAGAATGGTTTAAATAAATGTGGTAATAATAAATAATCATTAAATGTTAAAGACAAAAAGTAGTAATTTTTTTTTGCCTATTCTAATACCTCAGTGGAGGGAAGGACCTGGCAGTCAGGTACATTCATGATCAACCTAAGAAAAAAAAAGAAAAGGAGAGCCTAGGACAACCATACACAACTGGGATATGCTCTAGTTTTGTCAAATTTTGTCCAGCTGCTTATAAACACTTGAATTCTGAATCAGGGTGAGCACAGAAAAATTTGAGGAAAAGAGGATGTTGTGGAGGGAAGACAGACATGAGGCAAAAAACTCATCCAAATGTTCAGTGAAAAAAGTGGCTGTGAAGGAAAGGACTGAAAAAAAAAACAGTCCTCTGATTCTCAGTGAAAAAGACACGCTTCCAGTGAAATAAAAACAAAAAAGAGAAACAAGAAAGAAGGATGGGAGAACCATCAAAGAAGGGTTACAAAACATTATACCAAACTAAAAACAAACAAACAAAGCTACAACAAACCCACAACTTTCCTTTGGCTCTCACATTCCTTAACTGAAATTGCAGTAGTCCAATGCAAATCCCTGTTGAATCCAAGAAAGTAACCAAGAAAGCAACCAAGAAAGCAACCAAGAAAGATAGGACAAGTCATTATAACTGAGAGATATGAGACTGTGGGAAACTACTATCAGGAGAGAAAAGTACAGAAGGCTGAGGGAAGAGAGGGGAATCAAGTAGGGAGAAGAGCAACACAATACAAGAATCATCACAGCGTTTTTCTTCATTTCGTACGTTCATGATAAACACGTTCTGGCATTTTTCACAGGCTGGGTCTCCAGTGAACTTCAGGTCCCATTTAAAGCCTTCAAGTACTTCCAGAAGTGACTGTATGGGTTAAAATAAAACACAAAGAAGCAGATGTTTGAAGCACTCATTCAAAGAACGGTGCAGACCTTAGTTATAGTTAAGATCTGAAGTCTAATTTAGCACACATAATATCAGTACCATTGTACAGTATATGAACTCAAGAATACAATGGTGAGCCCTTCATTTCCCTGATGCACTGAGATGTAAGATGTTTTTGCACTCTTCATCATGCGCTAAGCAATGATGTATCAGTACCATCTTACATCTTCTATACAGAAATTATTATATTATTAATATAACCTAACAATTATTGAAAGAAAAAGTCATGATGCCTAAACAATGAATCTGCTCAGAAATCAAAATTTCTAGAATTAGCACAGCAGTTTTTGAGACTAAAATCCTATTTTTCATAGGAAAAATTTTGACTCTCAAACTATAACAATTTTATTTTGTTTGCCTTTTTAAAGAGGTAACTTCAAGTGGACCTTTACTTCTTGCTGATACTTAACAAGAAGTTTTGTTTGTTTAACATCACAGCTTCTGTAGGTCTCTTGCTGGTATAAAGGAGCAAGAAAATGTTATCAAAAATTGAAAGAACTGAAGAAAAAAAAAAGCAGTCCCTACTAAAAATACCAAAGAAAACTCAATTTGCATATAAATAAGACAATGCAGGAACACTTATCAATGTTGAGAACAAACTTCTAATTCTGCTGGAAGATTCTGCTGAAACAATAAGATCTGACAGAAAAGGTCAGAGTTAATGAAATAATAAGGCCTCAAGATGGAAATGATAAATAATACACTGCTTTATATATTATTATGCAGTTTTGTGCAATAAGGCACTTTGTAGGAGAATTGATTATGACACTATATGAGAAAGTCATAAGCCGTCAATCTGGCACCAGAATGAGAGATTATGAATTATTTTAAGAATATTCAGATGTCAGCCACATAAGCATCCTGGGAAATGTAGTATAAAATATCTCCCAACTAAAGCATTAATGCTGAGTTGAAAGTCATGGAAGTCATTCTGAAAAGAAGAAGAAGATTTGCACAATAACCTTTAATCTTTGCATTCTAGGCTTTGCACAAAATACTGGCCTGAAACATGTAACTTATCAATGAGCATTGCCACAAGTTCGCTCTTTCTTCTCAACTATTACAACGTGAGGATGACAAACAGAAGAATACATCTGTCACCTGCCTCTGTCAACGCACCACTCCTGCAATTAGGTTCTAAAACCCACAAGGTATTAATCACTACAAGAATCTATCTCAATACAAAGACTTGATTTCCTGTCACTGATAAAATACTCTTTTTAATTGGAGAGAACTGTAGGAAATGCAAATACAGGGTCACAAACACAAGCGATAAGAAAAATTTAGTTGCATTTTTGATGTCATGTACATTGTACTAAACATAGATGATGTCTTTTCTCCCCCTTCAAGTCAGACTCCTTAGAATCTATTCATCTTACCAGAACAGATTTTAACAGTTGAGCTTTTTGAAAGCCTTAATTAAGTTGATCTTCTTGTATCAAAGTATTTTTCTATTCTGACCACCCACATTTTCAAAATGTCAAAAAGTATCTGCTTGACAATAGCTTTCTCTTTTTCTTTTTTTTTTTTAATGGGTGAGAGAGCAATTATTTCAGTCATTTGATTGCAAAGCACCTTGCGAAAACAAAAAGGCAGGGTTGAAAAATGTTAAATGAAACTCTGTAATATAAACTTCTGTCTTAACATTGCAGAAAATGGCGAATTCTAAGTGGCAACTATCACCATCAACTACTCTTTACAAAACTATCTATTTGAAAGATTTAGGATAACTCAGGTGGTTTCCATGAGGACGCTATATTATCTTGAAGGCATCAGCATCAGAAGCACAGTAATGCAGGAAGAGTTAGCTTTCAACAGAGTCTGGCCACTTGATACAGTGATGAGATTGAAACACTGCAGTTATCAGAACCTTGAACCTGTTGCCTTCTAGAACCATGCATTACTACTTTCTTAGGGGTTAACTTCAGATCAGCTTTTATAAAATAATTTCCAGTCATCTCCAGCTTCATCGTTCCTCTCAAAGGGATCCTTTCCTCCCACTGGTCCCAGAACAAATGTAAGGGGCAAAATCATGAATTACCTGGATTCAGTGTGTGAGATAACAGCACATCCACTATTATTTTAGAGGTAAACATTACTAAACACATCTACGTAGGTAAAGAAAGCCTTCCAAAAGGTAGAAACAGGATATTATTAGTCTAAAATAAGAGAGCAGTTCCTCTTCCCTTCTCTAGTTTTTGCCTAGTGGGGAAAAGACTACAAAGTACATCACGGAAGAGGCACTATGCATTCACATTTTAAAGAAACATGACAACTGCATAAGAGACTTACATTATAGGATTAACTCCTTTGGAGCCGTAATTTTTCATTGACAGGTGAAATGACAAATTGAGTCATGCCTCCATCTGTGATGCAGGTTTTTGTTCTTTACAAATACACATCTTCCCTGTCAGGCAAAGAAAGTTTGCTTTGTGCTGCTGTTTTATCTTTATTCCCTACAAAGCCTGACAATGGGGCTTGAGACAACATTCTTTAGAATGTCTCACGTAGTGCAGAAAATTATGAGTTTGCACGAGTCTGTGTTGTCTGTTTCTATCCATTTATTCAAATACATAGCAAAACCAGTAGGGTGCACTAACAAGATCCAACCGAGCGTACAAGAATGTTATTCTACCTCCCCTAGAATAAACATCTACTGCTGTGAACAATTCAGTCTTTAAATGCCATCAGCATGCAAGAAAATAGAAAATTACAAATCAATGTATAACACAGACTTAAGTGCATTTTCCAGCTGCTAAAATAAATTACTCTCATACGCACAACAGAGAACATCTGAAACAAACTGTGGCATGCAAATGCCTGATTGAAACCATCTCCGCTGAGTGAAGCATACAGCATGCAGTGAGTCCCTAACACCAGAACATCAAATGTGTCATTTTTTGAAGCAGTCCAGCCAAACAACTATCATAATTTACTAACAACAATAAAGTCTATAATCCGTTCTGCAACCAGAGCTTTTTCTGTAGCACCACAATGAATTATCCTTAATCATTTTTATCTCATTAAAACTTTGGTGTTACAATGCTTCTTGCTTCTTACTTCGGGAAAGCATTTATTTCTTGCTTTCATGCTAGAATTATCTTTCAACTATCACTGCATACTACTTAAGCTTAATCTTTTTACTGCAAATTACCTCCAAGTGCTATATTATTGGTCTTCTATATAACTGAATGTCCATCAGGTGTAAGAAATATTGTACAGTTGTGTTACATTACAGGTGTGTCTCATTTAACCTCATCACATACACAACAGACTGGCTCTTGGCTACCTTCAGATACTAAAAATCAATTTCAGAACCATTGTAGCCTGCAGATTTTATTTTTTATTTTTTTAATTCAGGAGAAGGACATTCTAATAACTCAGAATGCTTACAAATTTTCAGCCTTGGGGCTGCCTTTTTTTTTTTTTTTTTTTTAATCAAATAATTTAACATTTTGTTGTGTGTTGTGCAGAATAATTCAGAGGAATAGCCAAGCTAACACCATGCTCCCAGGTCCTGAATTGTATCAACGCAGTCCAACACGTTACC
The DNA here is from genome assembly GCA_035222235.1 of Margarornis squamiger. Taxonomy (NCBI): domain Eukaryota; kingdom Metazoa; phylum Chordata; class Aves; order Passeriformes; family Furnariidae; genus Margarornis; species Margarornis squamiger. The sequence goes on along the minus strand of JAWWTY010000077.1, from coordinate 92,738,699 downwards.
CCTGTGTTGCTGTAGCTATACCTTTCTTTGAACCTGCACACTGTTCTACAAATCTACCCTAAGGAACCATTCTGCCATAGGTTGCACTGCCAAAAGCTTAATACAAATTATCAGATCTTCCAAACAATACAATAAAAATAGTATGCGGGATTACTTCTTAAGAACTTTGCCTTTTTGAGGTTTTCAGACAAAACAGAACATTTTCTGGATTTATCAGGCTTCGTGTGGTACAGAAAACTGAGCAATTCTAAGGGAGAACTAGCTAAAATATTGTTATGATGTCAAAGACAAATATATAAGTCATTTGCAGAGCAGTGGCAGTGAAGCGTTTTAAAACCTATGCAAATTGTTGATTTGTGGTTCATTGATAAAGATCTGCTGGCATAAAAAACATTTCAAAGCAATCTCGTGTTTCAGCTTAGTTGGACAATTATGTTTCAACCATACAAATTAGCTAAGAGGAAGTGAAATACAAACCACTTTCTATGGAAACCTTAGCAGCAAAGTCTAGCTCTGACTCCACTTGCACATTTTACAGTGAAACCATCCTGACTCTTCCACTCAAAGAAAATTACTTCATATACCCTACAGAAATTAACATGGGAGGATGTAGAAACACTGGAATTGACTCAGGTGTAATGAATATAAGGAGCCTGGAACAAAATTTACCAAGGAGACAGGAACTGCTATTTGGGAGCTGGATTGCTACTGAAGCAACAGTTGGTTAGAGAAAGGTGCTGGTAATACCAAGGTTGCAGGTTTGATCCCTTTTCAATGCCTGTATGGGCCATTCACTTAAGAGTTGGAGCCAATGATCCTTTTGAGCCCCTTCCAACTTCAGAATATTCTGTGAAATCTGTGAAAACATTGTTCAAGAGAAAAAGTGAAGAAGCCCCAAGGTCAACAACGAGGATGAACTAGAACTGCACACTCAGTAAATAGCTCTTCAGTGAGTGACTGTAGGGGAGTGATAACCAAGCACATATCATCTAATGAATCCCAACCTACAAAGTAAAGATTGCTCATCAGTGTGACCCCATGGGGAGAGCAGTTATGTAACCACATGGGGAGAGCAGATACTTGAAAAGGACATTTGCGTGACTACCCCTAGATTTACTGCCGCAGTTTCAAGATACATTGGCTGGAAAGGGGAAAAGGGAAAGGACATGAACTTCACTTTGCTCAACTGACCCAGCAGAACTGGAGCAGCAGTTCAGCAACTTTTAGAATTCTTTTCAGCATCCATTTCCAGTCACTAATCTTCACTTCTTGGGAAAAAAAACATGTTTCTCAGAGAGACCTTACAAAAATGTCTTTCTCACAGTAATCTGATTATGAACCATTACAAGGAGATGCAATTTACAATTCATTACATTGCATGACTGCAGGTGTTTCAATACAAGATCAGTGCTTCCAATGTAATGCTAGAAAGACACAGAAAGAAATTTTGCAAAAGCACAGGGTTACACCTTCTCAAAAATCAATGTGGAAAATGTGAACACAAAAAGTAAATTGTGTATTGACTGAACTTCAGGCATTGCAAATATATGCTCACATGTTTAACTATGCTTATCACTTAAGTCCTGCTGGGATCAAAAGCTTTCCTACAGATATGCTTCTGTCAATATTCTCACTGAAAAAGAATCTGGGACTATGGAAGAAGCAGGTGGTGATTTTATTCACAAAAACCCAAACTAGATGTATGCATAGATACTCAAAGAGAGATTTTGTAGAAAGTGCCTTTCAAATCACTGCTTAAAATTCAGTCAAAGAAATTCAACATAGCCTTCTTTCACTATCAGATAAGAAATACTACCTTATAGACTTCAAGGCAGCAGGATAAGATCAGCCACATAACTGAAAAGCAGGCAGCACAGACAGAAACTCTTTGCATGTCAAAACCTATTTCTCCCTGCAGTTAACTGAAGAAATGTGAAAGGAATGGAACTGCAGGTTTATGCTACTGCAGGGTGGAATTTCTGGATGATGATGATGCTAACGTGCTGCATCATCCTTAGTATCTCTAGAGGAAGCAAAGCTGAAAGGACAAGACTGCAGAGCTACTTGCCTGTGTCTGGAGGTGACATTTCCAGGGTGAAGTTGCTGATGCACCATTCTTGATCCTTTCTGCCTAAAGGAAGTACTTTCCACAGCTTTAAATTCACTTAAAATGCAAACTAGGAAAAACATCACCTATTATATCAACAGGAGTTTTCCAAACCCAATGAATAAGATTAACCAATTTCAGTGCTAATTACAAAATTCCTTTCAGTTGAAACTAAGTCATTAAACTCACTTGAATGCTTTCATTAAATTCCCATTTGCTCTAACATTCTTTAGTGGCGTGAACAACACACACACAGATATACAGAGGTTCAGAGTTCTGTACCATTACTGTGCATGACCACAAGTTCCAACCTGGCCAGATTAGACAAGGTGTGGATTTCTTGGGAACAGAGGGTCTGAGAGGGAAAGCCCTTCCCTTGTGGCTGGGATGGCAGGCAAGGACACTTCCTGGGACTGAGTGCCGATGACCCTTCTCCTAGCGGAGTGACTATTTTTCTGCTGAATACCCTTGACTGATCCTTTGACCCTTTGGGTGAAGCAAAGCAATCTTCTGGGTGCCCCTGAATGAGGGAGGGTTGGGAGTGGTGTGGGTGGGTGTAGCTGGTCTTGTGTATTTACAATCAGTAAGCTGCCATAGAAGTTAAAATGAACATGTTCACAAAAGGACCATCTCTCCCCCCCCACCACCATTTTTCACCCTGAAAGTTCTGCTAGCTGAGAAAAATCTAAATGCCTCTGTGACTTATCTCACTGCCTCTCATAAAGTTATGGGAGTGTGATGTGAAAATGAGCATTACTGAAAGTGGCAGGGGAAAAGTGCTGGTTTATGATTTATGTCCTTTAGAGAATAGATTACTAAAAAGTTCACTAAATCCCTGTTGCCAGGCTGTAGCTACCATAGATATTAAATTAATGCTTCAGTTCACATTTTCTTTACAAATGGCTGAAACTGTTCTACAACCTGTCCGGCTTTGCCAGTAGAAAGCAGATGCTACCCAAGAGACATACTTTACTCTTTTACAAGTGTATACACTGTGTATATACACTTGTATATACTGCAATCTTCTCTCAGTTGCTACAATCTACTGGGTAGGTACTGTTGTTTTCATAGAAGACATCAAGAATTGCCCCACAACTGTATAAGACATTCAGTTCCATACTTGTGGGAAGAGATGAAACAAGATTTGTGGTAGTCACTATATGGCAAGACAATTTGCCTGACACCGATGAGGCTAAAAAACCTAAGCCAGCACTCAGCAGCAAACCTGCCAAATATTCAGCAGATAAATGAAGCCCTCTGTGAATATATTTTGGATTATGATAAGACAAGGGCAGCATCTGATGCAAAGTATGGGAAGAAAGAGTTAAAGAAGCAAAAGCAACAGAACAAAATAAGAAAAATAGGTAGCGTTTGAAGCCTGAAAGTACAAAACTTTTTCCACCTTCAGTTGCAACCCTTGTATGTGCTGTTACACAGAGTGACCTGTATCTTGTGGTCTCCTGCTGTAGTTTCCAAGCTGCCAAGAGTACCATTTTTTGTCTGCATTTGTTGTACCAGTCCTACACTGCATTTTCTGAACCCTCAACAGTGGTTCACAGCACAAGAGACTGGTATCATCAGTAACGCAATTACATAACAGAAGGGCTACTCCAAAAACTCCAGCAAATTATTGCTCAGTAAACTGCTCATGGGCAAACTTTGTATTCTGAGACACATCCTGGAAATAAACAAAGTCCACCTCTCCATAAGGATTACAACAAATCAGTGGGCCATCCATGATGGGCCATCCAAATTACTTTCTGCTTCCAACTGAACTCCACCACTCTTTTGGGACTTGTCTCATGACAAGCTCTATGATAAGCTCTTTACTCTATCTTGGTCCAAGAAAGTTCATGTCTAAGGCTCAAAGACCTTAGATTTGTCTCACGTGTTTCTATGCACCTTAGCAAGTTCCAGAGGGTAGCAATTCTGTTACTACAGTCATTTGCTACCTTCATGGGAAAGGAATAGGTACATGGAGGAAGACACGGATGGGGAAGCAATTGTTTTCCTCCATGAGAGCAGAACTTTGGAACTTGAACTCTTCAGTTCAAACCTTAGCCTGCTGCACTGGTAGCAACCTGTGCCTAAAAGTTATCAGTTGTTGCCTACCCTACACTCCCTTAGTGATAAAGTTCTTTGCTTTCTCACACAGACACCTTTACAGGAAGTAAATATAGAAGGAAATGAAAGGAGAGAGGAAGTAAGGAAGACAGAATCACTCAATGAAAACATATTACAAGGATGGACAGACCACCAGCTATTTTGGTGTCTTGAGAAGAAGCACCAATGGTGAAAAAATAAATGCTTAACTGCATGTGACTTTGCAGAGTTGCCATCTTCTGCCCATGTCAGAACCAGAATGAACTATCATGGGCCATTCTCTACGAGCAAGACTTTGGGTGTAAATTAGTATATATCACATATCATATTGCAGCAAGATAAAGGAAGTGAATGAGATTTCTCTACAAAGAAGCTGCCTGGAATCTCAAATGCCTGGTGCTTCCACATGACTAGAAAAAAAAAAAAATCATTAAAGGAGTAAAATGAGAATTTGCTGCAATGATGTAAACACAGGCCTTGGGGTGGGGAAAGGGGGAAGAAAAAAAAAAGATGAGGGTAGAGAGGAGACATAGATATTTGGGGACTTAAAATCACATCTGGGTTTTGAACAAAACTTCCAAAAAAACCAGTCTTGGAAACAGATTCCACTGCAGATTTAAAGGAGACAGCAAATTATTCACAGATAGAAAAATTTATGATGACCTGCTGAATAAGTTTATAAGTTTTCACAGACAGATAAATGCAGATGCTCTACCTAGATAAGTACATCTTCACTATGAATAAATGTAACAAAAGCTTGGCAAAAAATATTATACAAGCATAATTATTAATTAAGGGTAAATCAACTTCTGTTATTCTTATCTGTAAAAGAGAATAAATTATTTTTTCAAAGAAGAATCTCAGAGAAAACTACAGTAGCTGCTGCAACAGCTGAACAGTGTGCAATATTTTCAGTTGATTAAACAGTCATAAATTTGGTGCAGTCTGATAACATCTGAGAATTAGTTTCTATATAAATTGTGGCAAAAAAGCGCCCAAGAATCAGGACTGCTTTTATGAAACTACTCAAGCATTAGCTGGAAACAGGTCAGTTGCTTAAATTGGACTTTTAATATGATCAACACAAATCAGAAAATCTAAAGCTTCTTCCTCTTACTGAATGCAATTCTGTCCAGTTTCACTGCTAGATCATTTATTTCAGCTCTCACAGAGATACGAGATTATAAAGAACAGATACACTGGAAACCCTCACTAAATTAGTAGGAATAAACATAAAGAGCTGAGCTAAAGCACCAACTGAAACTCCAGTTCTAATAAATCCTGGAATAAATGCCCCATGTAACATAAATATGGATGTGTAGTCTGATTTGCAGATGGGACTCTCTTTGGACTTCAAAATTTGCAGGCATTTTCCTCTTCACACTGCAATATTACAGTATACAATTTGCACAAAATTACTGCAGGTGCAAAATGAGGGACTGAGGCACAGCAGAAGAAATAAAAGAGTGCTCTGTGACAGTAAATTAAAATTCCATGTATAATTGCACTGAGTAGCTTAAATAGAAGGCCCCATGTACACTAGAGATTACAGTGTACCTTCAAACAGTGATTGTGGGGAGATGCCAGAAAAAAAGCTTCCATCTCTCAAAAGTGATAAACTTTGTGGGAGGTTTTTTCCAATTTTGTTTCCTGGCTAATGAGAATGAGGCAATGTATGAGTGTACTTATCAGTAATGGATACATTCTGAACTCATGTTTTGGAGAAAGAACCCTCTGCATGTTGGCTTTTGATAGAATAGACCTGCATAAAACAATGCCAACTTTTTCATGTGACCCTTGGGGACAGTCCTGTGCAGGGCCAGGAGCTGGACTTCATCACCCCTGTGGGTCCCTTCCAACCCGGCATATTCTGTGATTCCGTGATATACAGTTCAGCAACAAACTGGTTAATTAACACTTCAATTCAAAAGAGTATCCTAAACCAAGCCACAAGTAGAGGTCTCCAACTGCATGAAACCAGATGTTGCTGTAAGATGTACAATATCTGAGGTGAAAATATAAACCTCAGGAGATAGAGAAAAATCACAGGTTTTTTCCTTGTAAAGTTGAAGTTGTCTGTTTTGCTATCCCATTGTATTGTTAACAAAGGAACCGGTACCACCCTCATTAGTATGCAAGGACTGGCCAAACCAGTTTGCTGAGATTAAAAAAAAAGGTGCAGGCTGTCAGTACTTCCACTACTTCCTAAAGACAGTGTGTTTCCAACTCAGTCTTTACTGTATGTACTAAGATACGTGCAAGCAGATACAAAACTTGAAATTAAAAAATTATTAAGCAATTGTATTATTCCATTAATTGTTCATTAGATGTCTTCAGGATAGCTGAACACTGGTGAGACAAAGTTCTGTCCTCCCTACCACAGAAATATTCCACTAAGTACTCTACAGGATAATTAAAACTGAAATTTTAAGACCCTTTCATGTCTATATTATTAGAAGAAAACACAGTGGACATCTGGCATAGTTACTCTGATGAGGTTTTCTCTCAAAACCATTCTTTTACTTACCATCTCATACAGGTAGCAAATCTGGAATAACATTATTTACTTTCAGAGTACTTTGCTTCTCTTTCAAGGTTTTTGTTAAATGGTTTCACTCTTTCACGTTTCTATCAGAAAAGAGGAAGTTGGAAATCAAGGTGTATAAAAACAAATAAAAATGAACAAAGAACCACTGATGATCACCAATAAGAATACCTTCTTTATTCATTATTTTCAGATTTTTCCAAACATGGACACTTTCCAGTATGTTTTCAAAGGGTTTGGTTTTTGTTTTGTTTAAGTCTTTAAACATTATTTCCAGATTCTTCTGAACAAGAGCAAATTTTTTGCTTTATTTTTAAAAATGTGTTTTGTATCTTCGGTACAGATGAGAGACTTATAATACTGAACTCTGACATGCTAAGCATTTGTGTTAGTTTGAGTGGTTTGGTAGTGGTATTTTTTATTTAATAGTTAAATATTTTACAATCCCTGCAGATTGAACAGATTTATAGTATTTCACTGAATAAACAGGACATTACCTAGCTATTACATTCTTTCCCACCCTGCATTTTTTCAGGTAAGTTTTCATCAAAACAGATGAATTTAACTTTATGCATGACTGATTCAGGAGTGAAATAATCATTAACGTGTATTCTAAGTGGCCTTTATGCAGAACAAAAGTAACGTCATCTGCCAAGAGATGATCAGTGTCTGACTCATAAGTGCATTTCCCTTCAAAAGGTTCATCTCTCTTCAAAAGAAGATAAACAACTTAAACCCAGATAGAGTAACTCTGATTTTAGTTTTTGTTATGTTTAAAAGCATTGCAGTTTTCAACTTGATTATAAACACTTCTACAACTGAAGCATCATTAATACTAAATCATATTATACCTTTTTCAGAAACATTTTAAAAGAGGGACAGCATGAGAAAGACTCTTAAATGGTTTATAATTTGAAGAAAGAACAGAATATGCAATGCTTTGACATTCAACACAATAAATTCCTCACCACTCTCAACTCACTAGCTATCCTTGTTGTCACCATTTCCCCTTCTGATTTATAGAAGATGCAGGAGACAAGAAAACAAGGACAAGATTTAACTTTTCATATTAATGTCCCTACAGCTCACTGCACACAAGCGGAGAATAAAATCCTTTGCTTGTTCTCATTTTAACTTCTTGAAACACTGTTTTATCTGTACAGTTTCTAATAGAGTTATGTTTGAGCTCAGATTCAGTTTTCACAACTTAGACAATGTGTATCAGCTGAGCTGTACTAACATGCCAGAAAGGCAGAAGAGAAAATGCTTTTACCTAAATCTTCTTCTAATTGTTTGAATATGTTGGATCATCTCATAAATACAAAGTAAGCTATTACATGACTGTTGCTGGACAGGAACTCATTAAGATATACTTAATATATAAAACTTAATCACTTGTCTAGATTCTTAATCTGAAACAGTATTAATCTGTTTCAGCTCATGCTATCCTTATACTATACATATATTTTTGCTAAGTACTCAACCACTAGCATCAAATAGCCATATAGCTGAACAAAAAAGAAAAAAATAATGAAAAAAGGAAAACAGTCCTTGTCTCAAAAAGCAAGCACATGACAGTGAGACCACTTTCAACCAAATCAAGACCATACCTAAATATCTAATGGATGAAATGCAAATCAAAACATATCTCCTAACAGAGAGAGAGGGGGCAGGCAGGGAAAAAAAAAATCCTGTGATGAGGCTACACACCATACAACTGCTTTCTGTATTAAATCATACATACCAGAAGCACACTGGAACAGAAATGCATTGTGAAAGCAAAAGTGGTTCTCTAATAGAAATTGCAAAAAGTGAAGAAAAACCAAAACAACTGAAAGGCCAATTTGAAGAAAAATATTGTGATTAGTCACCTACACTACAAATACTTCAGAAATATATAGCTGCTATTAGCTCCCCACTAAAGTAAGCCAACTGCAGTAAAGAGCAATAATTCCAGAGCGGCAGTGTTAAAATTAAAGACAATTGTTCAGATGATATCAACCAATACAGTTCCCACTCGTATCAATAGAAGATTGCATTATGTGCCCAAAAACATTAATTAATTTCTCATTGAAGACATTTTCCCTTCAGAAATATCTCTTTTAAAAAAAAATCAAGAACACAGAATATGGAAGCATTTAGGTACACAGCAGACATGTGGCAAAACAAGGATAAGTGGCAGGATTAATATTTACATGTAGTTCTATTGGAAAGACAGCTCCTCCACTGTTGCAATAATCTCATAAATACCCTTTCATTAAATCACTCCTTCATACTGATACCTTTTCAATGCAATTTAAACTCACTATGTTAAATGAGCACTATTATATTTGCAATAAAATAAAGATATGTACTGTTTTCATGCTTGCATACCACGTAAGGCACCCGTCAAAAAATATTACAGTTCTGTCTGTTGCAGACTACTTAAAAATACACATTTAGGACTTGTTAGGGGCTGCTCTCCTTTTAACTGGATGAGTTGTTACCTGAAGCACACAAATACAAGTAAAACCTCTAACTTCTAAATTTTTTTCCACTTTCTCTCACTGAGGCATTAAAGGAAAAACATGCTGTAAGGCTTAGTGTCACGACCAGTTGTGCATTTTGGTAATCAGATTTCAACCAGTGCATCCATTTTTCCTGTTTGTTCTAATTGTCTTTTATACAGCAAGAATCTTTTATTGCAGAATGGGATATGCAATTCATCCTATTGCCTTTTGCTGCAGGTATACAAAAGGGGACTTAGAAGATTAGATGAAGATATTATCAAAACATGTAGCTTTTTGAAACAGATAACTTCTTTCATGAAATGGGCTGGTGCAGTTACCTAATGTAATCCCTTTTCTTTGTGAAGGTTAAGTGTATCTCCTTTCTTATACAAAAAAGCAAGATGTTGAAGAAATGCAAGTTTGAGTGAAGGCATATATAACTTTCCAGGTTTGATCATACAGGTGGTTACTACTAAGTTTACTTCTGCTGTGCAAGTTAAAAGCAACTGACAGCTGAAATCAAAGGAGTGTTCATGTGACATAAACACTAAAGAAGGTTTAGGTCTATCTCAAGATGTAAATGAGGATTATTAATCTTCATATCTTCAGAAAGGACACAATTATCCTCCTTTCCTTCAGCAAAAAATGCAGGAGAACAGTTCTGCAACAGCTGGGTCCATTTTTTGAGATCTTGGAACAGTTTGCTTGGGTTTGCTGCATACACGCTTTGTTTATGAACAGCACAAGTTAGTAAGTCTGAGGAAACTCTGTAATGCCTTGTATGGCTTTTGAGGTTGACAATGCTGCTAAAGATTTACCCTCTTCCTCATCAATTCAGTTAGTAAACTTTCAGACTAACATGGTGGAATATCAGGTAGGGACAGCATACTCTCATTTCATTTCCAGTAGTGACACCAGAATTTTCTATAAAACATTCAACTGTATAAAACCATCCTTTCTTTAGAAACAATTTAATAAGCAATTGCTTATTAAAGAAAATAAGGTACTTTTATTTTAAAAAACCCAAACCCACAAACATTGAAAATGCTACAAAAATTTAGCTATAATGAAAAGTGATAGATCTTTTACCATTTTATGAGTGCTGGGTGCCCATTGACTTTGGCAGTTACAGCTGGTCAGAGAACATACTTGCACATCTCAAAGGATCAGTGCAGCCAGAAAAATTCTGCATCTTTGTTTACTGGCTTAGCAGTGAAGCCAGTGACTAAGAGGACTTTGAGACTGAGCTACTTTTTCCTTGCTAAAGGTGATACCTCAAAGTCCAATTTTGGGCAAAACAAAATCTTGACTGGCCACTTGTCTGTGCAGATGAATTTCAGCATCTGTTGTTCTGGCATTCATTATGTCCAGTTCACTTGTTAAAACATTTGTGTCACTTCAAGGGATTCCAGGCACCATCAGCACTCAGCAAGAATGGAGACAAAATGCAGCTGATCATGCTTGTTAGACTGGATAATAACCAAACACAGAAACGCTTACACTTCTTCAGGCAAGATTATGCAACACAAACTAGAACTCTATCTTTGTTATCTTGGAAATTTACATTAAGAAACAACTCTGTGGTTGTTGTATAATCTCCTGCTGTCTCTGCAGCATAAAACACAAGTGCTTACATATGAACATGGGTTGTACAAACCAATGTATGTAAGCAAATAAAGAGTGAATTTATTATTAAAAAAATCACTACTGTAATAAAGTCACAGCAGTCAATAATGTAATGGTCCTTTTTTCTTAACAGAATACTGTGAAACTCCACAAATTTGCTGTGGTTTGTAACACAATAGGAAATGACACTGGAGTCCCAAATATCATGTTTTTTTTTTTTTTTTTTTTTTTTTTTTTTTTTTTTTTTTTTTTTTTTTTTTTTTTTTTTTAATAAAGCCAGTAAAAAATTTGGTCCTAAAGTTACTTCAAGGAACCTGAGAGATCAAGCACACAGATTTGATTTTCATATGAATATGTATTGTTAGACAAACAGTATCAAATATGCATTGTTTTCAAAGTGAACATGTTTACATACATATTACATACATTCAGTAAGAGCAGATATCAGCTCAGGTAGCCTGATAACTGGGACACATTCATAGGCCAGTACGTGAGGCAAGTATTTAGGCTGAAATCAGACAGAAGGTTAGAACAAGGGACAACAGAATAAGCGTGAATTTAAAGAAATGTCAGAACAGATATTACAACTGATTTTCTTGACAAATATCTTGACTGCCATATTGTTCAGATCTGAGGCTTCCTGTCTACCTTTACAAGAATATATTTAAGCATTTTCGGGGCGGGGGGGGAAGAAGACGTATTTCTGCATTTAACAAAACTTGTCATTTACCAATAACACTCCAACGAACCTGAAGGCAACAGCACACATGCTGTTTAATTACTGTGCATAAAAGTCAATGTTCTCAAAAACTGCAGCTTACATCACATAAGGCATCTTTAAAGTATGGCTCTCAAAAGAAGCAATTCTTTAACCATAGTAACAAGTGTCTATAAATAGTCATAAAAATAGTTTCAATGTACCCAGTATCAGAAACAGACTAACCATGTGATGTTCAACAGAGTAGGAAAACTCTGCCATATCAATATATATATCTTCAATCTCTCCAATGTCAATTAAAAAAATGAAGCAATTGCACTTGTTACTGAAAAACTTGCAGGAACGGTCTTGCTGATTCGTGTCAATCTTAACCATGAAAGGTTTAGTGCATTTTTGTTTGTTTGGGGGCATTTTGTTTGTTTGGTTTGGTTTCTAAAGCAAGGAAATTAGTAACCCAATTAGGTCAGTAAGTTGTTCCGTACCAGTTATTTACCTTCTTGGTGCTTATATAAAGCACCAAACTGACTATAATATATTCCTTGGTTTCTTCCAGCCATACTAACTTAACACAAACTTTACCCTCTGAGTCTGCATAGTCTGTGGTATAGATATGACCCATGTAATCATAAAGGCCGGATGTCTTGGAAGACAGTTCCATGTAGACTGGGGCACTGAAACACCAGAAGGGCTTTCCAATTTCATCCAAGAGAGTAAGATTCATCACGTAGCAGTCCTACAAACACAAGCAGAAGAGATTATTTCCCTATGTCATGGCACAGTGAGTAGATCTGTCCCAGATTTTAGGAGACACATCAAGGGTTCAGAGAACAATTTTTTGTATGAAAGCTAAAAATTCAAGATTAAATGTATAGTGCTCCACTGATTACTGCAAAGCAACAAATACTTATTTATAGGTTTCCTACAGAAGTCAAAAGCTGTGCTACAGAAAGTAGCATCGCCAAACCAAATCAGACATTATTTCTTCAACACTTTTAAGCCTTTAATATCTGTGTTTCTTAATTATTAGTTACCTTACCATGAAATCAATGACAGTCCCTTCAATATGTGAAAGTAACTTAAGTTTAAACTCAAGTTTAGAACTTGTGTGAATGCAGCAATGTTTGCAAATATACTCAGAGATGACCCCAAGGAAGTGTACACACACACAATTACCCTTAACATGCCAGCTGTAAAGGAAGATATGCAGCACTTTTTGAAAGGCTCCAAAAAGGTGATACTAATATATTTTTCTACCCTCCATATAATTCCTCCTTTTACAAATTATTGAAAATGTTTCTTTACAACATTACACAATTACATCATTTTATAATACTAATGTCAGGAAGCCAATTCTTAGGCACGTGCAAAATCATAATTTCACATGTCCATTAAAAGCATAGGAGCTGTGTGTTATTATTAGTATCAGTTGTTACTTATTCTAATGAGCTCTAAAACACCAAATGAATCAAATTATCTTAATTATGTTGTATATATGCATTACTTTCAGAAGTAATGCTTCAAAAGTATAAACAAACCAACATCCCATATGTCATGCAAAAAAAATTAATTTAGAATGCTTTATTTCTCTGTATTACATAGTTGTGCTTGCGTTGCTTTAACAATGCTCTCACTATTACTTTACTTCAACAAAGCAATACAGAGCAGATGGCACAAACATGAGGCAATATGATACATAGAGTTTTCCTAAGCTTTATACTGTAGTCTATGCTGAAAATACAAAATTCAAACCAAACTTAATGATGAGATAATAAACTTACCTGAGATATAAAGTCACTTGAAACAAGAGACAATTACTATTTTCTCATCTGAAAACTTGCATATATAAAAGGCCAATTATGAAAAGTAAAGTGGGGTGGGGTTGAGTGTTGAGATGGTGGGGTTCTTTCCATGTATTTCTGTCCTGGTTCTGGCCAGGCCAAGGTTAATTTTTGCAGTAGCCAGGAGGAGGCATGGCCAGGACCCCAGAGGTTATTCTATATCACTTCCTGTCATTATTGGGGTGGGGAAAGGGCTCCTTTGCAGGTCAGGGTAGCTTGGCACAGTCTGGTTGGGTTCCACAGCGAGCATTTCCATGTGAATCACTTGCCTCTCTGTACACTTTTGTGATTAATGTTGTTGCTGTTACTGTTTCTTTTCTTATCTCATTGCTGTTTTCAGTAAACTGTTTTTATCTCAACCCATGACCTTTACCTTTTGTGTCTCCAATTCTCCTCTCCAGCTGCCACAGGGGAGGGGGAGGAGGACAGAGGAATGAGAAACAGGGTGTGGTTAGGAGTGGTTTCAGCGGGAACAGTAAACTGGAGAATACCATTCCTAGACCATGACAATTTCTTACTATCTGTACTTCAGCAATTAATTTTTTTTTATAAAAAATACCCAGAAGTGCAAAAAAAAAAAAAAAAGAAGTTTTTGTGTTTTATGGTTTTTGTTAGAGCACTGAACAAAATTCAAATAAATTCAAAGTAGTGGCATGTCCTGATTCTGTGGTTGATGCTATTTAGCCTTCAAATGTTTTAAGAATTTTAGAGATTTATGTTAAAAATCACACTGAATTCTACTCACAGCTTTATGCTGACATGTTCAATCTCTCACCACAAAATGAGGGGTTTTAAAAAAATATTGCATTCTTTATTTTTGCCTAGAAACAAATATTCAGTATAACTTATGCTGTAAGCACATAGGACAGACTAAAACTAAAAAACTAAAGACTACAGTGAGAGCTCTTTGTTTCCTCTGACAGCTAACTTCCCAAATTCTTTTGTACTACTCATGATCATATTCATGGAAAAAAATATTCTGCCAAGCAGGTGTAAATCCCATAGAATGGCTTGCTTTGGAAGGCAGGCATCTTTAAGAATCATCCAGTTCCAACTCACTTGCCATGGGCAGGGTCATCTTTCACTAGACCAGGTTGCTCCCAGTCCCATCCAGCCTGGCCTTGAACAGTTCCAGGGATGGCGCATACACAGCTTCTCTGGGCAACCTGTTCCTGTGCCTCACCACCCTCAGTGTTAAAGAAAAGGTCTTTGTAATGTCCAATAAAAATCTATGCTCTTTCAGTTTAAAAACATTGTCTCTTGTTCTGTCACTACAGGCTTTGGTAAAACAAGTGTCCCTCAACTATGTTATCAAACAATACTTCATTCCACATTTATGCAGGATTAGCAGAAACAACAATTTTATTAATTTTTAGGGTTTTTTCCAAAAAAAGTGCCAAAATGGAAATCAAGTGCTGAACTAGATCATTTTTCAGTAGTCCTAAAACTACATATATCAGAATTTTTGTAACTTCTGAAATATTTATGTGGCTGAAGTACATATAAAAATACGTGCCTTCACCACTACTGCAAAATCTACCAAATTACTCTTAAACTTTCTTTGAAATAATTCTTTTAGGAATTTTATCCAATAGAATGAGTCAGCATTCCTCTAAAATACAAAGACTTAATCCAGCTGGCCAATGTACATGACTCGAGCTAGGTGTTAACTGTGTGAACATGGACTGCAGTTTCTGCCTGTGTGCTGTGGTATTTTAACATTCTCCAGCAGTTCCTAACTTTCACTGCATATACGTACTAGCATAGAACTCGAGAGTATTTCCCCAGGCTTATTGCTTGCAAAAAAAAACACAAACAAAAAGAAAATCACCACAACAAACCAAACAAACCCACAAAAAGTATATCTGCATTACAGATTTTTTGTACACCATTTCCAAGCAGGGCTGGTCAGTCACAGCACCTTGCTGAATGGAAAGCACTGGAATCATCACATAATTATAATGGGTCTATTATGCAATCAAGACTCCAAGAGAGAAGGGAGAAAACTTTTTTCTTCAAAATTCACACCATTTTTGAAATATCTGAATCGAGTTTTTTTTTTTCCCAGTTAAAGACACCTTCTACATTTCCAGGAAAAAAAATATTTCTGACCTTTACATTGCCTTTAAACACATCTGTTTCCCAGGATAAGCCAAGTGTTCCAGTAAGAGGCAAATGCTTCCTGTTATCCTTTAAGCTTACAACTGTGAGCCTCAAGTATCCATTTGCAATGTCACCTGAAAATACAAACAATATACCAGTACAAATCAAGTACATTGTAATGTTCTCTTATCTTCACTCCATGTCTTTATTTTCTTCCCATTCACCAATCCGAAAACCTGACATACTCGAACAGATATCAAGCACATTACAGAGAAACTAAATTGGAGTTCAGGGCTTCAATTCTGTGATACACAGTAGAAGCATGAGCTAGAAAGTATTTTCTCTTTTTTTAGTACAAAAATATGAATGTCACCCAAAGAACTTACACAAGGATGCAATATTTCATTTTCATGCCACCAGTGCCTCCATCACTGCCCACTCCCCAAAAGTCAAGCTCAACACCTAACACATGAAATAAATTATGAGATACCTTCCCTGACTTTTTTAAAAATTATTTAAATCTCTCTGGTAACTCAAGTAACACAATGTAACAGAGTATAAGGATAACTATCAATCCCACTTGGAAAGGATATTGAATCATTTAAATTGACATGAAGTATGCTTTGATTTGAATCAAGGTTTTAAATTATGGATTTTTTCATTTTTTAAATAGCTTTCCAAAGGCTCACTTTTTTTCTTTTTTCTTTTTTTTTCCTTTGACAGAATTATTATTATGATTAGTGATTGTTTTATTACTACATGTGATCATATATCTTTGGTATCTTTCTCTCCTCTCAAAAGAGATGGACTTTTTTTAATTGTTCTTTTTCCCTTGCTACCAGAGAAAGAAAGTTAACCAGGGAGTCCTATCGTCTAATTATAACTTGGGATACATCATAATGAACATGATCTCTGACTACAAAAAAAAAGTAAAAATAAAGGCATCACATCATAACACAAGCAGATTTCTTAGTAAGGCATCCCTTAAATAAGTTTCATTGAACAAGAGATACTCTCTTAAAAGAGCAAACAAAAGCACTAGAGACCTCAATATAAAAAAAGAAGTATCTAACACTTGCAGAAGACAGATAGTAAGGGGGAAAAGGAATTCCCAGAAACATACTGCTTGTCAGGATCCAGTAGTAAGCCCTGGATGGTAAGATAATGACTGAAGACATTTGTAAATGTTTAAGATACAACTGATGAAAGTGACAAAAGAGAAGGGTTTTGCCTGTGATTCCCCTTCAGTGAAGCCCAACTATCAGCACGAGGCTGCAGACAGAAGAAGCAACATCAGAGAGAAGGGCTGTGAGTTAAATAGCTGTAGCCTTTGTAGTGGCAGCAAAACCTTTGCTTGGTGGCTGCTTTAAACAGATAGTTGAAGGCAGTGATGGAGAAAGCAGAGAAGCCAGAAACTCCTCTGAATTGGTACTGTGGGGCCAAGCAACTCCCAAGCCAATTGCCTGGCCACAAACCAATTCTGGAAAGGCATCATTCACAAGTGAGGAGTCCAAACAATACTTACTCTGGGGATAAAGCAGTCCAGTATGACAGTGGACAGAAGCTGCAGGTTTTTCAGTTTAGACACTGTCAGGAATAGGAGTGTGAATACAGTAAAACCAACATGACTATGTCCAGGAAATATTTTGTATGGTTGAAAGAATATGCAATGCTCCAGACAGTGATATCCACTGGCCTTGCAGTGAAGTCCCTGAGAACTCAGTGAGGAAAATGTAAGTAGAATTCATTTCCAGGATCTAGCTCAAAGTGAAAAAAGGCTATTAGGTTGACACCTGCCCAAATGGTTCAGTTTCAAAGCTCAGTAAATCAAATCCAATGACATGATTTCATTCAAGGTAAAGATATTTTAGATAAATAGTTTACTGAGTGAACACTGAAGGTTCACATTTAAAGCTGATCTTTTATACAAGAGACTTAAAAACATCAGTCAACAAGCATTTTTTTCAAAAGACTATTCAGTTATCTGCAATTCTGATTTGAGTGGAAGCAGCTCTTTCTCATTTAAAACAAAAGAAACTCTGAAACTCTAAAAAGAGATTGAAAAAAAGCATACTGCTAATACATTAATGAAGCCCAGGACATCACTACTATAGCATGGCATTACTACAGCATTGCTAGATGGGTCACCTGGCTAAGGTTATAAATCCCCTATTGCAGTTACTTCTTAACTTTAGCCAGAGCAGAAATATGCAACAGATCAGGAATCTGAAGGCTAATTATTCATGGGTTAGTGAGTCCAATCTTTACAATATTTTAAAATACAAAAGCTCCATTGCAGTCCTCATATCCAGAAGAAAAGTCTGCCTAGAAATGAGTAAGAACCTGAAGGCTAAGTACTGAAATCTCCCCTTCCTCACCCCAATCAGATGAAAAAAGGAAATTAAGGCACAGAATAAGCTATATTAAACATACCAAGAGAAACACAGAAGACACAAATTGGACAGGGTTTATTTCAGCTTGATCTAGACTTTGTTTCGTTGCTCCCTTGTAATATATACAGTCCAGAGTTTACGCAAGACACATATAGTAGCAAAGCAGCAGAATAAGTCCTAGGAAACAAATATTTCCAATAAAGGTAATACCAATAAAGAGAATATATATGATGTAGACAAACTTCAAGGGAAAGAAACAAATAGCCCAATAGTTCCAAGGCAGTTATATTAGCTAAAAGCCAAGGACGTTTGTTTTGTTAACCAAGCCCTTGTTGCAAGTTGTAATTTGATGGGTATTTTCAGAGAAAAGGCTGTGCTTAACACTACTTTGGGTGCCAACAACCAGCCTTACCACGCTGCAATGGTCATCTAAACTTGCAAATCAATTTCAAGGTCAAGTAAAATATTTCAAATACATGACATGAAATTTTACAAACAAATCTTAACAGCTCTTCTTCTAGGTTGAAAACCTAGGTAAATACATTTCAAGAGTGTTCATTAAGAGGTTTGAATTATGACCCATTGTATGAAAAGCCTGTCATAGGTTCCTGAAAACAAGATAAGTTTTCTACATATTTTCAATTCAATTTGAAAGGATTTAGCATATTCACCCTACAATATCTATTAACAAGACCATATTACCAATACTGCTTATATAAAATAAAATGCCAAAACCTAAACAAAACAGACTGACAAAACAGCTATTTACTGCAGTGCAAGTATTAATAACAGGGGAAAAAAAATTAAGCCATATATACTCCATCCACTTTGTTCAACGAAGTGTGATATAACTTTTATAATTTAATGGTAAGAATTCTGCAAAAAGAACTGTAAATAGAGAAGAAAAATGAAGTGTAACATTAATAAGCACTAGCAAAAAGCAGACAAAAATAAAACTAAACTTGAACAAATAAATCAATTATTCTGCAGGATATAAATGGATATTCTTTGGTAACCTAGAAGTGTACAGATTCCTAATGGAAACCAATAAATAAGTAAAATATCAGTGTAATAGCTGACAACTGATCTCTGTCTCATGTTGTGGAAACAGCCATTGGCATGTCCCATCCATAATCTAAAATAAATCTGGACTGAGGACAGAATTTTAAGAAATAGCAAGACTTCTCAGTATATCTGAGACCTTCATGCTTCAGAGTCCTTCCAGAGAATGGGACAGAGTATTATTAGAATGCAGCCTAAAAACAAAGCACAGATCATCAAACACAACCAGCCTGGACAAACCTACATTGTCAGCCACATTCAGAAACACCATCATTTACCAGAAAGAGCAGAATGAACAACAAATTATAATGAAAATATATGAAAGCAGAAATCCATAAGCTGCCTCACTAAATGATTTTTGGAGAAAGTCAAGCACTTTCCAAAAGTATCTATTGTGCAAGCACATGGACAGGACTAGATGACAAACAAGCTTATTGTCTGCAGAACCATGGCTTCAGCTGTTTTGATGTGCTGTGAGACCAGAATCTGGTGGCTGTGACACTGCTGAAGGTCACAAAGCCAAAACAATTCAGAAAACACTAGTGATCATGAAACAGATTCTGTAACATGCAAAATGAGATGGTACCACAACTGTAGCTCATGGAAATCTGCTACAATTTGCATAAACACCAGCATAATATTTTATGGAAGTAGCTACTAAGCAGCAAAAAAGCAATACCAAGAAAGTAAGTGTGCCACATACTGCTTTATCTCATGCAACTGAATTGCTAGCAGTATAAAATTTTAATTTTAGAAAGACAACTCAGTGATTGCTTATAGGCAAAAAAAGAAAAAAAGGAAAAAAACAAACAAGCAAAACCATATCCCAAA
>JAWWTY010000077.1:92683405-92718784 GCA_035222235.1 Margarornis squamiger | reverse complement strand
AAAGCAAAACATGATATTCACACAAAAAAAAAAAAAAAAAAAAACACCTCAGAAACCAAACCCAAAATCCCAGCCATCTGGTCAATTTAGAAAAGATTTGGGGGTTTTCTTCTGAGAGTATAATGAGGACTCCTGTATTGCACAACACTTCCAGTGAGATTTCTTGCTACATGGATAGACTTTCACTGAAGTTTTAGCCTTAGGAGTATTCCTTTATTTCAAGCTTGAAACTTTTCTGGAATTTGAAAACATGCATCTTTCAGATTCAAGAACTACAACACTCCACAGTGTGCAAAAGGCTGCAGATTAAATGACAGTTCTTGGAGTCACCAAATGCAAGTTAAAAAACAAAACAAAAGAAAACAAACAAAAAAAAACACACACACAAAAAAAAAACCAACACACAAACAAAAAAACACACGAGGAAACTCCTTGTAACCTTTGTAAATGCACTCGAGCCTGACAACATCGCCCTCTACTGTCCGCAAAACCAGTATTTTCTGAAATCCACAGAAGGCTTAGTAGTGCCATTATCACAAAAATACTGGGGAGCAGTAACTAATTTGCAGTATGTAATTCTAATTGCTCAATTTTAATATTTTAATCTGCCTCTGCTGACAGACAGTCGTGTAGCTGTTGAAAGGGTTGTGCTGAAGTTACATCAAAAGAGAGATCACCCACATATTTTGCAAAACCCTTGTACAATTGTGAAGCTCGGCTGCAGAAGAACAACACAGATGGTCAGTCATGTCTCATGA
Organism: Margarornis squamiger; assembly: GCA_035222235.1. Classification (NCBI taxonomy): domain Eukaryota; kingdom Metazoa; phylum Chordata; class Aves; order Passeriformes; family Furnariidae; genus Margarornis; species Margarornis squamiger. Next base: position 92,718,026 of record JAWWTY010000077.1, on the reverse strand, counting down.
TAGAAAACACTGAGAACCCAAGGAAGCAGAACAGTTAAAAACAATCACTGAAATTCTTTACTACAGAATGAAAGGCTGTCAGAATAGGCAGCCTTAGGTTGACTGAAATAAAAACTCTAAATCTCAAAGTTCACAGTAACTTCAACAACCACATTTAAATATTTAACCTGTCAATGCACTTAAAGTATACTCAAGGAGAATTCTACAGAAATAGGCCTCCAAAATGTATGAGGACAAACTGTCTCTCCTTTATAGTATACAAGTGAAAGGAACACCAACCTGTACCAAAAGCTGTGCCACTGCATTATTACCACAGCACTGAACCAAAAGAAAACACCCTGACAATCTGCAGAACTTGTGTCTCAGGACTGACACCATGTCAATGTAACGGCAGGCAGAGTTCATCCAAAGCAGGCTTACAATGCCACACAATGCCCTATGCAGATATAAAGAATTCACATAATGAACAGAAAGATAGCTTACTCTTAAGGATCCATTTCAGTTTCTGCCCTTAAACAGAGACACTGGATATAAGAAGGAAAAACATAACAGCAGGGATCATTTAAAAAACAGACATTACTGTTCTGTCAACTATACCTTTTCTGCAAAAGAGGTTCTTGAAAGTTCCACACAGGTAGGTGCAGCTTCTACCGTGCATGTCGAGATGCAGACTGTAGCCATGCAGTCCATATTCAGGGTCAATATCATCCAATACAGGCTTATGAGGTGGAGGGGCATATTGACTTTGAAAAATAATAATACAATTAAGCAAAGGGAAATTACTCAATAGAAAGAGATATAATACATAGCCCTACACTTGGGGCTATCATCTTCAGAGAGTTTTGAAACCAAATATCTCTAGTTCATCATACTCCTTTTAAGCTATCTAATGCAGTGTCTAATACTTCTAATCAGCTGTTCAGGCCAGCCAAATGCAGAAAATAATGACAGTCAACTTTAAAAGGTACATCTGTTAAACTTCAAAATATGGACTTGCCTACAAAAAGAGAAAAAAGCATCAGCTTAAGTACGAATCTAAAAGCCCACTAACTAGAGACTTCACTGAAATAGTAATTATTGGAATAATTTTTCCTGTGCCTAACCAAAAGAAAACCTACTGCACACAAATGACCTGAAGAGACCAAATGCCAGAGGCAACTGAGCAGTTTCTACTTGGAGTCCTATTTGGTACTACAGGAGATGGTGTTAAATCTTACCTTTTGTGTTAAAAAGACCCACACTAAGTTAGAGTGGGCACACAAGACTAACAGTAGATACAGCAGTATCTGAGAAGAAAGCTGGGGGGAAAATAAATTCCCCAATGTTCTAAAGCTAAAAAACTCCATCCTTTTAAACAGCTTACAAACAGGTATTGTGTTGTATTATACACTGCAATATACACATATACTTCACAGGAAGTCCAGGTAGTTTCTCAATAGGACTGAAAGAGAAATGCAGGCACTTAACCAGTTTACCAGAACTTTTTTCTTCCCTCTTACACAGCTGAAGATTACTTTCTTAAAATGCCTCTCTCTCTTCTATGTCTTTCAGATTGGAAGAGGGAATAGAAAGACTGCTTGTGAAGAGAAAGGGAGTATTGGCAGTCTATTTCTAACCTGCTCAATACAGTAAGTACTAGTACACTTATTTTATCTACTTAATAGCATAACAATTGCAACATTTTAGTAGGAAAATGCTTCTACAGTCTTGTATATAGTTACTGTAACTGATGTTTATATTAAACAAGAATAGTGAACTACTGCCTAAACATAAACCTCTTACCAGCAGCCAATTTTAACTGTAAAACACAAAGCTTTATTCAAGAGGTTATCTTTATTGTCCACAAAGGAGAAACCAAACTTACACAGTAGCAGAACCCAAAATGCTTCTCTCAAGAAGTTGATGATAATGAAGACTCACCATAACAAAGGCAATTTCATTTTTCTCCTGAAAAGTTAATTAAAGTAGATGTATTTTCATCTGGAAATGCTTTTTTTTTTTTTTCACAAAGCTTTTCTGACCATTAAAATTCATAGATAAATGGTGCTGCTTATTACTCTGCCCATTACTGTAATAATGTTAATAATGGCTTCCTTTAACAGTTGGACTCCTACAACTGCTACTATCTTTTCACAAGAGCAAAGAATATATGTAAAAGATTACAGCATTTCTATATTAGGGAGAAAAGAGGGAAACTAGCTATGTTAGGGCAAAAAGTTATCATAGAAATCCATGAATTGTACTCCTTTAGCCTCTACTTACCACTTTAAAAGAGATACCTAAACAGAATCAAACAGGACTTACTCGCAGCTACTGAATACCTAAGCACCGAGTTTATTTTCATATGTAAGGAACTATTTGTAAAGAGGGTTTACATCAGTGAGAAATACTGAACTATTCAATAGAAATAGTGACTTTCAAAATAAAAAACTCAGATGCCTTCACCAGATTATATACTTCTGGCAAAATATTAAGACATAATCTTCTGCAGGCTTAATATAGCTCAAAGGAAACATCAGAGCTCAATGGGAAAACTAAATATAGAAAAGGGTATCTATTTACCTCAAGAATACAGAATGCTAGGATTTCAGTTCTTTTTTTTTCTTTTAATGCATTTTTTAAGTCCCACATTTGCAAACACATAAGTCAACAGCAAAACTATTCACAGCCAGCAGTCTATTACCATTCTGAAGTGTGGCAACTATTATTTTTATCCCTCTGGGATACCCGAAAATGACATACTCTGTTCAAACTTTTGGGTTGTTAACTATTCCTGTACTGTCACAGTGCAAAATTACATCTCTAAAAGATATAACCACAGAGATTTATCAATCACATAGAATCTCTCAGTCTTTATCCAAATCCCAGAAGGCCCACATAACCTGTCCTGGGTTGTCAGAACTACCAGCACCAAAAGTTTCTGCTGCAAAGCTATGTGTAAAACACCAAGATGTGTGGCACTCGCAATTACTACACCCATCCACAGTTCACTGCTTAACGTTACTCTGCCTACACAGAGAATAAGAACTGCTTTTCAGAAAAGATTCTAGAGTGAGGTACTTGATGTTTAACAACTATGTGGAATTTAATTATGATTGAACCATTTCCAGGTGCTGAAAGAGTTCTTTTTCCAGAAATGGGAGGGGGTGATGCACTAGTAAGACCATAGGGCCAACAACACAGGAACACAACCTACTAAACTTCTGAAGACACAAAAGAAATTTCTGTTAATTTACCAGAGCTTTCCATAGATGGAGACAACAATAAGCTAATGCAGGTCAGCCACTCTCAATTTTTCTAGGAAATGGACTTCCACTCTTATCTTTAAGTAAAAGAAGTAGTATTCCTTCTGTGGTTTTAAACAATACCTCTGGTGATTTTGCACATTTGAGGTAGCACATTTCCAGATGAAAATTAGACACAACTTGGAGCAACTGTTCACAGGATCCCTGAGGGAAGTTCCTTACCAGTGTGAAATAACATAAGTATACATCAATAATATGGCTGAAGGAGGAAGAAAGGACTGCCACCTCTGAATTCAGAGCACAGGCAGAACCCCTGAGACAGGCTTCCATAGCACCCAGCCCTATGTAACTTCAGGCAGACACTGAGGTCCCAGTGTATTCTTTCCAAATATACAGATTCCTTTTGTGTTAGAAGTCTACTTCAGATGTTCTGCACTGCTCTCTAAAGACATTCATCTCTACACACAGCCTACAGAGACTAACTGCTTAACTTAGACACTTAATGCCAAGAAAGTAATACCCCCAAAAGGCCATGATTTACAGCATTTCTACTGTTGGAGCAGGATACAGCTACCTGATGATGTAGATTAAAGCTAAGTTGCCTTGTGGGGACTCATCACTTTGAGTGATGTGGACAGGGCACAACATGAATCAGGGGAAAGGGCACATCTCTTCTCAAACCATTCTGTTTAAAATTACTCTAGGATATCAAATTTTGGCAAGTGAAGACTGCAAAAAAAAACTGAACACAGTATCTAATATAGCATGATACATAATTGATTTTTTAATTAGAGGTGGATTTTTTTGAAAAGTATCAATATTCCTGTGACAGCTCTTTAGAATGCAATGAATCATCAACCAGCTGTCCCTACCTGCATTTTTGCTTTACTACTGTAGGCAAGATCTTTCAAAATACAAAGGAAAAAAAAAAAAGAAAAAAGAAAGGAGGATTAAAAAAACAAAAACCTCCCCAAATCCCAAGCTACAAGGCAAAAAAATCTGTTCCTTCAAGTCATAATAAAACATTGAAACAGAATGTTATCTTACCTTCCAAATTCCTACTAAGAGTCCTGGATTCAGACTGAAGAGCTGGACAAGCTTATCAGCACCAACTGCTACACTTCCTTCAGTCAGGTTAGCAAGATGGTATTCAGCAATCAAGGAACGTCGATGAGGTCTTTGAAAAGAACATACAGAATGCAGCAAAAAGGCAATGTTTCCTTATTTATGTTAAAGTTCAGCCTAATTTCACTTTTAACTCTGAAATATAACCAACAGCACACAATGGAAATGGTTTTGGCATGCACAGTCATAAACTACATTTTCAAACACCTACAGTGTACTAGCAGGATCTCAACCCCTCACAAGAAGGGAAACAAAACCCACCATAAGATGTTCTAATATAGTCTTTAATAAAAACAAAAAAAAAAAAAAAAAAAAAAGAAAAAAAAAGAAGAAAAACTTATGTGCTTGCCTAGTTTTTCAAAATACCCTCAGAATTACTTCAAAATTTATTTTTAATACTATGTTGGTACTAGATGGAACTTTTGTCAGTATGATACAAGCTATTAATGCAAATTATTCCTCTACAGAAGAAGAATTCAAAGGAAAGGATCAAATTGTAGATATAATAAATTAAAAGCTTCTGTTAGAGCAAGCTTCCCTTTTCAGACTTTTTCCTACATTTTGCTTGTAATTAAAGATATTTTATATATTTTCATATGCCATAATTTTATGTAAAAATATCCATGACACCCTTCAACTAAAGTTCAGACTTCACAGTCATTCTTATTAACCAATGATGCATTAAAAAAAATAGACTAGAAAGCAGAGTCTGGTTACCTATTGAGAATGGAGAAAGAGGTCTTTCTGAAACCTTTTGCAGTCTTGGGCTCTTATTATATTTAAAACAGTTCCTAGATTTCCCAATAGTATCACTGTAGTATCACCTAGCACACACTGCTAGGAAGGCAGAAACCAACAGGATCTTCATCACATTATCTTGAACTGTAATATTTGGGGCAGCCATGGAACATCATAGAATCACAGAATGTTAAGCGTTGGAATGGTCCTTAAAGATCATCTAGGCCCAAGCCACCCTGCCATAGGCAGGGACACCTCCCACTAGATCAGGTTGCTCAAGGCCTTATGCAGCCTGGCTTTGAACACTGCCAGAGTTGGGGCATCCACAACCTCCCTGGACAACTTGTTTCAGTGTCTCACCATCCCCACAGTAAAGAATTTCTTCCTAATCAACATAAACCCTTTCCATCTTTAAGTCAATCAGGCTCATATCATTACAGGAACATTCCCAAAGTCCCCACATTAGCTCCTTATCATCTTAACATTGACATTCTGGTATTAGTGAAACCATTACCTTCACGTATATTCACAGGTTCTAATAATTTATTCTGTGAAATAAATACACCAACTGCCTGTAAGTTTTCTTTTACTATTTTCTACATATGAATCATCATCTTTGTAAAACAACTACAGTTCTGCATAATTTGACTGCAAGACTTGTTCAGCTGACTTTATACAAAAGGCTTCTCTTGATTTCTTTCTTTTTTAAGGAAACACTTTGCTTATGTTTGAGGAACCAGGTTTTTGTAGGTGAACAATTCTCTCTTTTCAGAGCTCATATGGCTAGGGGCTTTGTGTAAGAAGCATGCAGCTGGTACTGCAAACACTATACACATACCCAGCTGTGTGCAAAACTCCTTGACAGCAACGAAATATCTCAAATAGACAGTTTTCATTTAAATATCTTTTCTCAGAACATAATGCCAGAAAAACACTGTACGCACTTAATTTACAAAATGGACATGATAAGGACTGTTTTTAAAATGCATGTACTTAGACTGCACTTGCAGTTACACCCCAACTTCCCTAAATTCACATACACTCTTGTCAGACAGAAAATAAATGTTAACAACATAGATTATTTGACTGCAGCTATATAAATACTGATGAACTGTTCCAAGCTAAATGTATCACATTAAAGTCTCCTAGATTTACATGTTTCTTTCACACTTATTTGTACCTATGCCTCTGCTTGCCATAGCAGAACCTATCAGTCTGATATCACATGCCAATAGCCATACTAACCTATGAATTAATGTCATAGCTTGTTGGATTATACATTTCTTGCTAAAAAGCTCTACCAAAGAAGATAAGAATGTAGACTTCGGAAGGAATACTACAGAGAGGCTTTCTAACAAAGAATTAACTTGTTGAGTTAAACCAAAGTCAGATAGCTCCTACAGACACATTATCAACCAGTTATACCAAAAAAGGCCTAAAAAATCCTTTGTTAAAACTCACCCATTCTTGTTGGAAGCTTTGCTTTGGTCGGGAAACAATGGTGTAACTCCAAATAGTTTTAGGGTTGACACGACATCTAAGCACGGCCAGTTTGTACTGTACCAAAGTATGGTAACAGATGTGTCCTTAAATGACAGGTTTGTCTTCTCTATTACATGTTCTTTTCCATTTTTGTCCTTTAGAACAATTATCCAACTCAAGCCAGATACTCTGTTATTTAGGAATTGAGAGGGGATAGGGACATTTACAAAAAAAAAAAAAAAAACAAAAAAAAACCAAAACAAAACAAAACAAAACAAAACAAAAAAAAACAAAAACCAAAATTTAAACTATGTATTCAATAGAATTTTTAAATTTCTATTAGCTGCTACTTATGTTTCTCCGGCTCAGTCATTTATAGGTTAGCATTGTATCTTCCCATTATGCTACACATTTTATAGCTCTATTTCCATATCCCCTCGCCCAGCATTTCCAAAGCCATTAATATTCTATACGTTGCACTCAAGTAAACCTCTTCTGTGACAAGGCATTTCTTACTTCATAGCTTCTTTGTTTTTAAATGGAAGACCTGTATAAGGATCTAAAGGTTTAACAAGTTGCATTAGTCTAGTTTTGACAGCAGCTGTTTGTTTCAAGATGTATTCTTTCTTCCAGTACCCAGGCTTTTTATCATGTAGAGCAGCACAGCCCAAGGGAACAGCTTCTGTTTGTTCAGACTTCATTTTCCAAATTGTCCTTTTTGGCTGCAAACAACTGGAATAGATTTTCAGCCAAATTCCACTGAAAATAAAAATAGAATAAAGAAGAAAACTACATAAATTTCAAGAATAGTCACTTAATATTTTATATGCACATCCCAGCCACTCTTGAGCATAATGTTAGTGGAAAAATATAACGTCCTAGATTATCAGAAAACTGTATTTGATCTAAGTTTCTAGAACAGCGGAAACTGGAACCTCCTAGCTATGAGTCAAGAAAATACAAAGGCATGGTTGTACACTTTTCCTCATTTTGACCTTCCAAAAACTCATATGAGGTCAGTTTCCCTGGTGAAAACATGAAGGCTCAGGAGCCCAAGGATGTTAGATGTCAGCATTTCTCATGGGCTTACTAGGTTATCTAAAAGACCATGGAATCTCCAAACACATCTCGTGTTCTGGATCATACATACCAAATGAAATCCACTTACAACTTTCTACTCTGCCACAGGGGAAAAAAAAGAAAAAGTTTTTTTAGTTAATTCTTACATCGCTTCAGTAAGATTCATAAACATCTCAACTACATACATAGAAGATGTTTGACTAGTGCTCTAGGAAGTAAGCTAACCAGATGTTGAGAACTTCTCACTGTTTTAAAGCTCTCAGTAGCACACTAGAGTATGTGGGTTTTAAAAAGTTTTCCTTCCCCTTATGGTTCTACATCCTTCACAGATACTAATTGAGCAGATTTAAAAATAAAATTAAAACCCCAAACAACAACAAAACAAACAGATCTGAGAGAAAGCTATCACAGGGAAACTAAGAAAAGGTAGAGCTTGTCTGTCTTCCTGAAAATACAGGAATGAAGCTCAGAGGCAGCATAGCCTTAGTCAGTGACTGAAGTGAAAACTGGTAAGGGTTAAGCAGTTACTTTTGAAAGTTCCACCCCCAAACAATGATGCATCCTCCTCACACAAAATCAGCTAGTGGAAAAAGAGTTTTAGTAACTCTTACTCAACAAAGATAATCTGTACCCCTCAAGTTGCTCACACAACTGAAAGTGGGGTGGAGGACGACAATAAGAGTCACCTATGGTGGTACCAGTGTCACATCAATCCCTTCTACCCTGTCTTTGGAAAAGGTCAGAGAAGACATGACCTTCTGAAGACAAAGAAACATGTGACAGGAACAATGGGTTCATCTCTTTCATGTCAGGAAAACTATGAGGTCATATTTCCTCCCCCCATGCCCCTCTATCTCTGGGACAGTTTATTGAGTTTATTGAGTACAAGAAGTTACAAGAATTCAAACAACAATTATTAATAAAAGTTTTCAATAATTTTCTAATTTTAAAGTGCTAGCCACACAGTCTACATAACTGCACTAAAGAAAACTAATAGCAAGAGAAACAAATTCTCAAGAGATTTTCTACCATTTATCAGCAAGATTACCTTTACCAGTCCTCACTTATCCCCAGGCAAGCTTCCACTAACATGTTTTGTAATGCATTTTCCCTCTCCTTAAGGCATTAAAGCATTCAAGGACTGAATCCATCCCACACTGCCTCCTACCCATCCAAACTATTCTCAATTCATCAGCTGCTAAGACTAAGTCCCTGCATACTGAGAGCCAGGCTCTGATTATTGAGGCAAACATACTAAGGAATTTTGCAAAAACCCTCCAGCCAGTTGCTGTGCAGATATATACAGAATGCCCCACTGCCATTTCTTGAGACAAAGCTGTTTAAAACACAGAGACTAATAAAATTCCAGGACTGGTAAAGGCAGATTCACTGTCAACATGAGCTTCTGACTTTCCTTTCACCAAAACTGGGGCAGGGAGGGGAACATGAAGAACAATCACATAAGTAAAACAAAGATTTAAAATACTTCTACTTTAAGACCAGAAAGGGCAACCAGGTTATTAGACAGTATAAAACATTTCTAATAGAGGAAGGAAATTGTTATTTAACTCCAAAGAAATTTAGAATTGTGGGGTAATGAAAACAGAGCAGAGATGTCCTTGACATATCATTATCAGAAGAAACGGAACTGTGTATCATCCAACTGCTCTTAATCAGCCTAAACACTCCAGTAAGACATGCTTTTATAACACTCTCCTGTTAATTAGAAACCCCTTCCCAAGAGAGACATTCTTTCTCTCATGGGAAGAGATATTCCTCCTCTGACTGCATGGTGTTGAAAAGACAGGGGTTAGTAGCAGGCATTTCCTGCATTTTGAAGGTTTAGTCTCAGGCAATTTAAGTTGACTGAAGACACTGACTACCACCAATACCTAGCATCCTTGTCCTCACTCTCACCTACATACTGCTTCTTCCTTTTCCAAAAATGCATTGTATAAGCAGATGAGAAATCAGTTCAAGAAGCTCAAAAATCCAGTTAGGGCAGAGATGCAGAGGAGAAAAAGGAGGACTTGGAATCACAAGTGTTTAGGAAGACAGCACTGCCCCTTCTTCCTCAGCTTGTGAAGAAGTCAGGGCAGATCAATCAAAAAGGCATCTGACACGGAAGTACAGATTTGCCTCCTTCACAGCAGAATACCTGCACTTTTTGCCTCCAAGTGTTAATATTACTCTCAAACCCTCTTATTGGATGCTACTGCAAGCCAAACAAAGCTCTTACTGCTAACTCATATGCCAGATTCAGGCACACATCATCATCAATCACCATCTGACCACAATAGCAAAAAGATCTTCCCCTGTGCTCTGGCTTCTCACTTCCTCTTATGGAAGTACATTCTGTGGGTTACCAGAATCCTCAGGCTTTCAGACAGACCATCTACGTGAGCTTCCCCTACGGCATGATAAGAAGGCTGGAACAATACCACAAAGGGCAAGGAGGGTGCAGAAAGGGGGCTTGGAAACATTTCCTTATTTTCACTCGTCATATTGAAGACATCAGTGCCAAGAAATTGTTCAAGCACAGACATTACTTGAAGAGCCCAAAGACTCAGCACTGCATTAGGCAGCACAGACACAGCATAATAAAAGACCAATGGTACTGTTGCACCAACAAGAGCACCCTGTACATCCAGGAAAGCAGAAATATCCTAAAATAGATACTCTGCCTAAAAAACAAGATCAGAGAACTATGCAGGGACTTCAATTAAAACTTCTGTTAATTCACCACAAGATTCAGGGTCCATCCATCAGGAAGAAATTACCTGGTCCCACTGAACCAGTCAGTCTCCTATGTAAGAGGAAGTATCTCTTCCCTGAATCCCATTTGTGCACATACAGTAAGCTCTGTCACTAGAAAATGGAAACAGACATTGTTGAGATGGATACAAATGAATCACCTTCCCCTGTACAACCAGGATGATTTAATCCTACCTTACTAACCTGAAGTGGAAAACACAAACTAAGATATATAATTTTGTCAACTACACAATTTTTATCTACACTTACCTGCTGACACCGCAAAACATAAATCTGAATTACAATCTTCCCTTTAAATTAATCAGTTCTAGAGGTGTAAATGCCAATATAAACCAATCACTCTACGAGTTTTGGAAACTAAGGGAGAAATAGATTCATACGAGATGCAGCAACTTTCTAAACAGGAAGACATTTTCTCATTCAAACAACACTAATGCAGCAGAAATCAAATTAGAAAAAGAATACCCAAGCATCCTAGTTACCGCTTACCATTCCAGGTCACTCTTCTTTATCCTTTAGCAAAAATTATCATGATACTGGTAGGAGCAATTTGTGAATTTTGCATAAGCAATCACTTACAAAAAAATGTATCAGTATTTAACTTCACCTCTTTTGTTTTCATTTAGAAGTCACTAAAATTTGACAGAAAGAGCAACAGATAAAACCTACTAGTGAATCATTTGATTAAACCAATCCCTTTGCAAAAACTTGATGAAAGACCTAATAAGTAGGACTTCAAAATTATGAAAGCCATGGCTACACACCACTAAGGATTGTCAGATCCCAAAAGCTTGTGCAGGTGCTTGTGAATACAAACAAATATATGCAAATTTTACAACAAAACAAATGCAAATAGCAACATTTCAAAGCACTATATTCAGCTTTTGCCTCATAACTCCCATTAAGCAACAGGGCTTGCACAGGCAGAATTCTATACAACACATACTGTGGACTATGCAGTACATTTTCAGCAGAGTAATTGCCCATAGGTTCATGCATCAGTGCGCTAGCATCAGAGAAACTAAATGAGAAAGATACATAACTCAAGTAAACTCAACAGCCACCCAACTGAGACCAGCGCTTTTACCTTCCCTCTTCCTTACTTGTCATTAGCCATATCATAGAAGAGTTTATTGACACAACCAACAGACAACAGGGACAATGCATCCAAATATGAAAATATCTTCAGTAGGATTTCTGGTGGCATGCTGGAAAACAGGAGAAAGAGGAACACTTAGACTTGCCTGCAAACTCCAGAAATTACAAGGGCAAAGCATTTTAAATTCAAACTAGAGCAAAACAAAGGAGATGGAAACTATCAGCTTGTAAAAGCACAAAACAAAAATCACCTGAAGAGTTAAATTTTAGAGTTTGGGTTCTGATTTCACCCTCTGATATAGGGCATTTGCATAAAACAATTCTTCACAACTTTTTCAAGTGGCACAGCAAAATTACATGAAAAGTTGTGGGTTTGCAATTTCATTATCTGCTTGTAGCACGATTTTAATATTTAGTCCATAACCACCAGTATCTGCCAAAACTGCAGCTATCTTTCCTCCTGACTGTGGCATCAGGTCTCAGGATGCACCAGGACAGAAATGTCCTAGTCAAACAGTAAGATCATGCTCTACTTCATTGTAATCTTTAAACTGTATGTGCTTAGGGGTCTCATGCAATTTTCAACAGAAAGACTTCAAAATAAGAGCCAAGTGGCACCTTGAGATCATTAAGGTTTCTGTGCATCTGGAAGACTGCCTGAAATGCAGGTGCCAGTCTAAGAATGATAAGCCCAAGATACCCTGGAGATGAGCCACCATCATTTTATGATTAACAAACAGAAACCTCATACCCTTTGAGTAGTGCCTCATAACTGCACAGAGTTTAAAATAGATGCATTGAATATTCTAATTTTTTGGAGCATAGAGTATGGTCACATCAAAATCACCACTAAAAATACAAGGTGCTGTGAAAGTCAATTTCCCAGCTGTGCCTCATCCTTTTGCTACTGTGTCATTTACAACAGTTGTTGATTTATAACACTTTCTTCCAAAAGCACAGAGCTGTCAAGGGTAGCACAATAATGCCATTACTCCAATGTTTGTATTAGAACTCATAATCTTAGCTGCACTAACATAGAGGCAACATGCCAAAACTTGCAACATGCCAAAACTTACATGGTTATTATGCAAAATTAGTCATAAACTGAAAGCCCAAAGTAGTTAGTGCATTTATATCAGAGACAATTTAGAAGTTATCCCTTAAAAATGTGCAAATTAAATAAAACAATACAATTGAACCAGAACTCTCAGCAGCAGTTTTTACAACCATATTATTTCTTTCTTTGAAGGCAGCTGAAAGGATTTTTTTCTCCTTTTTTCTCTCCTTTCACACAAGACTAACAGCATAAAGGTATTTAACTGGCCATCCAATGCAAAAGAGAGAAATTAATACACAGGAAGCTATTAAATGAATAAAACAAAGAAAATTAATTAATCTTTTAGGTAACATATTCTTGAATTAATTTTCAAAAAGAAAACACAGTTTTATTGAAGTACCCTTTCACTGTCAAACAGGAAGGGAAATTTTTACCTTGCAGCAAATATGTAGCAGCCACTTATTCCTCCCCCTCATCCCATTCCACCATCCTCATCCTCTCTATACACAATAAAAACCAACAATCAAGACAAAAATACAAAGCTTAATTCTGAACTGGCTTTTATTGAAGTAATAGAAAATCAATTTCTATTCTCAAGGGACAACACTGCCCATAACGTGCAAAAGGTGTTGCTGAAGGCTTCATATGACTTGGAAAAGCTACGTACTTCTTAATAACTTAGAAAAGGAGGCAAAGGAGGATCATGTCCGAAAACATTAGAAGGCAAATACAGGATCACAAAGTAGGCCAGGAAAGCAAATATTTTCAACTCAGTACATCTGACACAGAAATATCCAAAATATGCACGTAATTACTGTAAGCAGTCAAATAATGGCTTAGAGCCCTCAAGGGGTCTTCCACTCTTACTCCTAAACTGAAAATATACTCACCTCTCAATGCACATGTTTGATTTTGGTTTTACAGAAGGCATCAAATAGAGACTTTTAACTCCAGCATTTACAGTTTCAGAACATTTCCCAGGCCCAGCAGCAAAGGTCCTTAGCCTATTTCTAATAAAGAAAAGCTGTTAGGAGTCACATCTTCAAAAAATGAAGAAATATGCATATTGCACACACCTGGAGACTACATTTTAACCAAGGCAGGACTCAAGGAATATATCACATGGCAGCTCATTATTTTCTATTCACAGATTTAAACCATTACCACCAAGTTAAAATAGTTGACATAAGGAAGATGTCAGATTTAAACTCATGGCTGTCTCTCCTGTGATTAATCTCTCAGTAGTCAGAAGGGAATAGTGTTGGTCCACCAAACCAGTTTGAATCCAGCAGAGATCTATTAGGGTTATACAGCTGCACCACTGTGTGCACCACAACCAAGCCCCATAGAGGCCCCTGCAGTGAGTCAAACTCACTGATTCATCTTCTGTTTTGCAACGTTACTCCAGAGACATTTTTGAGCCATGCAACTTTGCCAAGCTATAAAAAGATGCCAAATAAAACAATACCTTGAAACTTTCTCCATAACTATTGAGGTTCAAAAATAATTTCCTTGAACATACAACAGAATCATATTTAAAACAAAGCTAAAGTCTCATTTCAGATTTGAGAGATAAGTGCTAGTTCAACAGGCAAGGTGAGCATCAACATTTTTATAGCTCATTGGCACATCACAATTTGGATAGGAATTACTTTATTTTATTAAAGAAACTTTGCATATTTCTAACATAAATAAATTCTTAAAATCCAACTGGCCACATATTTTTTCAGGTTTTCTGATAGCAAGGACTTTGTAAGCTGTAATTACAAATACTGTCATTAAACAATATAGAAATACTGAGTTTCAATCTTAATCAAATTCTTACGCTTCCTAACCACTGATGCCACCAAGCAGGCAGAGCTCCCCATTCACTGCATTAGTGATGCTTTAAAATCCCAGCTGACTTTCCAACATGGCATCAAACCAGCTCTGGGTTTCTAGGCAACCAGTCAATATTGGGGGAAAAAATACCTAATTTTGAAGTACATGGGTACCACGTATGGGTACCATGTACATTTAACACCTGCTGCTTTTGACTTAGGATTGGTTTAAGCTCAAAGAAAAATAAAAATATAAAGATCAATTCTGATCTAAATTGTCAACTGGGCTATGTTAAAAAAAAAAAAAAAAAAAAAAAGGCCAAGATGTTTTACTGAGAATTGTTATAACAAAAAAAGATATGCATGCTTTAGCTTGGGTGCCAATCCCTGATAGACCAACTAAATTAACCGCTACAGAGAACTAACAGTGTAACAAACATGACCTGGAAGTCAACCAAATGTTTTACTTATGTATCACTATCAAGAAGTACACTTAGATAGTAAGTCACAAACTGCATTCTTCAAAAGCCTCAAAAGGGATTTAGGGACACAAGTAGCAGCAGAGCTATCACTTCCGTATGTTCCAGCACAGCACAGCCCAGCCCAGGCTATTCTGCCCTGAATCCACGCTGAAAGCACAGAGAAAACTAGTTTGGGCATACTCTACAGGGATGTAACTCCACAGACTCCAGGTACAGAAGAGCAATTCAGATAAGAAGCTGGGTCCTGGATTTTAAAACACATTTTACTTTGTACAAGCATAACCTGCATTTCCTGTATTCAGTCCTGCCTGCCCATTTTAACCACTCCTTGCATCCAACTCTTCTTCACTCCAGGAAGGAGCATCTGAGGTAAGAGAAATGTTGCCTACACATGCCTTGAAAATTTCAATGTCATATATACTTCTTTTGTAAGCTTCAATTAAAAAAAAAAAAAAAAAAAAGTACTGAACTTTTGCATCTTCCAAAACAAAAATACTCTTAAGTTGTGAACAACAGCAAATCCAATCCATCAACTATTTTTCAAGTACTGTGTGTGCTAAGGTTTTTAATTAGTATTGACAAAATACTTTTACACTGCACTGACAAAGCTTGGGCAGATAGGCCCAAGTTAAAAGGCAATGACAGCTGTTACCTCCCCTCTTTAGAGACTTCCAGAACAACTGAGATGCTTTTACTTAGAGGCACAATAGCTTCAATTGCTTTTTCATTAGCTTTCAACTTGGGGGATTCAGTTTTGTACCAGTTCCATACCCTATGGTACTTGCAATGTGACTTGTTTTTTTGATGGTCAGCAAACAAATCTCTTTCAAGTAATGTATTTCAAAAAAACGTATGTTAAGTTGTAAGTAGTGAAAAAACCTATCTCCGTCTCCAAATTTTAAAGCATACCTGGGGATAAACAGAAATTACAGTAAAGTTTTTACATGGTTTTGGTTTTTTTTCCTCCTCTGATAATGTTAAAGTCTTTTTACAAGGAGGATATTATCCCACTCCACTTACAGGTTAAAAAGGAAAGAAAAAAAAACCAAACCACCAGGGGTAATGAAACTGCTATGAAATCCAAGGTTGCACAAATGGGTTAGCAGAAAAATCTGCTTCCTCAACTTTGTTTGTAAAATCGATACTTTAAATTCTCGGAGGCTGAACCTGTACTATAAAACTTAGCCTAATCACACCTTCCACCGAGCAAATCTCCCATTTGTTACAAAGGCCTAACTACCCGGAACATACATTAGCCACCAGTAGTTTGTAGACGGGCTGCTGTTTACAGCACCTCCCCCGGGCTCCAGGACATACCCAAATCCAAGCCCCCGTTCCCAGACCTCCGCACAGCCCGGCAACACCCGTGTTATCCCAGCGCCAGGAATGCCGCCCGCACAGGGCCGGGGCAAGGAGGGGAGAGCACCACGGCCACGGCCACAGCCACAGCCGGGACAAGCGCTCAGCCGGAACCCAGACCCGTGGGGCAGGTGGAAGGAGTTTCCCAGGGGAGCAACGGGAGTTGCGGGAAAACCCACACCAACCAGGTGAAGAAGCCCGAGCGGGCAGCCCCGGGCCGGCAGAGCCCCCGTTACCTGCTGCGGACAGTCGCCATGGCCACAGCACCGCGGCAGGGCAGGGCGGGGAAGGGCAGGGCAGGGCAGGGAAGGGCAGGAGCGGGCTGGGCTGGGGTCCTCCCTCCTCCGTGGGTCGGGGCGGCGGGCCCCGGGAGGCCGCGCTGGTCTCTCGGGCGGCCCTGCGGGGAAAGGAGGGCACCGGGAAAGCGTTAACGCCAGGGCGGCTCCCCCTCCCCCTGCACCGGCCCCGGGAGCTGGAGCACGCTGTTCTCGGGTCTCCGAGTCACGGAATCAGTCAGTGCCAGCCTGCGACCCACCGCCACCGTGTCACCCTAGACAATGGCACTAAATGCCACATCCAGTGTTTCCTTGGACACCTGAGGGACAGTGACCCCACCACCTCCATGGGCAGCCCATTCCAATGTCTAATCGCCCTTTCTGTGAAGAAATTTTTCCTGGTGTTCGAGCTAAACCTCCCCTTGCATAGCTTGAGACTATGCCCTCTTGTCCTATCGCTGGTTGCTGGGAGAAGAGGCCAACCCCACCTGGCTGCAGCCCCCTTTCAGGTGGTTGTAGAGAGTGGTAGGGTCTCCCCTGAGCTTCCTTTCTCTCCAGGCTAAACAACCCCAGCTCCCTCAGCAGCTCCTTACAGGACTTGTGCTCCAGACCCTTCACAAGCTCTGTTGCCCTGCTGGACCCGCTCCAGCCCTCAGTGTCCTCCCTGAACTGAGGGGCCCAGAACTGGACACAGCACTCGATGTGTGGCCTCAGCAGCACCCAGCACAGAGAGACAATCGTTTCCCTGATCCTGCTGGCCACACTGTTTCTGACTCAAGCCAGGACGCCACTGCTGGCTCATGTTCAGTGGCCTGTTGACCAGCAACCACAAATCTTTTTCTGCTGGGCTGTTTTCCAGCCACTTCGCCCCCAGCCTGCAGCCCTGCATGGGGTTGTTGTGGCCCAGGTGTAGGACCCACCACTTGGTCTTGTTGAACCTCGTAACGCATCTCCATTCATGGAAATGTCAGCTGCAGCGCTTTCACGCACCTAAGCGTGCAAGACCAAGAAAAACATGTATAAAAACAACAGCTTTAAAACGGTGACAGGGGACCACAGGCGCACGGCACCCCGAGCAGCCCCTGCAGCCCTTAAACTAGGCTTCCCCTGGGGCTGTGCCTGGGACTGGGACTGTGCCTGAGACTGGGACTGGGGCTGGGACTGGGGCTGTGCCTGGGACTGGGGCTGTGGCTGTACCTGTTTGTGTCCGACCCTGTGCCGTACTTGTGTGCCTGTGCCTGTGCCGTACCTGTGTGCCCGTGCAGTCTGTGCCTGTGCCTGTGCAGTCGGTGTCTGTGCCCGTGCCGGCGCTGGGCACGGCAGGCGCTGCGGTGGGCTCTCCGGGAGCCGCTCCCGGCGGCGGGCAGGAGAGGGAGCCCGCAGGAACTACCGCTCCCAGGGCTCGCCGCTGCCGCCCGCCAGCCCCGACATTTCCGCCGGGGCCATGGCGAGCGCCGGCTGCGGGCCGTGGGGGCGGCGGGGCTGCTGACCCGAGGCACGGCCCGCCGGCCCGGCTCTTGCCCGAGGGTCCCCGGCAGGGCGGTGGCGAGCGGCAGGGGCTGTGCTGTGGGCTCGGCTGCCCCGGCGAGCGGCCCTGGGCCCTGGGCGCGGCGCGGGGCCGGGATGCTGTGCGGCCCGCTGGGGCGGCCCTGCCTGGGCCGGTGGGCGCTCGGCGCCCGCGGGTGGGCGCTGCTGTCCGCGGGCACCGCGCCCTGCCCCGCCCGGCCGCCCCTGCCCCGCACCGCCCGGCACGGCTTCGGGACGCGGGCCGGGGGGCTGAGGGCCGAGAAACACGGCCACGACAGCAAGGAGGTGTCCGTGCCAAGGGCGCGGGGCGGGGAAACGCTGCTGTCGGCTGCGCAGAAAGGTAAGGCGGGCGGGGGTCGCAGCGAGAGGGGTGCTGTGCGCTGCTTCGGGAGCCCGTCGCGGACACGGGTCATACTGCAGCTAGGGTTCTGTAGTCCCAAAACACAAGCATTTAAAAAAAAAAACAAAAAAACAAAAAAACAAAAAAACCCACAGCACACTAAATCTCTGAAAATTACCGAGCCGGTTTCTTTTCACATCGTATTGTTTGCAGCTGAGACATTCCAGTGTAGTATTGTGCAGGCAGAACAAACTATGTGGCTTCTTCCAAGCAGCCTGTTGATTTAGTGTTTAGGTCACATCAGGGACCAGGTGTAGTAGCCTCTCGTTTTAACTTTTCATAAGGGAAATCTGTCACGTGTAGCCTGTCTCACAGCTGCTGAAACAAGTTTACTTCCAGCAAAACTGTCGAAGCCAGAGGTGATACTAGTTTCTTTATTGAAGTGCTGCCACTTTGCATTGGCTTCAGTGAAAAGAGGTTACTACATCATTAGCCCAGAAATTCTAACTGCTATGAAATGGTTTGTGAAAAACACCTTCAGCTGATTAGAAGACTGCAGGAGAAATGGTTATTAAAGTTTCCTCAGTAAGTTGTACTTCACTGAAATGTACACCTTAGCGCTTTAAAAGACTAGTAGTCTCTTTCAAAATACTCAAAAAATATTTTGAAACAGAGAATCTCATATAAATTTTTTTGAGTGTATACTGACACTTTTACTAGTAGTTTAGATCAAACTTGATATATTAAAAGCTAATCAGATAAGCAGCAATTAACAATCTTAATAAATAAAACATATTTTGGTCTAATATTCCTCCTTTTTATTCTCTTGATTGGTTATTTGGTTATCAGTGTGTGCAGTTTCTAAGCTTTTTTATTTTTACTTCTCCCTTCCTATGTATAAGGATTACAATGATTGTGAGTTTAGGTGGTAGCTTCAATACTGCAGTGCTAAATACCTCTAGGTCTTAAAAAATCTAACTCTTGAGTACCCAAAGAATAGCAGTAAGTGCTCTTTTGGATCTTAAAATCATCTAGTAGGAAGGCAGAAAATAGTGAGGCCTAACACAGAGATATAAATATGCCCTGTATAATACAAGAGATCCTCCATGATCTCTTTCTAATAGTGATGAGGCATTATCGAAACTATCACTGAAATTTTTTCTTCTGCCAAAATGTTATTTGAACTGGAGACTAATAAAAGAGCACTTGTATAAGAAAGCCATGCAAGTCTTATTGTTCAAGATTGTAACTTCTGTGTTGTTTTCTGTCTTATTTCAGTGAAAGAAGCTGGAAGAGACTTTACCTATTTTATTGTGGTACTTGTTGGAATTGGTGTCACAGGTTATTTTTTAAATTACATTTTATTAAAAGAAGAAACTTTTTATTAATTCCATCAGGTTTGATAAGTTTTCACTCCATTTGCTGTTGGTTTTGTTACAGGTGGTTTGTTCTATGTGATCTTTAAAGAGCTATTCTCTTCTTCTAGTCCAAATAAGATCTATGGAGATGCCTTGGAAAAATGCAGATCTCACCCTGAGGTAGGTATTTGGATTTTAGTCATAAGTTTGTTTCTCAGTAGTTACTGTCTCTCTTCAAGTCAAAAGTTCTCACAAGGAATCTCACAAGCCAAGGTACAGGAAGACCCAAGTGGTGCTTAGCAGATCTGCCAGTGCTTTTAGGTGTCTAGGGGTGGGTCAGCTCCAGATTGGAGCCTGTATTAGGACAAGTCAGTGCAAGCATTGAGCCTGTGTGAATTAGCCTGCTGGAAACCAAGTGAGTGTGCCACAGCACAAAAACTGATGGAAATAACAGTCTGCTCTTCAGATCATGTTCCTGTGTCATCATACAGAAAGTCTTATGGGCATACCTGAGTGCCTGCTAAATGTAATACTTAAGGAGTTCTGCAGGTCAGAAAGGCAAGTAGTTCCACTTAAGTTCTCTAGATCTAGCCTGTTGCCTTTTCTCAGCACAGTTATTCTGTTGTGCCACTCACTATGGTTCTATCATTCTGTGGAGCACTGCATAGATATCCAGGAATTTAAACTCGTCATTTGCAATGCAGCCTTCCTGTGGCTAACGGGAAAAGAGATGCAGAGCAGTTATGGGATCACAGTCATCATAGCTAGCTGTAAATAGAAGTCAATCTAAAACTAGATTCTAAAAACCACTACTTCAGGGAAAATAAGAAATGCATGGAATAGCTTTCAAACAAGGTTGCCAAAGATGCCACTGTCAATAACCTAGAAATGAAGTGAGAAAAAAATTGATTGCTGCTTTGGAGCAAGTTTGTAGAATTAAAACTTCTCTCCAGTATTTGCACAGTAAAACCCTCCCTTTCCAACCAACTTTAAAGTAGCTTTCAAACTAGGTTTATCTGCTCTGGCTTTATAGATCTGAAAAAAAGTGCTGCATTTCTTCAACAGTACTGTTTTTTAGATAATGTGAAGGGGAATGCATTTGCATTTTAAACTTTTAAACACTCTCTTGGAGGAGACAAGCAAATATTTCATTGGGTTTTTTCCTTTCTATAGAAAATGTCAGTTCACACATCTTCATTTCTGAGAACAGTACAAGTTTAGCTCAGTTGGTTAGAGCATGGGGCTGATAACACAAAGGTCATGGGTTCAATACCCATATGGGCTGTTCACTTAAGAGCTGGACTCAATGATCCTTTTGGGTCCCTTTCAACTCAGAATATTCTGAGAAATGGAAGATATTAGTAGGATTTCTTTTAAATGTTTAATATTTGACTGTAAAGAAAAGGACTCGAATAGAGAGGAATTTTTCTTAATGCTCTTTTCTTTCATAAACTTTTCTGTTCTTGACACTCTAGACTCACAAGGGGCATTTTGTTAAAAGAAAATGCATTCACAGCATGGATGTGAGCTGATAATGGAGTATCTGTATGTGATACCTTCTGACAACACTAGCCTCTTCTTTTGTAGATAATTGGTGCTCTTGGTGACTCTATTAAAGGCTATGGGGAGGCAACAAGAAGAGGAAGACGACAGCATGTCAGGTACCCTTTGGTATTTGCCCCATACAGACAGTAGTTTGTGCACAGCAAAGACATTTTGGGTCACACATTAGATCTACATTGATGAACTCTATGTGATGTACCCTTTTGAGTGAACATACAAGTTTTTTGCAGTGCCTCTTATGTAGCATGTGCCACTAAGTACAGTGCATGTACATAAAAAATGCCAATTCTGGGTGCCTCAAAACAAGCAATGATCATCATGGTAAACATAGAGCTGGTCTCTCCCAAAAATAAGTCTGAAGAGAGTAGTACAGAGGCCTAGACCTGCATGTGTGGAGCAGGAATCTGACTAAAGTTTACAGTCTGAAATTATTCTGACCTGATAGTCAGAACTGGCTGCCCTTTTCTTTTATTGCTTTTTTGTACTTGAGGCCAGATCTCTATTGTGTATTCAACAGAACATCTCTCACCTAAACCTTTCATGAGTGCCTGTTTATTAATCTCGTTTTGAGAGAAACAACAGAACTCTTTCTTACAAAACTTAAATCCTCCATGTTTTGCCTTTATTGGGTTCTTTCACTGGAATATATTCAATGAGGTTTCATATAGGATGAGTCTCACAAGCCCAGATACACAACTTGAATCATGAAATTGAGATTTTATTTTTTTTTCTGGAGGAAAGTGACTTTTACTGGTCAAAGTTTAATCTCTTCACCAGACTCTGTGGTAAAATGTGATTAAAGTGGAGCTGCTAAATGAAATGGATATGCACAGGCATTTTAAGTGCCTCTCTGTAAAACAAACTATGTAGATAAGTAAATGTATAATGAATCAGCTTTTCTAGTATTTCATTTCCATAATTTTGAATGTCTAGTATTTTAAATAAATTTTTGAGCTGAGAACTAAGATTGTGGAGTTTGCATCTGCAGTGTAAGGATGACCTTAAATGTCTCAAAAATGTGCAGGGTTTTTTTTTGTGTATGAACAGCTTAAATGGGAATTTGCCACTGCAAGAGTCTTCGTTCATCTTTGTTCTCTTCAACCCATCATGTCACCATAAACTGTATTGGAAGTTTAGTTCAGTGTGTACCTGAGCATGCCTGATGGAAGTAAGAGCTTGGTAGTATGCAGCAATTAGTAATTTCAGTGGGAAACATAAACTGGCACCAGAACTCTCATGTGACAATTAGTTTCCAAAAGTGGTCACTTTGAAAATTATGAGACCTTTCTATTTATTTGATACTTGCACATAAACCGATTCCCATCTAAATACGGCATTTAGGTTGGAGATTTCATATCAGTGCCAAAGTTGTACAACTTCCCAGAACAAAATTATTGCCAAAGTAAGTAAAGCACATAGTAAACTGTTTGTTTTGATGTGATTTAACCAACCTAGTAATTAAGTTGGCAAAACACGCTTTGTGTATTTTATCTTGGTAACTTAGTTTAAGTGCCTGGAAAAAACCCTGGTAGTCTTGGTCATGTGGGCGTCCCTTTCTAGATGTCAAGCTTCAAAGTTTTCGGGGCTCTTTAGAATAAATACAAGAAAATTACAGTCTTCAGGTATTGGATTTCTTTTGAGTTTTGAGGGGAGGACTGGGGTGGCAACATTTAAGCATTTCATCTCTTAATCCTCAATAGCTAACTAGCTCTTCTGACTCCGCTAGTCCTTAAGTACTCACAGTAAAGCTTGGGAGGAGCAGTAGAGAAGGAACCCATGGTGGCATAGGCACTGCATTGGAATACACTTTCTTACAAAATGAGGAAGCAACTCCTCTAAGTAAGTTTAAATTTGAAGTCTTAACTGGCATATAATATGTGTCCTTGCTGGTGGTTGGGTTTTTGTTTTGTTTTGCTGTTTTTAGTCACATTGAATACGTAAAGGACGGACTGAAACATATGCGTTTGAAGTTCTATATTGAGGGCACTGAATCAGGGAAACAGGGAACAGTCCATGTGGAAGTCAAAGAGGTATGTACAATTGCTGATATAGCTGGCAAGCTTAATCTTGAATTTAAACTACCAAAGAGAAAAAAACAGCCTGAATTTGTTTTCCTTACAGAATGCTGAAACAGGACGATATGAGGTCCGCTACATATTTGTCGATGTTGACACCTATCCAAGAAGAACCATTGTCATAGAAGACAACAGATAGCCAGTGATCAAAGCTGCTGCCTATCTCATTGAGTATTGGATAATACTGGTGTAACCAGTCAACACATGAATTGTTTGGTATTCTCAATTGTGTCTTCCAACTTTGGGGTTGTGTTACAGGAAGTAGCCTCTCAGGACCTCCATCAAGGACTTTTGATAACAGATATGGGATTTAAAGTGAAGGCAATTAAATACAGTGAAGCTATCATGGCAGATACTCATGACATAGGAAAATAATGGCTCATAATAAACAGTTTAATGCTGGATAATACCTCTGCACACCCAAAAACTGAATCTTCCAAATTTTTAGGTTTGTATGGGGAGTTTTTTGTCTTCCTTTACTTGGATTTCCCACCACCACTGCAATAAAGAAAGTCGTATTTTAACTGTAGACAATCTCTACCGTTTTCATTCTGAATGCCTTTGTAAGAAAGAAGGTAAAATAAGAATGTTAGCGATGCAAAACAGATCTAGCCCAAAGGCACGTAAGGGTATGAACAGTGGAGGCGCACACTCATGACAAACAACTGAAGATAAAGACTTCTATATTGGTGTCTTCCGAATAAATTAACAGCACACAGAACATCACCATTTGCTTCTTCCAGTGTTTGCCATGATGCTCCACATGGTTGTAGCAAGGTGGGGGTTGGCCTCTTCTCCCAGGCAACTAATGACAGAGCAAAAGGAAATGGCCTCAAGCTGTACCAAGGGAGGTTTAGGATGGACATCAGGAAGAATTTCTTCCCTAAAAGGATGGTCAGGCATTGAAACAAATTGCCCAGGGAAGTGGTAGAGTCACCATCCCTGAAGTGTTCAAAAAACAACTGGACACAGCACTTAGTCATGTGATTTAGTTGACATGCTGATGTTTGATCAAAGGTGTGACTCAATGATCTTGGAAATTCTTTCCATATTAATGATTCTGTGATTCAATGAATTTAGCAAGTCAATCAGTGTACCCCCTGGTGTGAAGGGGTGCAGTACCTGACAGTCACTTTTCCTCTTGGCCACCTTCCTCAAAATCATCACCCTGTAGGGAAAAGAGAGAAGGACCCCAGTATCTGTAATTGACTTCTGATATTCACATAATTTGTGACATGGGCTCTGGCCCTGGATGAATTGTGTAAACCAGGTGGTCTTTTTACCATGCAGTGCTAGTTACTCTCCTGTTGGCAAAAAGGCACATTTATGGAGCAGATTTCTATCTCTAAAAGTGTCATCCTGTAATTTTGGGAGAACTTTTGGTATTTTCTTTAAAGCTGTCTTTTCTGTCGAATAACTAAAGTGTCCAGGAAGTAGTGTCCTTCACCATACTTTGTTTTCAAGCCCTGATGCCTAAACACAGCAGTAAGAGAGGGGCATACACATATAAAATGTTCATGAAGTTAACTGGTAGTTAAGATGTTTGCTGGTGTCTCTTTAAGAAAACCATTGAGCTCTATATATCGTTACCTTCTGAATGTTCTGAAAAGCACAACATTCCATTTAAACTTCTCTCCTTCCTACCTTGTCTGCATCTATAAGTGTTACTTATGAGTGTGTCCTTCATCCATCAGGTGCTCCTCATTTTCTTTTACTGCCTGCATCACCTTGCTAGCTAAGCAGATACACAAGGATGATGCTTTTCTTCATATTTCTTAAACAGGGGACATGACTGAAGGATGTCACTTCCGCATTGTGAAAAAGCTGACAATATACTTGATAAAATGAAGACCAAAGTAGCAGAAGAAATCACCTTTACCCGAGTTTAGATATATTAGTATTCTTAATTTGAACAAATGACAAATACAAGGCTTAAATGCTTTCCAGTCTCAGTGGAGGAA
The DNA here is from genome assembly GCA_035222235.1 of Margarornis squamiger. Lineage (NCBI taxonomy): Eukaryota > Metazoa > Chordata > Aves > Passeriformes > Furnariidae > Margarornis > Margarornis squamiger. The sequence continues at coordinate 92,692,666 of JAWWTY010000077.1, read as the reverse complement.
AGCTCTTGCTAATCGTTTTTCTAGGAACATCTCTTCAGTGAAGAAAAAAAAAAAAAAAAAAAGAGCTTCACAGCTTGATTTATAATTCTTCTCCTAGCTAGATACCTATCACCAGCAAGATTATTTAAGTCCCATGAGATTTCAAGAGTATTAAAGTTTTATATGTATGCAGTTTGATTGCAGAAAAAAAGTTAAATGGTTTTTGCTAACAAAAGTCTTGTGGGAACTAGTTCCTTCTTTCCATATTCCTTCTGAGGCTGAAGTTCTCTTGGTCTTTATGGACCAGGCTGGCACTTATGCTTAAAAATTTTTCCTAAATCCTTTTTCATGCAAGCAAATTTATAGAGACACCATAATCAAAATAAGGTGAAGATGAGTAGCAAGACACCTGGAATAGAAAACATTGATCTCAGTACCGCTTTACCTGGTAGTAGTTTGCACTGGAGGGAAACAGCTGCATTCACTGAGCTTAAACAAAATGTTTTAGAACACTTCTCTCCTAAATCTCTAGACTGTTAGCCTCAATTATTCCTTTTAAAGCTGGCCCTTCTTCAGTGGATTTTGCTACCAGTAAGCCATGAAGAGATCCTTCTGCGTGGCAAGCATGTCAGTCTTCCATCTTCTCACGGGATGATGCTTGGCTCGGGAGGCAGCAAAGTAACTGGAAGGTTCACCTTCACTTGTTGGTGGACACAAACAGTAACCATTTCATGTTTCCTTTTTAAAGCTCTTCCTTCTTTTTCTCTGGGAAAACAAAATTACAGCGTATGCTAGTTACTTTCTGATGAAAAAGTGTCATGTTATTGTTACTAAAGCAGCAGAAAACAAAAATCACTGCCAGCAAGTTGGAGACAAAGCAATGACATTTTCTTGGAAATTAAACACATATGCCAGAGATCGGTTTTGATTGTTCCAAAATTAATAAAAATGTATATGCTCAAAACCCCCTTCCTCATTTAGGACATGAAAATATGTCACTCACCAGTGAAAGGTTGTTTTTCTAGAAACACTGTGTGGCAGACTACTCAAAATGTATTTAAGGCAGGTGTACAACTTGGTCTTAACTTTCCTGTCTCTGCATTCATTCTTGCGGATGCCAAAACTTGTGTATATAGCATAGGCAGCCAACGTCCTTTGAGCTGGTTTGTGGGAATAATAATATTACTATGTCATCTATGTGACCTCTGTTTGAGCCTAGTCCTGTATATACTTGCTGTATAGTGACAAAAGGAAATATCCCTTCAGGAAATTAATTTTTTAAAAAAAGAAAAAACTTTAAAATCCAAAAAAATTATTACTCTTACTAAGATTCAGTAATCAGAAGATCTTGCAAAGAAAATGTAACTTTAGACTGGGAAAGAAAAGTGATGTTGTGCATGATTGAGTTTGAAAATTATCTGGATACCTAAATATTTTCAGCATGGAATTCAAGTTTCTGGTTTAGGTAATAGAGTCTTGATCTTGGAAATGGTTGAAAAAAAAATGCATGTCTGATACGAGAAAGTTCAACAAACTCACTTAACAAGCAGAGAAGATGGGAATGTGAGTAAGAAAATTATTGTATCACATGCCAACTACAGAAATAAAAACCCAGAGAAGATGTACTGGGGGTTTTCACAATTGATTTCAGTTCACTTTGCTCTTAGTCTCATTCACTATCACAAGGGATGCTATCCATCCTAATACTCGTGGGATTATTCCAATACGTAAATTATCAGCAACTTAACCCATTACAGATTACACCTAAGAAATACTGAGGACACATTTTGAGTCAAAGCCTATTTTTAGGATTCATTGTGGCCTCTAAGCTTGTGGAAATACATAAGGCAAACACAGCATTTGGGGGAAAATTTAAAGGCAAAAAAGTCTGAAGAAGCAAGCTTAGAGATGACAATAAGGGCACATAGCTGCCTCTGTATATGGCATTGTGAAGTCTCCTTGGAGATCTGGAATATACCTGGCACTGGAAAAATAGAAATTTGAAAGTAAAAATATCTTCCCCCTCTTTTTTTGATGGGGGAAAAAATCCCAAAGCTTAGTCCCTAGAGAGATGTTCACTTGCTCAGAATGGAGAATAGTATAGCAGTAGAAATTCTCCTTAGGCAGCTGGGAATGTGTATCATTATGATATACAGTGATTCCAAACTGTACTATAAATAATTGAACAGCAGACATATTTGATAGTTTTTCTAAGTTCTCAGGGCTTTTTATTCTGTATGTCTTACATAAAATAATCTATAGCAATTACAGAAAAACATGAATTAATGCTATCCTGTATTCAAATTTAGTATATTTATATTTGCTTAATAATGATATATAGTTAAGTTTGAAAATGGAGCAAAAATATTTGCAATTAAAAGGAAACAAAAGCAAAAAAAAAGAAAAAAAAGAAAAAGCTTTTTTGGAAGTCTGGTCATTGTCCTAAGAGGAATAAATATGATCAGTTCATCTCCTATAGTTTATTGTGGAACACTTGTAATTTGGCAAATAAGAATACTAAACACAGAAACAGTTCAGTGTGGCAAGCCTCTATTTGTCTTTCAGTGTTCAGTATCAAACTACTGCATTTCATTTTAATATCCATGTAAAAAAAAAAATAAAAAATTACCAGTTATAGAAGAACCATAGTAAGTAAGCTTATAATTGTCTACATAAAGGACATAACACAATACACCTGAAGGAAAGTATCAGGGATTTTAAACTAGTGGAAGATGTCCATTTTAGATGTTGTATATGGGAACTACAAACATTTACCTGTCTATATAAAAGTTTGCTTTATGTACTTTGGTACAGGCTTGTGCCTGAGGTGGCAGGATGTGGAGAGCACACACGGCCCTTTCCCTGTGACTGTGGGAGGGATGCCCTCACCTGCACCAGCCCAAAGCCATCCTGTGGCAGGTTGGGCTTGGCCAGCACCCAGAGCTGCTCCCCCATCAGCAGAATGGGGGTGGAAATGGGGAACAGCCGGAACAAGAAGTCTTCGGGTTTGTGATGAAGACAGAGAGATCACTTGCCATTTACAGTCACAGGTGGAATAAACTTCAAAATTAACTCCAGTTATTGCCCCTTGCTGTCGTTGTTGCCCATGTTGCCACCCAGAGCAGCAGCATGGGCAGTGTGCCGCAGTGGTGGAGCACCCAGTGGAGCTGGTAGTGGTGGTGTCTCTACTTCCAGATCACATACAGGCGTCTGCCTCCTCATCTTAAAACCTTCTGGTGCTGTGCTGGGAAACCTTTCCAGGATAATCGTGTTTATCCAACCTCTATTTAATTACAATTCCCCTTTATCAGAATCACGATTATGTTCTCTAGCATGAGTTGCTGTCTTGTATTACTCCCATAATTAACTCTATTAAGCTTTTATCCAAGAACATTTTCACTCTTTATAGGAGCAGGGTTGTTTTTCAATTTCAATGCTAATTCTTTTTTCCCATTAAAAACATAACAATCTCAGCCGTAGCAACATTTTATTACAGTTATATATGTACTAAATCATGGCTATATATCCCTGAGATGTGATTTGCTTCATTAGTGCTACAACCTTTGTAGAGGAGCTGGAAGTGAATTGCTATATTGTACTCTGTCTGGGGCCATGCATTATCTTGTAATAACATGAAACCAAATTCCAGTGTTGGAGTGCGGATTTGCAGAATACCACCAGATATTTTCTGGTGTGATACCTGGCAAGCTCTAGATGCCCTCTCCTCCTCTGTCTGGCTGCAAAGCTGCTAGATTCAGGGGTCTGATACTGGTTAGGACAGTAGTGGTGGAGAAAAATAGTTGAGTCATCTCAAGATTTAAAACAGCAGATTTCTATTCAACTGCCTTGAGCATAAAAGCTTCATAATAAGCCACAACTATTTTTCCCTGAAAACATCCATGAAAAATGTCCTGCTGGGCTAATTTTTTGAATTTTTCACAATTGTTTTCCCTGAGTTTCTCTCCTAACACCCTTTTTGGGGAGAATGCTGCCAGCCTCTGCATATATGTCTCATTTCCTTCAAAATATTGGGCCTAAATTCCATGTCTGTATGTCTCTTCTTTACCTATATTTAATTTTGCTGAATAAAAGCTAAACTCCCACAACCACTCATCCTAAGACATGTTTTCCAGACCCTTTACCAGCTTCATTGCCCTTATATATATATATATATACATATATATATATGCCTGTGCATAAAAGCACTATAAACACATAATATAGAGCATATATTATGTATACATAATAATATCTATCTATATACTTCACCTTGAAAACTTTCCATGTAGCATCAAAATAAGGCAGATTCTGGGGCATTCAAAAGCATACACCTACCACTACTGACCAAATCATGTTGCAGAGCTGGTCTCCAGTGATGTTCCTGAGATCCCTGTTATCTGTGTAAGCCACATGTAAATAAAGAGTGTTGAATTCTGGATGATGAGTCTGATTGACACCTTCATTTTTAACTGATATTCAGCACCCCATCCAAACCTTTAATGACTGACCTATACAAAAGTTCCAGACACCTCTCAGTGGCAAATACTTCAAGGTAAATTAAAAAGAAGAAATCAGATAAGCAGAACGATGTGACTTGTGCTAATCTTAGAGACAGTCAACTCTAATCTCTTCTGTATTGAGTGAATCATGATGGCAGTTTCTTCTTGATAATCCATTGCTCCATCCTGCATTGTAATGGTCAAGGCCAGAAAAATTCTGATGCATTTGGGGGTGGTTGTCAGCCGTTGGGATGAAGTTAAAAGTGGAAGTATATGGATATACATTTTGTGTTTTTGTAAAATCATGCATTTTTCATGTTGAAAGCATTAATGCTAAACCAACTGCTGATGTCACATTCAGCCCTGTTTACTGACAGGCTAGCCATCACACTGTACCACCCGCATGAGGTATGTGTCAGAGTGAGCTCCTTTTCATGGAAGACTGGCTCCATGCTTCCTAAGCAAAGAGTTCCTACATGACATCTCCAAAATAATTATCCACCAGAACATAAATATCAACACATATAAACACAGAATCAAAGAAAAACTAGTACCCTAAAAAATGAAACCATTGTAATGTCAAAAAAATTGTGCAGGTCTTCCATGGGCTGAAGTCAATGTTTTTAGATTAAGCATGCTTCTCTAACATTTTCAGGTGACCAGTGAGCAATCTTGCTGTGTGAGAGTATTAAATTCATTAAATTCTTTTGCTGTGTGCCCAGTCAGATGTGGTTACAATGCTGTATCTTGTGACAGAGCAACCAGCACGTACATATCCATGTTGAGGTCATTGTGATGACTTATAAAGGGTTCTGCTGCTGTGCCCGCTGGTATCATACTCGTGGGAGTCTCTACCTTTCAGATGGCAGACATCTGATGGCTTTCTAAAAATATATTCTACTCAGTCTTGGAGCCCTGGGTAAGGTTCTTGTCTCCAATTCAAGGGTCATTCATCTCTTCCCTGGGAGGAAAAGGTCGTTTGCTGGAGGCCAGCTGCAGGCAGGTCTTTTAGACCTCTGCATGCCACACATGTTCCTCAGGCCATACTTTCTGCAGCAGCTCTATGCAGATCTCACTGGGATTTTAAAGATGAGAAATAAAGTGGGTTTTTTTGGAACTGCCTATACATCACTGGCACATCGTACAGGGTTACATGAAAAGCACACTTTCACACTGAAATAATACTTAGAAATAAGGACATGTTAGTAATGGTACAGATATTTTCATCATCACATAAATGGGTAATGAGCATGGGGCTTGGACTCAGGAAATACTGATTATGTGATAAATTCCATCACCCTTGTCTTCTGTGGACCTGGAGTGAGTATTTTTGCCTTTCTCTCTGCTGTAATAATCACCTGCCCCAAATGAGTGTTATGAGAATCAGGTAAGGAACTGAAGCTGCAAGATAGCCTGGGCAGGTAGACAGGAGCCCTCAGAAAAAAACCTGAGTTTGAGGAATGCAGAGGGTTGAGATTTCAGCAACTCTTGAGCATATTTCCTAAACACATTTCAAATCAGTATTCAAAAGCATTTTTCCAGGCAAAAGGTCTTATCACTTCTGTCTGTTAAAGTGATGAGTAAAGAAATGATTGCATAATATGCCACAACATTAAAGAAAAACACACTATTAACATTTCTCTCAGGCCATTCCTCAAAAAAGATCCATGATTATACAGGAAGTTTCATAGGAAACTGATAATATTATCACTGATAAGGGTCAAAATGTCCAGTAGCCCAAGCCCGATATTCCTAGACATCCCACATGCCTGCACTGCAATTAGTTTCTGGGCTTAGTGAAAAGCTCTTCAAACTTGAATCTGAAAAGAAGCAGAAGCTCAGTTTTAAGCTCAGATTAAAAAACAGTAAACCAGAGAGTTTTATGCGTAGGAGAAAAAAACTCATTCCATGAGGACAGTATGAAATTGTCAATGCATATAAAGAATGAAATACATTTCTCTGAGCTGGATGCAGGTTTTTATGATGCAAACAGCAGCCAGAGCACTGTGTGAACACACACATCACTCCACAATATAATGGGCTGGGTGGCTAAAAGCCACAAAGTTGAGAGCAGATCTTGATTCTAATATGACGAAAGTAAGAGATGCTGCAGAAAGGACTGAGCTTCCCTGACACAGAACTGGGAATTTTATCAGGAGATCATAAATATTATTCTAAACTTGTTCACCTACTTTTTTGACTCCCTACAGCATTCCTTCTGCAATCTTTGTGGATTTTAAGAAACAATAACAACCATCAGTAAGTCCTTCAGCTGCAGCGAATACACATTCCCACAGCTTTTGCCATAATTTGTAGTTTAGCACCACCTTCCTAAACACCAAAGAATAGCAGCTTTGCACTGCCAGAACGTTTGGGTTGGAAGGTTTTGAACAAAAGGGAAACTGCAAAGAAAGGTGGCTATTTCCCTCTCTGTTTTATTTCCTAGACATTTTTAATAACAAGATGGCATTCTCTGTCCTCAGCAATTTTTGCCTCTCATCAGTTTTTAGAAACTATTCCACAGACTAATGCTCCCTGTAACACTTCAGTTACGGCTCTATATCTGTGGATCTGTGCTGTTACATTTTCAGGGCCCATTGCTTGTGTTTCCAAGTCATGAAAATTGAAGTTTCTAATGTAAACTGTATTTTATGCTGAATATAGCACATTTTGGTATTTAAAAAAGAGCTTGTGAGTGCCTGATATTATATATGGTGCTTTCACTCAACATTTGTAGCCAACAAATTTCAACATATTTTCTGTACTTCACCTTAAGAGTTTCAACGCCTCATTGAAAAACAAACAGAATTGGTAGTGGTAGCTGGTAGCTTCATAGTCCAAAATATAAATATATTCTTCCATAATCCAAGGAGCTGGTAAGAAAAATAGCATGGGTGACAGATGCACTGGTAAAAGACAAACCCATACCTCAAAGAAAATTCAAGTGAAGCATGTAGATTTTTTTAATTTAGGTTTTCCCCTCTGTTTGTTCCCCAGCATGCCCTCACTTACATGGGGCCTGTCCAAGATCAGATACCCAAGAATAAGCTTAATCACAAAATTACCTTACAGTCACCCTCTGCAAAACCTCCTTCTAGGCTGAGCTCCTTATCTTGTGACCCAGAAGCTGCAAATACCCACAATGATATGACCCGTTCTACAAAATTCTCACATAGTGATACCTGAAAAAACCAAAGAGCTCTGTGTACTTGGTGCTTGGCTTGGTGCTTCCCATCAGCACTGTATGAGGAAATCCCAGGAGACGCTCCCTGTGATGTCACAAAATTCTGGGTGACACATGGCCATCCTGCCCGTGGTTCTCGTGACAGTCTGGTGGCTAAGCCGCTCACTGCCATGCTGGATACTGAAGCTGCATCCCCTATTAAGTCTTTGCTTCCTTCTCTGGTTGTAAAATTATTCTTCAGAATAGAAACCACTTTGAATATGGGGGAAATCTTTTAGGCCTTTTGTTCCTTAGTTTCTTTGCCTATGAAATTTTTCAAGTGTAATCTGACTGCAAATATTAAACAACCCCTCATTTTTGTCTCTTTGGGGGAACAAAAAAAAAAAAAAAGGTGATATTGCATATTAAGCAACCATTATATTTCCTCTGCTAGGTATCCACCCTTCTATCATGTAATTAATTTCCCCAAATCAGTACCTCAGTGGCAAACAATGGCAGTTTTAGTTCTGGCAGTGAGTTGAGGAATGGACATGCATTTACATCTGCTGACTCTGGGCAGCAACAGAGAGCAAATAAGAGAAAAAAGGAGATGTAGGTATCAGCCTTTGAAATCTCACCTGAACTCCCCATGTGGATTAGGCACAGTTTCTGCAGGCAGGCTCCAGACAAGGCACGTAAATTAGTCTTTTAAGGTGTATGTTTAATTTTTTACACTTTTGACTGAATAGTCTCATTCAGAATTAAAAAACCTAAAGTTGCCCTAATTTAATTTATTTAATTTCCAAGGAGAACTAAAGCAGATTGAATTAAGGACACTGACATTCTGGGTAAGAGGGTCTGCATAGTACTCCTTAATGGAGTTTAATTCTTGCCTTTTCAATTCACATCTTGTTCATTCAGGCTGCATTTCGAGTGTGGCCCTGAGAAGGCAAACACCAAATGCATTACTGTTTGAAGAATGTCATGATAGTGTGCAATGCTCAACAAATACATTTTATGTTCTGGTCCCTTTTAATGGATCATGCACATATTTCCATAGACATCACTACTCAATAGAGGCAACTGCATAAACACATGCAACTGCATGCTCGTGTTTCACATATTTTTGATGCTTCTGTTAACATTTCAGTTTTAGTATAATTGCACCTGGAGTTTGCATAGAAAAGGTATTATATCAGAGCATTCTTTCAATTGTATATGTGTCATGGGTTTCTCTGATTAGGGTTGTTTTTTTTTTTATAAGAGGAAGATTGGCTTCTGTTGGAAGCCTCTGGAAGTTTCCCTCCATCCTATAGAGCAGAGCCGATGAGGGCCAGCTCCGAGGAAAACTTCCTGCTTTTGAACCATTAAGTTACACCTCCGTGTGAAAACATATTTAAGAAGTTGTTGCGCAGTTGGAAATGGGTAGCCGTGGTTTAACAACATCACAATGCAGACATCAAGGTCAGTGCAGGAGGGAGAACCAGGGGGAGGGACCCCACAGATCAGGGAGAGGACTTAAAGCTGTGATTTCCTGACTACATGGTGATGACCATGGTGATTACGAGCTGTCCCCTCGAAGCCCATGGGATCCATCAGGGTGCAAAGACCCCCCTGCCA
>JAWWTY010000077.1:92629604-92683305 GCA_035222235.1 Margarornis squamiger | reverse complement strand
CCATGGTGATTACGAGCTGTCCCCTCGAAGCCCATGGGATCCATCAGGGTGCAAAGACCCCCCTGCCAGAGCAGGGGCAGGCATGAAAGAGGCTGTTGCTTAGCAGGAGACCTCCAAGGTGGAGCGGAGGTCTGGCAAAGGTTTACGGCCAAGGCCCATGAAGGGAGAAGCCCATGCCTAAGCAGGTACAGCCAGCTTGTCAAAAGAGACTGTACCGCATGGAATGATCCACGAGAGAGCACAGGATCTCTCTCGTGGGGGGATCCCATGGAACACAGGGGAAGGACTCAGATTTATGATTTTCCCCTGTAACTGTGGCAATGACTGTGGTGAAGAAAGCTGTCCCCTTTGCAGCCCACAGGAAAGCCCCCTGAGACAGCACATTTGGAAGAGCTGCTGCTTAAGTTTTGGACTTACATCTGCAAATGGCTGACCCAACAACAACCGACTGTAAACCTTCCACTCCCTGTCCCCCACACCATCAGGGGAAGGAGGACATGGACAGACTGAGGGGTGGTGGTGGAAAGGTGTTTCTAACCTGTTTTTATTTCTTATTTTTAGTTTTTAGTTTGTTAATAATAAATTTAGGCATTATTCTAAGTTCTGCTTTGCTCATGGTATTAATCAAAGCTTCTCTTTTGGTTGTTATCTCCAGCCATAAATTCCTAGCTATTTTTTTTTTCTTCCCTCTGGAAGGCGAAAAAGGGGGGGAAAGACCTTGAAGTAGTTTTGCTGGACACCAGCTGTTTATCCAGGCTCAAACCATCACAATATGTTATTTCCCTTTGCAGGAATTATTGGTTTTCATACAAATATGCCAAATGTAAACAGATTAGCTCCTATTTAGCAGGCAAACTATTTTTAGATGTCTGTACTTCCTTGGCTCTCCAGACCTTCTCAGACACCAGTTGTTATCACTAAAACCCCTGTGAGATTCCTCAGTATCAGATTCAGACCAGCCACACTGTAGGACAGGTCATTTAGTTGGAAAAGCCATGTGGAGGACTCAAGCACCATGGCTTTTTCTAGTCACAGTGTTTATATCCCCAGTTCATTAAATTGATTTTGGTGGGCTCTGATTTCTCTTTGTAAAACATCAGCCCTGTGAGAGAGCCAGCAGGTACTTCAGAGTTGTTAGTACTGGATTGCAAGCCCTTTGCAGCTGTGGTCCATCCAAAGTCACAGTCCTGACAAGCTTAGTCAGCCAAGCAGGCAGCTGCCCTGGGCTGGCCATAATTCTCTGTCTTCATCCCCATCACCCATGGTATTGCTGGCAGTGGCAGAGGCCACACAACAGCGGTACTTGGGGACCTTGGGATATTATAAAAGAGGCACCTGGAGAGGGGTCTGTGTGCTGCCCACAAGTAGGAGTTACAGACTCAAGTCACTTTGATTTAATACTTTTCTTCAGTGTAATCCATCCTCCCTCATGAATGACAGATGAGTAAGTCAAAGTGGTGTGGGCAGTGAGATACTTCTACCTCAAACATACTGGTCTGGTGAAAACATTTGTTTGACAAGCAGTTTTCCATCTTTCAGGTAACTGAACTTTGCAATTGGCTCCCGAGCATGGTATTTGCATGAAAATGGTTCCATTAATGACATTTTCTTTGTCTCCAGATGCTGCACTTCAAATTCAATGGCATTGCTGTGTTATTAGAAATTTGAACAGAACAAAGAGCATAAGAGAGAACAGAAGGCACACAAAATTAGCAATTACTGTTTGATGAATACAAAGTGATAGCACCAACTATAAAAGCTGGAAAAGTTCTGCTTACAGCTCTTTAACAACTTGGAATTAAATTTTACACAATGAGCATCTGTTATCAGTTGATTTTCTCCCACACTCCTTCACCAGAAACTTCAGTCAAGATAATTTGCCTATTTCTGTGGTCAAGGCTGAACAAAAAATGTCACCACTTCTCCTCTGCCTGATGTAAAGTACCAAGACCTTCTTCTACCTGTTCTAGAAACCTCCAGTTTGAAGTAGGCATTTTGGATTTTCCTGGAGACAGTTTGTGTGGCAGAAATTTAGGCTTTTATTCCCATGAAAATCCAGACAAACTTTATCAATAAACAAAAAAAGCAATAATTACACTTGTCTGCTTCACACAGACAAAGACCAATGCCCTCAGCCTGCCATTATTCCCCAGCAACTGGGACAGAGCAGCTATCAAATGCCTTGGGATGCCCAAGCCCAGGCACCCCAGGATGGCCATGCCCCATGGAGCCATGTCTGCTGGCTCATATCTATGTGGACATCCCACTGGGCAGCTGGAGACCCCTGGAACCTTGCAAATAGCCTTTTCTCAGCATCTCATCCTTTCCTACAACATTTATAGCAAGCAACAGGGAATATGTTTTTTGTGAAACCTTTTCATCATATTTTTGAAAGCTAACATGTTACTTATTGTGTGCCCAAGGGATGACTCCTGATTAAGCAGAGCTGTGAGATTCTGCTAATAGAGAAGAACACCAATAACTAATAAAAACCACAAAACCTTATTTAGAAAATTAATCTGACATGGATTTGTTCTTTTTGATCCTCCCGTATATCAAGGGCACCAGCCACTTACTCTCCGTATTTGCAGCAGCCCCAGCAGATGTCCCTGACAGGGGTGGGAACCAACAGATCTGGTTTAATTAGCACATCCAACCTCACTCTGGGGACCAGTGGCTCCTTCAGCCACCACACCTCCCTTACACCCAGTCATCTCCGTAAATCCTCAAGTTTTTCTTATTGCCATAGGAAAGATGATAAGCAGAGGATGGAGCAGAGGTCTGTAGAAATGGAAAAGGATGTTTATTCCCCAGGCATTTAGCATCAGGTCACATCAAATCTTTGTAAACAACAATGCATTGTTGATTGAAAAGTTGAAAAAATTATCAAATTGTCCTAGGTCACCTTTATAAACAGTTTAACTTCTACAAACTTCATTCTGTTGGTATGCTGGAGAGGAGGCTGCCAGTAGACAGCAATGAGGACCCACTGGGATCCGTCATCTCTTCCCTTGATATACTTGGGTCAGGAAAGGATTTATTTCCATAGGCTACTGACTGAAACTCCTTTTTAAGCCCAGCTCAGACTCACTAAATCCACTCTTGATGCCTTTAACAAGTCTCTCTTTACATTTCAGAGTTCCCAATGTGGTAGCTGGATTAATCTATGTTTATACAGAGCTTTGTGATAGAAAGTCTTGGTAAAATGTGTTCTATGAATTTAGCACTTTTCAGACTACAGATTCAAAAATATTCAGTACAAAGCCATTTAAGGGTGCTTGTTCAGCAAAATACTTAAAAACTTATTTAAAGAGAAGTATTTGGGTTAAGAACTCCACTAAGTTCATTCAAGTCTAATTTTCTTAATTTCTTACATAAAATAAGCAGTTTTCCATGTTGGCATGAATTCCAGGTTTCAACAATGGTTTATTTAAAGGTGTAAGCAAATTGCATTTTTGTCAGACATCTCTAAATCCTACTGAAAATTTATCTTTGTTATTTTGTGTAAATAATTTACATGTGTATATTGTGAGACTTTAAGTGTTTGGAGACAGATGCCTCTTGTAAATCCCTGAAGAAAAATTGAGAATAAAAGTGCCTTGAACTGTATAGAACAGATTGTAGGGCAGTAAAAGTGCTGAACAGCTATAAAGCAAGCATCAGAAAATTATATACATCAGAGAAGAGCCGGTAGCAGTAAGATGCTGGAGACATGCTCTTTGTCTCTCATGGTCTGTCATAACACAATTTAAGTGTGGCTTTGCTGTAAAAAAGGATCATAGGCATCTTCTGATATGTGGTGGCAGAAAGTAGGGTTATACTGTGGCACTTTGGACTACACATTCATTTCAGAGTGGTTCTAGGGACGGAATTAAGATGCCATAGCATTTCTAGGATACCTGAGTAAACCTGATTTTTGCCTTAGTGTCAGCTTTAACTCCATGACATTCTGTGTCCACAGCAATTAGAGATGACATGCAGATAACTGCAAGATACACAATATCCCATTCCCCAAAAAGGACCTAAGTAAAGAAGAAAAGAACCCAAAGGAATGCTATATCTTTTTGGATGCAGAGGACCCCAGAGCACCTATAGTGAAGAAGATTTATGCATATCTGTAAAAAAAAAAAAAAAAAAAAAAAGATAGCACTGCAAGTCAAAGCCTATAAACTAAATGGAGAGAAAAGTTCATCATTATTACCCATTTTAATTCAAACTCAAGGAGTAGACAAGAAAAGAAAGTAGGAAAACTAGGTTAGATACTTTAAGTCTTTCTTTTTGCTCTAAGAACTCTTGGTAGACAAGATGAAGATTATTTTTAACTCAAAGTATAATATAATTTATTATTGTGGTTCAACTAAGAGTGCTTAATCACATGTTGGCCATGGAACATGGGTGCCTTTGAGGATTCACAAGGCAATAAAAATTGTATGGCAATTCCTAAAGAAGTAGAGGGAGACTTCTTTCTTATAAAAGTACAGAAAACTTCTAAGTTCTCTTCTTCTCTAAAAATGGAAAAAGTCTCTTCCCTCTAAGGTTTCTTTAGAATTTATGACATGTGGAAGAAGGCTTGAAGTTTATTGACAGCAGGAGGGATCACATCAGCTCTAAACATTGATGTCTGCTGTCTCAGATCTGCTGATGCTCCATTTTTGGGAAGATTGATCACCACATAAAAATCAGAATTCACCCTGTGAATTATATCTTTGCTTCAAAACTGTTTGGTGGCAATCTGATGTTTCCCACTACATTGCAGTGTTGCAATGACAGGCATTTTAGCCTGAATGAAAAATAGATGAAAGGTATCTGGAAATGCAGTTTCTTTGGGATTTTTTCTGAACAAGACCAAATTTTTTTCTCTATTCATAATGTAACTTGTTCAGCTGATCTCTAAAAAGAGCAGGTATAGGATTTAATAGTGCTTTTGTCTACACCATGCATCATCACTTTTTACACAGCTACATAGTGTGGCATACTATAAAAAGGGAAAACAGCATCCAAACAATGCTGACGAGCTTACATACTTTTCTCTATAACCAGCTGAATTGGCTACACCTTTAGTGATTTTCTTTCCATGCTGTATGACAACAAACTATGACCCATACCAAATTCATATAGCCCCTAAGAGGATATGCAGTGGTCCATTTTTTCAACTATTAGATACCTTATTAAAGCTAGAGTATTTTCACCAACACAATTCTGTTTCTCATCTGCAGTTTTTCCTGTTATTATTTTCCACAATGAAGCCATGCAGCCAGCAATGCCTTGCCTTTACCTGTGAGGCTGTGTACCTTTGCATGGCAGTGGGAAGTGGGAGCTTGCATGTAGGCAAGTGAAGTGTTTGGTTTTCTGCTACTGTTTATACTGCCCCTGGCACTGCCATCATTGGAGGCCACCAACCTGGGTGTACAGCTCCACATTCCTCCTTTTTTCAAAAAAACAGAAAAAAGAGCAAAAAAAATTATTAAATTCAAACTCCTTTTTTCCTTTTAGTCTTTAGACAGACCTTGTATAAATACACAAAGATTGAATGTTATTAGATCTCAGCCTTATAAAAAAGAGTATTGTAATGAGGGTTCATTACTAAGGGGCTCACTCAGATTAACATTTTCACCTCAGCTCCTGCCTGGCAGTCATAATAAATGAAAGCTCTACACTACCACTTGCTGAACAGGCATCTGATGACTTTTATACCACAAAGTTCAATATTTTATTTACATGTGCTATGCCTGTTTTCCAAAGCAGTAACTGAGAATACCCTATCTCTTTATGATTAAACGCTTGTAAGAATTGCTTAGCTACTGGAACACAGGAGCAAAGCTTTTGGCAAATGTAAATTGATGTTTCACTGAAACTTGTTTGTGCAGAAAGTTGCAGCAAGCCGGTACTGAAATCAGTCAGCCCCACTTCTGTACATCCAAACAGGTTTAGAAAGAACACAAGATTCATATATGCTGAAGGCATATACCTCTAGGAGTATTGTGGCAGTATATGAAAAACTAAGATGTTGTACTTCATTGTACAACACAGTACTGAGGAGGTATCTGCAATAGCTGAGGCAGCTGAAGCAGTGTGTTAGCATCACATTGATTCATGCTGTGGCTCAGGCTAAATATAATGCTCCCTCAGACCATAAACACTTGGTACTGCGTAGGCAAAACCTCTAATAAAATCAAAATTGACACCTGCAGAAACTATGCTCAGCAGCTTTTCTCCAGCTTTGGCCAGAAGCCCATGCTGGCCCTGTGTGCGACCTGTCGCTTTTGCATGGGGCGGCGAGGACACTCAGCAATGTTTGCTGAATCCACAGGCCAGATGACCCGAATGTCCATGATTCAAATCCACACAGCTACAGCCTGCGTTTATTTCAGTGAAGACTTTTGCTGGACTCTGTTGTTCATGCTGTTTGACCTTAATGCTTAGATCCCCATTTGCTGAACTCAAAGGTAAAGTACCCACAGGACAGCACAAGGTCAGTGCAACAGAACTGTGCCAGAGAAACATACACAAAACTACCTGGCACATCTTCGCACTCACTGGGGTATATAGCCCCACAACAAAATCTGTCCACACACATCAAGTTGTCATACACTGCTTGGTGCCCCAGGAAAGTTAACAGTGATTCCCTTGCCCCTGTCCCTTAACTAAGGTTTCCCCTCTGCTTTGCAGGCACCAGTCACAATAATTACTCTGTCTCTGAGCAGCTGTTCTCAGTGTGTTTGTCTTCACAAGTTGCCAAGAATTTAAAACTCAGGGACCTTTTGCTGTACTTGCACAACAGAGTTTTTGTTGTGGAAAGCCTGTGTGTGCACATCCACCCTTTCATCTTCAACTGTGGCCTGAAATTGCAAACTGTGCTTTTGGACCTGAGAAGTCATGGAAGAACCAGACTACTCCTAAGAAAGTAACCTGAAGCTAACAGATCCCACACCCACAACCAGCACTGCCAATATTGAACAAATGGTAAATGGCAATAAATGAAAGGGAAATGTGTTATAACTGAAATATTTACAGGATGTTTATAAAGAACAGCCAGGGATTTTCCAGAAATGCAAAACAGGAATCATCTTTTTCTTGAAGAAGCTAATAAACAAGGGCAAAGAAAGGCTAGGGGATTCTCATGCACAAGGTGCAGTAGAAAGTAACCAGAAATTATTTAATTAGATTTTAAAGAAAAATTAATTTTTATAAGCTGAAAGTTCCTAAACAACCTCTGAATACAGGTGAATTATGTTTCATCCAAAGTTACCCTTGCAAAATTTTTCATCACATACCATAACATTGAATAAATGGCTGAATGGTACTGTCGCCAAAAAAAAAAACCCAAACAAACAAACAAAACCCACAAAAAATCCAAAAAACCAACCAAACAAAACCAAAACAAAAACAAACAACAACAAAAAAAAATGCACAAAAACCCCAGCAACCAACAAAAAAACCCCAAACCATCAACCAACAACAAAACACATTTGTGATCACGGTATAATTCCAGCTGGACAAGAGCTCAGGGCATCTCAGTGGACCCTTCTGCACACAGCAGGACCAGTTCTGAGGTCAAACTCGGTTTGTGAGCGCTTTGTCCACTTATCTTCATTTTAACAACACAGATTTTTTTCCCCTTCAAAGCAAAGGACAGAGAAAAACAAGATAAGAAGCTGTACTGATTCAAATGGAGGAACCATCTAGGCCAGGATTCTATCTCCAGTGGCACTCCATCAGCTGGAGCATCAAGAGCTGCCTTCATTGATGTCCTTTGTGCAGGGCCTGAGGAATCTTCTCCTGTTGCCCCAGTGCCGTACTGGGAGGGAGGATGGTCAGTCCATCTGTAACTAGTCCTACCAACTGTGGGTTTATTCTACTGAGGTGCTACAACACCTTTCCTTTCCTGTATTGTTCCAATCTTTCTTTTGATTAACTAAAAAATACACAGTACTGAGCCTATAGACCAACGGTACCAATGCCTGATTTTTATATTTCAAATATGATGAAAAGAATATATTCAAACATGACTGGATAAGGACCAGACACATCATTGTCTAACAGGTAATAACAAAGGCCTCACAAAATACAGGTTCTTATCTGACCTTCTGAGAGAGAAGTTTGC
Organism: Margarornis squamiger; assembly: GCA_035222235.1. Lineage (NCBI taxonomy): Eukaryota > Metazoa > Chordata > Aves > Passeriformes > Furnariidae > Margarornis > Margarornis squamiger. The sequence goes on along the minus strand of JAWWTY010000077.1, from coordinate 92,675,201 downwards.
ATGAAAGGACCACATCAAATAATTATATTTTTCCCAATAAGATTCTAGGAATTAATAAACATTCATACGACAGAAACTTTACATGATTTTACAATATATTTGGTTCTTCAGAAAAACATTAACTACCCTGTTTAACAGGGAAGGGAGAATTTCTAGCTTTAAAGTGCTACTAATTTAAAATGAATTAGTAGATCATCAGCTGCAGTAGCAAAGGCCCCAGCAGTGTTGTAAAATAATTACTTTCCAAGGCTGCAAGAGATATTTCCTGCAAAAACCTGAAGGGAACTGCACAACAGTGCTGTTCAGTACCTTCTTGAGGACATACACGATGTGGAACACACATCAGAATCTGTCTTGTGTAAATGTCAGCAACTTCACTATTTGCTTTGGTTTCATGAAGGATATCAACTTCTGGTGTGATAAAAAAATGCTTACAAAAACACTTTTTATTTATGAAAACTGGATCCCAGTATTAAGGGCAAGCCATTCTGGCTGCAAAAACCATGTGGTTTTATTGCTGTCAGCTTAAATATTTTTTATCTGCAGTTGCAGACTGTTTTCCCCCTGGGTCTAAGACAAAACACTCTCAAAATCTCCATTAACTCATATTGATCAGCAGCTTGTAGATGGGCCACCTGTGTGACTGAACTGCTGCCATATCTGCTGCCATCCTGTAAAGAAAGTTTGATAGCACTTTTCTCATGTGTGTCCTTGGGAGGTGATGGGTTGTCCTGGTTCACTCAGCATCTGCCATGGCCTGGGATGGTAGTCTGCTGCCTGCAAATAATAGAAGATAATAAATCTCAAAGGAAAAGAATTGCTGACCTCTTTTCATATGTGATTGATTTGACAGTTGGGAGCATAGAAACATATTATTCCCTCATGTGTTACTAGAAGAAAATTAATAGCCCCTTTCTTTTACCAAAAGAGTGGTAGCTACTCACCTCGTGGATTCTGTTCCCTTTTTCAGCTTATTTATCAAGAATGAGTTTAGATGAGAAGCATTTTGGATCCTAAAATTTAGCTGAATAAATCACGATAGACACTTTTGGGACATTTCAGAATGGTTGTTTTGTACTCTCTTCTAAAACATGTGATATGTTCACCCTTCTCCAAAACATCTCTGATTCCATGATGTGCAGTGACATGCTACTCATCTCTGGGAATTGCTTATTTTTACAGTTTTGTATGCCTTGCCTTATAGTACTCTGACACAGGTAAATATCCACTGAAATTTGACAGCTTTCTTCTCCAGGTATTTATCTAAAGCTTTTGTGGTCTGTTCTTGTTCCCTGACACAGGAGTTAATCAACATGCCAAGCAAAGCTGCTTTGGCATCTTACTGCTAAAATGTAAAGCTGGAAAGCACTTAGGAGCTGATCCAGCTTTCCTGGTTTAAGGAAGGCTTTTGCATGCCTAAAGTCAAAATGGTTATAATTCTTTCCTTAAAGAAACTGAAATCACAAAACATCACATAGATGTTAGTTAAAGAAAGGTACTGACACAAAATAGGTATTTTGGCTACCATTCAGTAAAAAAATTAATCTGACCAAAATCTACTTTGATTTTTTTTTTTTTTAATGGAGGTTTATATATACTTGAAGATGTTAGTTTGTTTAGAACAGACAGGTTTTAAGCAAGTGTGAGAATGAGGCTTGGTACCTACCCTGTCTCTCGCATGCATTTTGAATTTGCTGAGTTTACAATGTCAAACAGTTCTTACATAGCCAGCCCTGAAAACCCTGCCAGAGGTCTGTCAAATTAGGGTTTTTTCCTTGGAGTTGTTTTTTTTTTATTATTTTTTAATTCATCTTCATTAATTAAGCTTTCACAGGAGCGAACATTTCCATGTTCCAGCAGCAGCAATTGTATCCTACACTTTATTAAGCCATTTAAACTACATTGAAAACTGTGAAGTGACTTGAAAATTTTTGACTGGCTTCCTGACTGCAAATAACATTGATTCTTGTCCCAAATGCACTTGCAGGAGAAAAATAATTTGTTGAGGGCACTTAGTTTATGGGTCTTGCCTACATTAGGGATTTTTTAAGCAAAAATCCCCAACTGTTGCAAGTAAAGCTGAGAAGATACACAGTTAATGTGCTGCTGAAAAAATCTGCAGTGACCTTAAGTTTTGTATGGTAATATATCCAAAATTAACATTTAGAGAGGTAATCTCATTAGAGGGAATGTAAAAGATCTAATTATGGATGGGGTTTTTTACATCAGTATTGTGATGCTAACAACTCTAAAACACAGAAATAATTTATTTTAATTCCTAAAATATGCGCAATTGCCTTCCGATATGGCCTGGATGCAAATTTACTGACACAGAAGACACCATTTTTGTTGTTGTGCACAAAAGAAGAATTGCTCTTTAAAGATAATTAAAATTCTCAGAGAAACTAGCTCAAATATTTCATTATTTTTAGGCCTTGCTAAAGTGATGCTGATTATTTTTGAGATTCTGCAGCCTTCCAGCTTTGGGAGATGCTTTTGCTGTGACTGTTGCATGTTTGCATAGGTACCTCATGATGACTGAGACTGAAATTTAAAATTAACAGGGCAGTTCAGTTTTTACTAACTGTAACGAGCACAGTGCATGGGATGTGCATAGTATCTGACAGTTATAATGTCCCTTCTTCTTCTACTTCCCCAACTGGATCTGCAGAAAATACATTTCAAATATAGTTCCAAAATACACTTTAAAAAACAGTGGAAGCTCTTTAAATATTTGTTAACAGTGTTTTTCTGCACATGTTGAATATTCTGTGAATAAAACCTCATTAAATAACAAGAGTATAATGTGTTGAGAGAGAGGTGGGGGCTGAGGGAGAGACAAATGACTGTAAGAGCAAGCTGGAGGAGAGAAATGAGATGATGTATAATGGCTGCAGGTAGACAGCTGGTCTCTGGCCCAAGCTGATGTCATCTATCTCAGCAGAATGTGAAGAAGTTGCTGGAGGTGAGAGAGGACAGTGGGAGAAAATGGGTTTCACAGCGGGCTGAGGGAAAGTTGTGTGAGCAAGGGGCAGACATCACAGCTGAAGGTTGTATAGGGGACTTTTGGGCACGCTGTAGATCACAAAGTCTGCAAAGTATGGGGTTCCACTTTGGTAATGCCCTCCAAGGCTGAGAGTGTCGCCAATAGCAAAACTGAGGTGCGATGTAGCAAAACTGGATGCAGTGTGGGAAAAGTGATTTGAGGCAGACTGCTTGTCTGAGTGGAGATAGTGGGAGGTGGGGAAAGGGTTATAAAAGGGAAGCTAAAAGGGTGATGAAGAAAGGAAAAAGGAAAGGATAGGAGACAGGAAGATCAGGTATAGAAATTATGTGATCTGGAGGTAGTTGCAGAGCAGCCCAGTGCTTGGCCACGGGCTCACAGGACTGTTCAAGATGTCTCAGCCCACCTCCTGCTCACAGCCCTGAGGTCAGGCCTAGTGGCTGAAGGCTTTGTCCAGCAGGGTCTTGAAAAATTGGGCATTGCCAAAATCAGGATGCTTAAAATCCTTTGTTTGTCTTGCCCACACCACATCTCATCTGTGCTTCCACAGCTCACATAGATGGAGGTAGTGGGGTGCTTCCCCCTGCAAGCAGGTGGTAGTCCCACAGGACACACTGGGCATGGACCTCTCTTACCAAAGCTGCAAGTTATGGCAATGGAACCTCCAAAACTGTGTTTAGCATGTCCCCAGTGACTATCTGAAAGCATCTTATCCCTTCTGCCCTGCCTTACCTTCTCTCTCTGGTCATCTGATGGACATACACAGGGCAGGGTTTAGGCAGAAGTGAGTGACTGTACAAATCAGGATCAATCAAAAATTTTCCATACCTCACTCACTTTAGCACTTTGTATCAGGCCTTTCCTACAGAACTAAGGATAGTATACAAGAAAGTTGTTTTAACCAGGATACAAGCCATTTATGCAAATCAGGCTGCCTATCTAGTATTTCAACATGTAGTAATTTGTGGCTAACTCACGATTTAACTCATTAAATATTTTGGTACCTAATTATTTAATTGCTCACTTCTCTGCATTTGTCAAACTAACCAGGACTAGAGAGGACCCATTTCCTTACATTTCATTTTTGATTGACTCTTTACAAGAAAAACTCTGGGACTGCAATGCCAATGCTTCATCCTCAGGCAGCAAACTATTAACCACAGGAAATATTCAAGTAGCCAAAAGGCAGTAAAAGACCAAAAGGAGTCAGTGAGTATAGGTCCTCCTTCAAGGCCAGGGAAAAATTGCACTTTAAAAGAAACTGTCTAACTGAAGACCTTGGGCTGTTGCGGCACCTCGACCACCCGTGCAGCCTTTTTCACTGTTTCCTATCCTGGGGATGTTACTGCAGCACTGTTGGACCTGCAATCTCCAAATATTCTCTCATCCTCTCCAATGCAATCACGGTACTCAGTGACTCCTGCCCAACTCTACCACCTTTCTTTTATCACTGTGATAAAAGTCATCCTTATCTCAAATTTCTCAATATTTTTTTTATTCTAACCCTGTTCCCCTCTGTTCAAACTTTCTTGCAACCAAGAAAATCCGCATAAGAGGCACCTCAAGCTAGGTGTATTGTTACCTGCTCTCTAATCTGACATGATACAGTAGTGAAGGTGTGTCTGGGTTCTCTCCATGTCAGCCTCCCACTGGTGTCCTATGTCCACACAATCTGCTCCTACACTGTTGCCCTTCAGGGTGTGCATTAAGGCATTAAGATATTTCCTTTGTAGCTATCTAATTTTTTTTACAATTACTGTCAAACTTAATATCTCCAAAACCTTTTTCCCACTGCCAAATTTATTTGACAATAGCCAATAATTTCAAAATTATTCAGGGGAAATAATATACACTTCTGATGCCAAAAGGGACGGTTCTCTAGAAAAAAGCACAAAAAAGAGAAAAAGACCAGTTAATTTTGTGATCACATTGAGTAATTTCTTCATTGGCTTAAGAAAATTAGATGAATACACACCTACATCTTATGGTTTCAGTCCTGGAGTACCCATTTCTGCTGTAATTTAAAAACCCTATCATAAAATGACAGCTCTTAAAATAGTGTCTCAGGCTTGAAGAAGAGATATTTTCTAAACATTAAGAAGATAACTGATAGAAGAGTTACTTGTTCCACCAGAAAATACTTTATGACACTCATCTTGATTTAAGAGGTAGTGGTTTTCGACCCAGAATAACAAACCCAATGTGGAGGTGTATTTAGTGAAGAATGTTTCTAATTTTAAAAAGCTGCTTTTTTGGTGTGGGGTTTTTTGGTGATGTTGTGGGGGTTTTGTTTTGTTTTTTGTTTGGAGGATTTTTTGTTTCTTTTTTGGGAGGGGGTTTGTTTTTGGTTTTGGGGGTGTCTTTTTGTTTTTGTCTTTGCTTGATTAGTTGGTTTGGTTGATCGGTTTTTGTTTGGTTGTGTTTTTTTCTTCACGGTAGACTGTGCTGGTTTTGCACTTAGACTTCACAGTATTCCAGACACAATAAACTTCTGATTCTCTTTTCTTGCCCTCTCAGTGGCTGTTTGAAAGGAAGGGAGAAACAACTACTCTTACTGTGCCACTACTTTAGATATGTAGAATGATCTGTAGTTTACATATTTCATCACTAGAGGGAAATCCATGACAGTGCTCTTCTCAGTAATGCTGGTAGGCACACTGTTCTCTAGAGCTGCAAAATGTGCAAGAGGTTTGAGTTTGGATGCAAAAGCCAGTGCCTTCTCCTGGCCCAACTCCAGTCCTCACATTCCTAAGGGTGATCTAGGTCACTAAAAGAGAGAAAGAAATGAAAGAGAAATGCTAGCATGGGAGCAAACCTGATTTTCAGTGCTGGCTGTTAGGGATTTTACAGTACAGTTTATCTTTGACCTCACTTGGTAGGAGTCAAAGCAAATCAATGAGGGAATAAAAAAGGATTGCATGAGCCACTGCCATTTTGCATGACAGTTTGCCCATTTCTAGTTTAAACTTTTCATTCAAGGTAATAAATTGAACTTGTCTCCAGAAACACCATTTAATGCTGTTTTTAGAGTTACCTTCTGAGGTGAACCACTACAGAAATAGGTATTGCATGTATATCTGGCATTAATTATGCTTTAATCAAAATGCTTTTGATGAAACAGAGTTGCCACAATTCAATTCTTGCAGCTTTTTTTTTTTAATTTGTAAATAGTGCTATATTTCTTATCCTTCAAATATTTCATCTATCAGGACATTTTAAAACCTGAACTTCATGCTATGAATGAAAAAAAGACTGAAGAAATTTCTGACTGATTTCTTGATAGACAAATCCTCACTTTTCCATCCATGCTTTCTTGGGTTGTTTTGTTTTGTTTTCTCCTCCATTGCAGTACTACTCAGTAATAACTTCTTTGCTGCTGTGGCCTCCTACTCACAGGTACCAAAAGATAGAGTAAATCTTTGGACTGACAGAGGGTTACATTGACTTATACCAGGAACATGCTAAGCTCTGATCAGTCTTCTATATTATTTCTCAATTATATTGTTCCTTTAACCCATTTCAAAGTGATTTTCATCTTCTTACACAACTTTCTTTGAATGGAGTTGAGCGTTAGATTATAAAATGTTCAGGCTTCACAGATGATGGTCTGAACCCAAGCCTCATTAAACGCTCAGAGACTGAACACTTGCTACAATTCTAGTTTCAAACAGCTGTCAAAATCCATCTAACTTTCAGAGTTTCTCATACTGTTCCAAAAACTGGACTAGCTCTGTTTGCCCATTGAAAAAACACCACACAGTAGTGCATCGCGTGTCCTAGGAGGCTTTTTTCTCCTAATAGTGTTTCATCTCCTATGCATAAATATTTTAATGCACATATTATGGCCATTTAAAAAGGACTTAGATGAGATTTAAGTGCTATTCCTAGAAAAAAACTAGGGAAATCACAAACAGGCTATCAGAAAAGGCTGATCAAGTCATACTTGCTGGTGGAGACACCAACAACCTGCCTCCGCACTGTCTTAGGCTACCACCTTTGTTGTGTTGCTGCAGGTCACTTTCTGCTGTGCAGGCAGGCAGGACTTCTAGTTTTGCCTGTTATGGAGTTAGAAATGTCAAAACACCAATAATTTGGGACTCCTTCTAGAATTTTTTCCCTTCAAGAAATGAATCTGTAGGGAAAAAGAAATTTAACTTGCAGAAATCTATAAACAGTGGCCCCTTACTCAAATGGGTTGGCTTCTCTATAGCTGATTTCCTGCATTTAAGTGCTTTAGAATAGCAAGACAAATGACAATCATTTTCTCTACTCACTGATTTAGCAAAAATGCCCTATGACAAATTTAATACTGATTTTTCAGTATGAAAATTATATCCTTAGCCTGGAACCAAGGACTAACCTTTTTCACATATGTACACATACACAAACTCACAGAAAAACCTCGGTCAGAAGGATCCTCCTGACCTCATCTAGTCTGATCCCTGCTCAAAGCAGGGCCAGCCTTGAAGTTAGGGGCAATGTTAAAATTAGATCAGATCGTTCAGGGTCATGTCTAGTCAAGTTCTGATTATCTCCAAGGATGGGGATGTATGCTCTTTCCATAATAAACAAGTGGCTTAGATCTAGAGCATAGGCAGCTCAAGGACTTAACCTTTTGGGGTTTATCTACAAAATAAATTAAGAATACTAATGGAAGGGATCATGTAAAAGCAAAGACACTTTATACCATTCACTAGACTGAGGTCTGGGTTTGGATGATAACCTACTGTTCTGTGATTAATTTTGCTTTTCCAATTCCAGTGTTTCACTCTCACCTGAATATCAGAAAAATTATGGGTATTTTTCCCCTTGGGAGGAAAAATTAATTACGTTATATATAGGGTGGCAATTTAATGGCTAAAATTAAAATTGTATCCAGATATTTCCTTTTAGGTTCTCTCTCACCCACAGACTTTTACTTCTTTTACTGATTAATAGACTTCTGGCAATCAAACAGTCCAAAGTTTTACTGCCAGGGCTGAACTCTTCTGCTCTTTAGCAATGATGAACTTCTCAAAGAGCTGTAAAAGTAATTAGTTAGGCTTTTTAATAAATTACTTTGGGGAAAAAATCTTTTTCATCAGCTCAGAGTTGTCAGTAAGCAAAATAATAAAATCAATTGGTGAAAATATAGGTTAGTTTCAAGATAAGTTTCAAAATGTGACATTTGATGTGTTTCAATTTATTTTTGAAGGCTATGCAAAATGTCGATATTTTGAGTTATAAAATATAATTATTTAAAAATATGAATTGTTTTGAGAAAAAAAAAACCCACAGCACAGACAATGTTTTGAATACACAAAATACTGAATAGCTACATGTAATTTTTCAGATAGGTAGGACCCAAGTGAAATACAAGACCAGACTAGAAAACTGGGGCTGCTGTATGTTGTTCTGAAGTAATTTCAGATGTTCTTGTCCCTGCTAAAGGTCTCTCTTCACTGCCAAAGGTTGCTGAGCCCATGGAGGCGTTGCCCTGTCTCATTCTTCATCCATCACAGTCATGGGCCACTGCAAAACTCTCACTCATGAAGATGGTCTTGTACTAATATGCTGATTTGGAAACTGGGTTATATACCAGCTGCCATTGGCCCAAAGCTGACACGTCCAGCAGAATGGGGCTAAATCCGCCACTACCTGTCTGTCAGAACTATTAGTCTTTTAGCAGTGCACATTAGAGCATTTTTGCCCAAATCAGAAGACTCCAGATTCCTTCTCCCTTTACCTGCCTCTCATCCCTTAGAAGAAAAGGTTAGTCCCACCTGTGTGGCATGCTGAGCCTCAGCCTGTCCATGTTCTCAGAAGATACCAAAGCTATTCCTCCCAGATCAAGCCCTCAGGGACTTTGCACAGAAGGACATCTATTTTATGGTTCATATAATCAAGGTGTCAACTTTGTCAGCCTGATTAATACCTGGGAATTCTCTGGATACACATACAGAGGCAGTCATTTGGGAAACTTAAGTCAGATGGAAAGTGTTTTTTTTCGGGATACTAAGAAACTCCAGGCTCAAGCCAACACCTAGGCATGGCTTATTGGACCTTTAGTTTTGGACTTTGGGCAATACTTTTGTCTGACTTCTGACAATCTCAGCAACAGTACCTCAGCAGTAGGAAATGAAACAGGACCAAGGCCCAGGTCCACACTGCACAGACCACAGTCAGCCCCTTGAAGGACCCTGAATATTGTCACCTGGCCATACCTGCTCCCCCCAAGCTGCAGTCACTGGTCCAGAGGAGCAGTAGAAGGGTGAGCAGGACATCAGGGAAATAGGGCAGAGCTTGCACAGTGCATGCATAACAGCTTTGACTGTATTATTGTTATTACTGAGGCTTTCCATAAATATTAATATTCCTAATTTTTCCCCTCCTTCTTTCTGTTTCTAAAAACAAATTAACAAAAAAATTGATCTGCAGAATAGAAACTTTTTATTAGACTGCTAAGGCTTCAGTTAGACAAACACCAAATTCTCATCATCCTCCCCGCGTAAGATTTCGAATGGCACAAAGCTTGTTACCAGCATGTATTCCAGCCAAGGGCAGCAAAGGTTGCTAGACTCTGGCTAGAGCTGGAGTCAGAATTTGGTTTAAGGTTGGGTTCATAGCTCAGATTTGGAGGATTTTTCCAGAAAGCACAAAGCTTAGGCTCCAAAAGGGATGTCAGGTGTGGCTGAACTAAACCAATGTCATTCCCTGCAATCCCTGTCTATCTGCAACTACATTTTTGCAGGTATCCCTGACTCTAACAAAAGTGTCAATCCCTGTTCAGTGATCCTGTACAGAGGCAAAGCTCAGTGACCCATAGAGGCATCAGCTAACAGCTTAATTTTCTACCACCTCTTTTAACTTCTCAGTTGCTTTGGTATATCCCAAATCCCAGTGGCAGCCAGATCATGGGGGAGGATGGTGGCTCAGGCTTGCACACGCCCATGAGTAGCAGTAGGCTGGAGGTGAGTCTAACTGGTACCATCAGCACTCCTGCAGCTGCCCAGCTGCTCCACTGCTGCTGCCCAAATCTGGGGGCCTGAAGCTTGGTAAAGGCTTGTGCCGTGCCAATAGGCAGGGAAATGGAGAGAGGCTGCCCATGTAGAGCCCAAATCAGTTCACTGTTCCCAAGACAGTTTCAGTATTCCCTTGGACTTTCTGCTCTCTGGTGTCTCTGGACTTGGCTTAGGTCTCAGGGAATACATTATTCTGAACATTTTTCCTTCCAGTTTGGATACTGAACCATCACAATGGCTCTTAGGCAAGAGAAATAGTTAATTAAGCAGCAAAACTCTGAATGGAGTTGTCATGCAACAGGGTCAATTTAACTCTTTTGCCTTGGACTCTGTCCTGGGACTGTTGCCTTCACATAGTCCAGAAGGACACAAAGTTCAAGTAAACAAAAGATTATTGGTCTGCTTGGGCAACTGTGAAGGAGAGGAAAGATAAATTAAACTGCCTGGATAACCATAAAAAGATTGATTGTTATTACTAGTGCAGGGCAAGGATAGAGAAAGGATAAGAGGTTTATTCAAGTTCTGCAGTGACAAAAGATAGAAAAGACACCAAGAACAAGTTTTTTCTACTTATATTTATATAAAAATTATTCTACACATAGACATTGCATTAAAAATTTACTAAATGAGTAGTGGATAAAAGCTTTTTTATAATTTCTCCTCTTTTTTAAAAGAAATCAGAACCAAATGTAAAAACCATGCTACTTAAAATAAATGTCCTCATGTTCTTGTCTGTTATTACACTCCATATTTATAAATAATTTTCTAAGACTAAAAGTATTTTGACCTATCATTACTCTGGAAAAAAATAGATCTTAAGGGCTTTTTCCACCTTCTTTTCTTTTAAAATGTCTTAGTAAATCGTAATTTTTACAGAAGACAATGCTACTCTCACTCAAGATGCCAGCTTCATTATGTCTCTACAGTTAAGCCCTGACATTACTATTTTCCTCATCACTGTAGAAAAACTTATTGACACTTAATCAGTTTAAGATTACTGCAAGGATCCCAGCCTATGGTCCCAGAGTGCAACTTTGTGATGCCTTTCTTCTAAGGTCACTGAATTTCTCCTCATTAGCACCCACTTGCGTGACACAGCTGATCCTGGCACATCTTCAAAGGAACCCCTCAACAGCCTCTCAAAACCCTCAGGAAAGGGTTTGAGCTGAGAACTTAGCAGTCTTCAGAGGTGCCTGTGAAAGGAGTCTTGCAAGTAAAGCCATACTAACAGAAAACGAAGAATTATGGAAACACAATAGGCAGCCCTGAACCATCACCTTTATGACCCAATCCGCTACAGCCAGACATTTGTTTAAAAAACTTCAGCTATATCTTCTAGACCCTTGGCCATGGTGGGAGGCAGCAGATGCCTTCAGCCAGCAAGCCAGTGCTGGCAAGAACTGAGAAAACACATATGAATACAAAATCTCCTCTTGTGTGGTTGGCATGAAGCATTTATTCTGCCTCTGAACCCTGAGTATTTAAAACTAATAAAATCCACTAAGAATGTGAGAATCTTCCAAAAACTTCCCTGGGCACAGACCAAGGCCCTCCAGGGCTCAGAGCCCTGTTATTTTAGCCTGACCTTAAGGTCCAGCAGCATTTGGCCCAGCGTTTGCTAAAGGCAGTGTTTTCTTCTGCCTCTGCCTAACTTTCAATTTAAAGTCACAGTAAAACTGGGGGAGTGGGACTGAGTGGGGTGTTTGTACCAATCCCCCAGCTGCCCCTGCCCTTGGCATGCTCTGCGTCACTCATGCTGGGAAGGGAAAAGCTTTGAAAAGGAAGAAAACACTGCAGCAGAGTTTACAAAAGCCATGTAACCCCATATGGTACAGATTTCTGTAATTTTATCTGGACAAGGAAAAAAATCAATAGATCACCTTAACCTCCTAGAAAATTTTTTGTTCTTCACTGCTCACGTTGTCTGGCAGCAGAGTAGCTCTGTGTCTAGACCGAGACCTCTGTCTCAGCTGTGTTTTGGCACACCTACAAAACCCAGACACAGGTTTTGTTTCATAGGAGAAGGCCTGCAGGACTCAAGAGAGAAGGTGAAAGAGAGATAATCATTCTTAGGTAAAAATCAGAATAGAATTTTTCAAAAAGAAAAGGACTGTTCAGTGCTCAGTATTCACAGATGAGCAGATAAGTCTGAGAATTTGATTTATGAGAGCTTTTCCTTTTTCAGCTGTTGACATATATCTATATATATGTAGCTAGATAAACAACTAGGAAGATACCTAAGTCCTTTCAGTAGCACAGAACAATAACCCAACTAGTTTTGGGCATTAAGCAACCTTAAAACTGACTTAACCTCAGTAAATGTTTACTTTTGCTCAATTGTTTCTAATAAATAATGTCTCTCTTCCATGGTTGTGCCTCTGAGAAGGGCGGCTACAGTGGCACTAGTTGCAAGAAGCTCAGATTATAGATGGAAGAAGTGGGTGAAGGTGACCTTGTTTTAAATGCACAAGGCACCTCGTGAATGCAGCTTCACTGGTACAGAACATCTTTAAATTGGGCCAGTGGTGCCCATTTCAAAGGGACCAGCCAGGTCAATGTAACAAAGCACTGCTGAAATGCTCAGCAATAAGGATACCCTCTGGCACTTGAGGAGCCTTCATCAGCCAGAGCACGGTGGTTTAGCAGAGTACAGGAGCTGCAACATGCAAGTAGCCAGGCATTAATACAGTCACTACCCAAAGATAAGTCTAGAAATCCTCTGCTTTTGAAAATCAGCACCCGTGAAGTGTTGCAGGACACTCAAAAAGGGACATAAGCAAAACAACTCTTACTGAGAAGAGTTTCTGAGAGTTTTCAAATCCATGTGCTTTGTCTTTGATGCCATTGCCTGGAACAAAACTTACTTTTGTTTCACCAATTAAAACCTGTTTTACCTTTCTTATTCTTTTCTACTGCCAGCAACATAAAGGGCCCTGATGAGTCCCATACACTATTTCTATTTTACTATGATAATTCTAATCACTGAACTGCTTCCTAACTCACAATATTATTAAAAACTGGAGGAACTTTTGGATGCAAACTCAGTATTTGGAATGTTGGCAAACCTTTCTTTTGTCTTTTAGAGTGGAAATCAAATCAAGTTCTCTCCTTGTGGAGTCATTGAATGTACCCTATGAAATTTTTATTACTAGGGCAGAGACACAAAATGCCTTGCATTCTGACTTGGGCACATAAAATTGTAATAGCAAGACTCATATTATTCCATGAAATGGAGCAACTGGGGGGAGGATGATAACCAGGGTATATGGTGTGCCTTTCACTAATGTCTTAGCCACCTAAACAAAAGCCACCAACACTTGTTTTGATACTACTTTTTGTTTATACTGTTTATAGTGTAACACATTAAAGAGGACGCTTATTTTATTATACTCTTAGGAGACAAAATTTGTCATATGCTGAGCAGCTGCTTGTAAGGATTTGTGTTCTACACATGGCTGATTTATGCAACAAGAGACTAAAAAATACGTATACCTAAGCAAATGTGTTTCTGGAAAAACACTATTCTTCTTTCAGAGTATTTTGACAGCACTTTCTTTCATGGACTGGGTTGATCCCTCTAAAATGAACACTGCTGCCTGAGTTTAAAGGTTATTTAAAATTTAAAATAAATAAATAAATAAATAAAAAGATATGTTTATGATATAACATCTAATTTCTGTGGAAATCCTGTTTCCTTCAGATATTCCTGGTCACTGACCTCCAGAGTTAACATCACAGCCAGGGTATGATCAGTGAATAAGAGAACACATAACATTCATATGACACTTTCAAAATCTGTAAGTCCTTTTTGATTATGTTAATAAAACAAGTATTAAAGTAAATTTAGCCTTCCTCTAATAGCATTGTAAAAGTGGATTCAAAATGAAAACAGAATTACTAGAGTGCAGTATGCCATCAAAAATAGGATGCTGACATACATATTCCTCTTGCTTGCTTTTAAATAACACTCTGTGGCACAGCACCCAGCCACAGTGCATCACAATGGTCACAGGTGGTGTCTCCTTTTGAGTTTAGTTTCAAGACAATGTTTGCATTCATTCCATAGTTCAGATTTTTAATTTTACCAGTAGCTTGCATAGTAAACAAAAGAAAATCTAACACAGACATGTACAAATTTGTATTTATAAGGGAATTTAAACTCATCCATTTGCCTGCAAGCCCCATTATGGACACCCTTTTCAGCAGCTATTAGAACTCCTGAATGCTTCAAACAAGATCTGTTTGCACAGGGTTTTTTTACACACACGAGTGAAGTCTCTGCAGCGATGGATTTAAAATATGTGGATTTTTAACGTACAAAAGGAATGCAGTTTGGTGATTTGTTATTAATGCTAACCCTATGCTGCTTTTTTAACTGCATATTAGCAGTTGGAAGTAGGAAGGCCATCTATTTTTAAGGGATTCATAATGAACTTGTGACGACTTCAAGAAGAAACCGAAAGGTGTCCACATGAAAGCATGTGGCAAGTCTGGAGCTGCATTCTCGTGCTTCATGCAAACCACAAGTGAGGCCCAGCAGAACCCAGCAAGGTCACGCCTACAGGAATGATGCACATCCAAGCTCACTCTAAACTAGGCCAGAGTCCGCTCAGGCTGCAAAACTTTGTCCAAGAACCAGGATAAATATTCAAGCGGTTCATCTATTCCAATAGTAAAAACAATGCCAGATTCATAGCAGAGAAGAGAGAGTAAAAATCTCTGCACTTAGCAGCTAGAGCACAGAGCTCAGAAAGAAGATCTTGGACAATAATCCTTGTTTCTTCAGCAAGTGTTTCTGCTCTTCCTCATCTGCTGACATTTATTTGAAGACACCAATTTACTGTATGAAAAAGTATCCTTTGTTTTGAAAAACAAACCCGATCCTGTGGATGTGTGTTGCATGTGATCTGAGACACCATCCTGGATCAAGACTCTCATGGGACCTTAAGGCAGGGAAATCTTGTTTGCTCAGACTGGCACATCACTAGAGGGTGAGCTTCTCAAGCCAGTGATCATATCGCCTTCAGCAAAGGTGCAATAAATAAATTGCATGCAACTAAGACAAAGAGCAGCCCACCACCAGGAGCTGCCTCAGTTAACTCCAAGTGGGCACACCCTAGCTTGTATTCTAGTAACTTGTTTATCCGTATCCTCATGTCTAAAGATCTCACCATGAAGAAAAAGTGTACAACAACCCACATTCTCAAACGTCTTTGTTACTTCAAAAGGTCAAAAAGTAGTTCTACAGAATCACCTAAAAATAAAACAAGCTTTTCTCATTCTGATCCTAGAAGCCCTGACTGCTCAAATACAAACTTCCCTTTAATATTTTTTAATTGGTTGTCCTCCTCAGATTGATGCAGAGAATGTTATCAACTGCAACACTACTCTGAAAATGGACCCAAATAAATACAAGTTGGGAATACGCTCAGTTTAAAAATGAAAGGATGTATTTGTTTGTTTCCAGTTACCAGCCCACGACCCTGCAGGCTTCTAAGTATCAGGCTAAGCTCTTCTTTCATGTCTACTCTCAAGCACCTACACAGAAAATACACCTTTATGGATATCCCTGCCATCCATGTTAAGACCAAATCAGTGACACTAAAAGCATCAACTTGCTTCAGAAATCTGTGGCAACTGAATGTGACAGAAGAATGGTATTTCCTTTTTTTTCAAGAAGTCATTTAGGACAGCCCACCCCTTGCTTGACTTACCTTTCTCTCTCTATCCATACGCTCCTAAACCTTGAAGCAGTTTCCAGAATGCATTTTCCACTGCTGACATGTAAAAAACCTCTTACTTTCAAATAATAAAAGCCTGTATTTATCCAAGACCTAAGTAGGTAGACCTCCAGAGATACAGTAGAGTGCTCTTGCCCTCCAATAGGATCAATCAGCTTTTTCCACAGACCAGGGTCTACAGAAAAAGGCAAAGTTTATGTGCTAATACAGCTACTGAGTACATTCCTGGACTTTGGGGGTCCACATGAGTTCTCTGGTGTTCTGTTCAGAAACACCAAAAAACCTTCCCTAAGGCTTTCATGTGCGTAACTCTTCTTGCCTGACAGTGCTACTTGTCTCTCAGTGAACAGAACTGACAGTATTCTGTGTGCCTAAGTGCAGTAAAGTGTTTAAGTACAGACACGGAAATTATACACAGGATAAAAGTAAAAATCTGTTCCTTATACATGAGACTTTGCAGTGCAATCATGTCTCTTCTGAGCTTTGTTTTAGCAGCCATCAGTATGGACCAGTGGTCACTTTATATGTCTGCACTTTTAGAAAGCTTGCAAAGAAAATGTCAAGGATTGTTTTATGTACAGTCTTACATATAAGAAGATTACGAACAAGTTTAACTAGTTTTCAGAAAGAACAGAAAATCCAGCATTAATCATCTACCGAGATCCAATGTTCAAACATTTCTCATTAATTCATGTGCTTGTCTGCCCACCTACTTATAAGCCAGGTCATTAAAAACTCAAAAGTATTTCAACACATAATGAATTAATCAAGGGAAGGAACGCAATGCAGTATGAAAGGCAAGTAAAATTGAAATATGTCATTCATCAATTACTAGCTTCACTGCAGATGTGGACAGGCATTAAAGCTAAGCATAGAGGTTCTCCTGCTTCTTGTTCCTTCTGTGCTGTTTCTGAAATCCTTTTCTATATTCAGGAGAAAATGCTGTAATATTAATGTCCTACATGTTTTGCATGCTGCGGATACAGCTCATTCATTGCCACCAAGTTTTGGTTAATAATCATTGCCAGCCTTGCTGGAATATACAGAAAGAGTTTTGCTCCAAACAGCCAAGAATTTAGAAGCAAGTGTTCATTTACCCTCTGTAATCAAACATTCAGAAAATAAAAATAAAGCCTCTGCATTTTTCTGTCTCTGAAGAAAATTTGTGACCAGCTTCCATTTGCCTAGGTTTTACCCCCTTCTCTCCAGCATTCTGCAAGAACCTGATTGCAGTGCAACACTGAGGACCAGGGAAAGGCATCAGGCCAGCGTGCCAGAGTGAGTAAGCCAGAGAAAGGGACAGCATACTATTTTTCCCTTGTCATCACAGAGCGAGCAAGTGAACAAGCTGTGCTGGCTTCACTCCCCAGCCACTGAGAAGCAGCCGAGACCATCTCCATTTAGGGGGGTGCTATCTGCCACTGTGAATTCTTGGGAACAATAGAGGACAGGCAAATAAAGGGGAAAAATGCAATGCTCAAATAAATATTGTGAGGTTGTACAAGTAGACAACATAAGAACCGATTTAAAGCACTGAGCCCAAAAGCCAGCCTCTCCAAACAAAAATTAGTATTTCCTATGAGACAATTAGAGCAAATACCTTCAGATCAAATCTGTGGACAAAGGGCAGTGTTCTGAGAAGAAAGCACATTGTCTTTTCTTTTTGCTGTCAGACTGTAAAAACATTGACTACCTTTAGTTCACTTGTTTTTTTCAATAGCATAGTCATTTATTCCTCAACACACCCATACATCTTTTCTCTTCCTTTCCTTTTATAGTCAAAAGCTAAAGTCACATAAAAACTCCTGTTTGACAACCCTAAGGAAAGCAACTCTAACCTTAGAGTATTTAAGATGGAAAATAAGTTTTATCATATTTTTTAGTTTACATCTGTATCAGTTTACAAAATCAGTTTACATTTAAAAACTGGAAAGGAATGTATATCTCTGTGGAACAACTTATATCCACACAAGTAGAGGGGAATATGAACAGACTTACTACATGGAACAAGCTGTGCACATCTTCATTAGCATTTTAACTTTTATCAGTTTTTGAAACATTGCCTACTTATCTCCCCTCACAAGGTTTTTGGTTCACGTTGTGGAAATTCCCTGCACATACCAGCTTGACTACTTTTAGATGGGATTGAGCTTGCATCATTGCTCCAGGGGATTGCATAAAAGAACATCCAGTATATGGGACCCAAACAGTGCTATACCATATTAAAACTCAAAAAACATACACAGCATGGAAAAAAGGCCTTTCACAGCAAGTGTTTTGCCTTATTTGATTGCACTACCCTGTCTGCTGATGTGGACATACTTATCCCAGTCTGAAATTCTTGTCAGGGTGAAGCTAAGCTTTCTAAAGTTGCCTTTTTTTTTTTTTTTTTTGCCTCACCTAGAAATATGGACTTCAATGATGTTTCAAAAACACAGTGAATTCAGTACTCAATACTTGATTTGTGATTCTAAATACCTCTGGAATTACTACATGATTTTTAAAGGTCACCTATGAAAACATCAATATGGCCTGAATTTTTAATCTTTTTTTCATCCTATTCAGAGCAAAAGCTGAGGCAAAACCAGAGCAAAGTAAGTTAGTGCTAGACACAAACCCAAACACTGCTATTTATACTACAGTTAAAATTTGCAAAGTAAAGAAGTTGGTGTGATCTAGTGTAAGTGCATGTCTGTATCTGTAAACCAAATCTGACAGTACACATGAATACCAGTGTAAGAGATACTTAATGCTTTCACACTTGAAGATATTTCATAACCTTTTGTTTCTACAACAGTAAAGGAATTCTCATGAAAGGAAACCCTTAATAAGAAATTCTTGTCAGATTCCGGTATTAACATATTCCTAAACGTGCACAAGACAATCCCCTGAATCATAGCATTTTCCCTCCCCCAGTTATTCATCTATTTTCTAAAGCTCATGTTTACAGTGTAGTGTCTTTCAGTTTGATTTGGCTTGACTCTTAACTGCATGTATCTTCCCTAACGCTGCAAGTGGCAGTCCTCAAGTGTTTCAAGTCCTGATGAATGTCAGGGAGGCAGAGCTTGCCAGGCCAGACCACTGCTAAGTCACTAGTTGGTGCTGAGGTCATGCTGATGAACACGCTCCATGATACACTTTTTCACTTCTTACATGTGACTTCCCTGCATCAGGAACATATATTGACTTCCAGGGCATGCCATCAGGTGCTTTTGAAAAGTGTCCCAATACGACATCCCTTTCAAGGCCTTCAAAAAGTTTGAAATGAACGTGTTCAAGCCAGCAGGTGTAAGTAATTAAACTTTTATTCATGATCATTTACACATGACTAAAAATGTTCAGCACAAAATGCAAATTTTCAGTTATCTTGTATTTAGCAGTGAAAATGGTCATGTCTTTGTAGTAAAGCACCAAGGGGCACATCACAGAAGACTCAAAAACAGATTCCATTGATCATTTTTCCCCCTCACAATGTACATGATAAAGTTAAAGATTTTATCGAAAACTAGAAGTCCCAGAACAAGTTTTACAGTCACCTGAGTGTTTGGCAGGAATAGTACTATTTAGTAGCAGTTACTTTTTTCTGCCTTTTTTGAAAAAAATACATATTTTTCACAAAAGTGAGACAGACATCATTGGGCCAAATATTGACTTTCGTATTTCACCTGAACTTTTCAATGGGATACAAATACAACAGTTTGCTAGTAGGAGTATCTACAACTATAAAAGCAGATATCAAAAGAAATGGAAAAAAAATCATCTCGTTATAGCCTGACTAGTGGGGCACCCATAATCACTACTCCACTTAGTTTTATTCATTACATTTAATTTGCATTTCATTCAAAAGTACTACATTTAAGAAGACAACATGATTCTTTAAGTTAAGTTGTGTACATAGACAAATACATGTACACAGTTTTGGTAGTCATTTAAAGCTGTAAAATGTATATGTAAAAAGTCCTATGGACCCCATTACAGATTAAAGAGAAATAACCAGAATCAGTGTTACATACAAAACAATATTCTAACACAGATATCAATACAGTTATCAAATAATTCATTAGAGAATAAAATTGTTATACAAAAAGAGAAATGCTGCCTTTTTATCACTTCAGAGCAGCAGATAAGAAGGCAACATTAAGAAAAGTGCATAGCAGAAAAGAATTTTTCAGTTTTCTGAAAAAGCTGAATTTTTCTTCAGACATGAGGCTTTTATCCAGAAACATATTGCGCTAGGATTGCTTATATTCGCTCCCAGAGAATGCATTCTCTTCTTGTGTTAGTTCTCATTAAGGCGCTTCCTCTGACATGTAGGAACGATACATCAGGGCCACGATAATTGCTACTATTGCTGGGATCACCCAGTTGGACCACGAACTAGAAGGAAGTTTTTGAAACAGCAGTTTAGGAAGTGAAAACCAGCAAGTTAAAAAAGAAAAAAAGAAGTAATCGCTTAAAGAAGTCCTTCCTCCCCACTCCAACAAATACTTAAAATTCAGGGCAAGAGAACACCTCAGCTCACCAGTAATACTCTAGACAAGTAAAAAGGTTTGTACTGTTAAGGCTTTGTACCAGAGCTTACAAGAAGTTTGCTTACTAGAGAAGAGTAAAACACTAGAGATATTTAAAGTCATGGCCTGCTGTCCAAAATAGCATTCATTCAAAAGCCATTTAAGTAACAGCATCACGTGTCACTTAAAAAAGCACCCAAGCTCCCCACGCAGAAGGGCATGGAACAATCCTCTGAGGTTTCAGTAGTAAGCAACTGTCAGCATGGTACAGCTATACAAAGTTTGATTCAGTGGTGTTCCAAAGTATTTTCCAACCACCTCTCAGTTCTGACAGATTTTTCTTGTTATACACAGAATACTCTTATTTCCCCAATAGGGCAACAGTGGTAGCAAATTATAAAAGCAAGGCATCCATGTGAGTAAAACAGTTGGCAATGGCACAAAGTGTCTTCCATTCATGTGGTAGACTCCAGAAATAAAGGCTTGTGCAAAACAAACCATTTGGTAGATATTGACATATGTCAATATGAGAAAAATATCTACCTAGTAAGCTGACATACTTGCAAAGTGGTACATAGATGCCAACTTGGACTTTCCACAAAACATTATTTCCATGCACCATCCTCTGACATCAGCAGTTAAAAGCTATTCAGCTTTCTAAGCTTTAGAAACACAGTCATGAGGAACTTCAAGACTGACATATGGTGTCATACTGTACCTGGAAGTAGACTGAACAGTAGTAATAAGAGTTTCCTGGAAAGCAAAGCATAAAAAGATATTTACACCAGGCAGGCAGACCTCTCCATCTCAATTTCGAAAAACTCATTAGGTGAGACTAATTTAGAAACAACTCAATGTATGCATTTGGAAAGCATCTTCTCAAAATTCCTGTAACAGTTCTCCTGTATTAGAAGCTAGCCAGCAGCAGTTTCTATAGCAAACATTGCCTCAGGTTCCTAAACTAGTATCATCAAGAAGAATTTTGCTGAAAGTTTTCCGTGAAGCTAACTTCAAACTCAGGTTACATTTGAAAAGTTTTAGATGACTAAAAGACAAAAATTTATTACTTGACTAAAAGCTAATTGAAAAGACTCTAAATTAATTCACAAATATTTTTTATATTGTAACTACATGAAGAAAGCTACTAATTTATATATCTACAAGGCTTATTAAATTCAGGGGGTTTTTTGGTGTGATGTTTCAGATTGTGCAAGAATCAGTCAAATTGTTATAGCTGTTTCTGATATTCACTTGGACTTCTTGTTCAGTTTCCATAGAGAAAACAGCACTACAAGGTCAAATCCCAGTTGGGTAGGTCTGCACAATCTATAGGAAGACTTATTAATTTGAATAATTCTAATTGCACGTGACCCCAAGTGCATTTTAAAGATCCAAGTGCAAGGGCAAGCAGGACATTTGAAATCCCAAGGCTTTCTGACAGTTCCTAGAGAGCCAGGGCACAGAACCCACCTAACCTGTCATATTATCCACCCAGAGTTCAATGCAAAAGGAAACTGTCTTTTTACAGCCACACATTCTGCTGAAGGTAAGCACCCCAACTTCCTTCTGGAATGAGGGAAAGCAAGTGTAGTTTAGGTAGTTATTTGGATACATCTTAACTCCCAACTGACTAAATACTCTAAGTTCTTGTTTGGCAAGCTTACTCAAAGGATTATCTACAACTAGCACTGGGCAGTCTGTTTCTCAGTTGCATTTATCATTTATCCTCTTACAGCTTAAGAGGAAACTGCCCTGAATTTCAAAAGAAATACAAATATCAGATGGTATTCTTGGTGGAAACAAGCTCAGAATTCCAGTAACTATTTCTTATTTTTATTAGTATACTAGTTCCAGTCCTTAATTAATAATAAAATTAATAACTGCTACAGTGATCTGTTCAGAGAGTATATATATCTATAAATTTACTGTCCTTTAACTGATATATATTACAAAAGTGATTACTTTTAAGAAACGAACAGCAAGAGTAAGATCCTATTCTTACCAAGCTTCATTCTAAAATAATCTTTAATTATTTCCTAAGTACACTGCTGTACCAGTAAGCCAGCCCTGAGCAAACATCCTCTATAGACACAACAGCAACAGTTCTAGAGTCACCTTTTTGCTACTGTATAATGCAATCACACTTGTAACCTCCTGGTTTGAAGCCACACAAATTAAAGAAAATAACATTTAGGAGGAAGAATAATTTGAAGCTGTATCAACAGGTTTAAGAGATCTATAACCTGAAACACCACACTTAAATCAAGCTGAACTACTTTTATTTCTGGGAGTATACCATTTATACACAGACACAGTCCCTAATGCCTACAAGAAACAATGTGGCTTTTCAAGAAACACACTTACTGTTGGTTTCTGAAGCTTCGGTCTATCATCCTGTGGAGAAAACAAGAAAGAAACATTTAGACAAAATCTGAAAGCATTAAAAAAAACCTAAACCCACACTATTTATCAATAAATTCAGTTTGCAATTTATTCTGACAATATGTAAGTACTTTTCCCTAGGTAAAAACAGCCTTGCAAGAGTGCAGATGTCAGTGTATAATTTTGAGCTACCATAAACAAGATCACTTCCTTAAATAATACTTTCAGTATGCAATAAAGAAGTAAAACCCGAGCCTCCAACAAATTTCATTGGTTTTTGTGCCCATGTTTTTGCCCTTCCTTTGTCTCTAGAGAGCACACATAACCTTAGCTTATACACTGACTGCAATCATAGTAGTTTACTTCTACCTAGTCTACTGGTATCATCAGGCAAAGTCAACTAACTAGCTTTGGTCCAACGTCCACTGGACCAAAGGTCCCAAATTTTATGATCTTGAAAGTAAGCAAAACTCATGAAGTTTTACTTCGCATAGTCACATTTATTACAAAAAAGAGACCAACAGTACATAATCCTGTCAGTGCTGTATTTGCACATTAAAATAGCAAGCTGTTTGTTTCATATCAAATGAAAACAGGCACTTGCCAAACAAGGAAGAACTGAACTGATATCCAGGTTAAGAACAACACTACTGGCATTGACTGCCATCTGAACTATATGGCAAGCCTGCAAGAACCCAAATGTTTATCATAGCCGAGTTATTTCTCATTAGGAGAAGCTACACTAGTAACATTTATCCAGTGAGGATCTGAGACTGAAACAAGATCAGGGATCTTACTGTGAAATAGACCACTGAAGACAGTGATATTTATCTGGAATGCAAGACAAAACATACACAAACCAGAAGAGGAAAAGAAAGAAGCAGGAACGGGCAGTAAAGCAGAGCAGACAGGCACACTAGCAGCTTAAACCTCTAGCCAGAGGTTTTCAACTATTAAGATGCAGGAGAGTTCAACTATGCCCCTGCTGAAGGAAGCCAAGGCAGCAGCAATGCAACTAGAAATAAATCCTTCAAAACCTGAGACAGCAGAAAGGTCCTTGTTAAAAGCACAGGAAATGGTATGCATGGTATAGAAAAGAAGAAGTGACAGATGATCTGGAGGGAACTGATCATAAACAACCTGACAGTCACAAGTAGGGAACTCATACAGCTTAAAATGGGGTAAGCCAGAGAGGAGGAAGACAGACCATCAAACTGGAAGTACAATGCTTATAATAGTCATTTTCTAAACACACATATGAAGAGGACTATACTTTTAGATTCACATTTTAGCCTGGCAGACATGTATTTACAATGATGAAAGTAACATTTTAATGAAATATAAAATTTTTCTACATGAACAAACATTTATTTTTACTGGTAGAAGCATCTGAAAATTCACAAACCAACTTCAAACACAGCTTTAAAAAAAAGCATCCAAACAAACAGTCACTCTGCATACCAACAAGAAAACATTCTGACATATCACCTTCAGGGGTTACAGAGTTTCATTATAAAGCTGACAGGTACACCAGAAATGGCACAATTCCATATTCAGTTTATCCAAGAACGACGCTGTAACACAATTTAAATCAGCAAAAGATGTGACCATCCTTAATGCTACATTAATCAAATCCCTTCACATTGGGGGAACCTATCTCCAGCCCAGGTCCATCTGCAAACAGCTGCAAGACCGGCATCCAAGCAAACTAGCAGTTCTTCTTGATTTTGGTAATTTACCAGATAAATAACTACATGCAAAAACATTACAGTACACAAAATGTAATGACACTCTCACACACTCACCGGATGAAGTTCCCCAATAATAAAGGATTCTGACAATGTCCTGGCATCTGTGGAATGGCCAACATCTTCAAAGTTCTCAGTTGCATCTCCTCCAGCTTGCTCCCTGAGGACCTCTTCACCTCCTGGGTGCTGCAATTTTTAATGAGTTTGAATTTGTTACTGAAATACATTTCACATACTAAAGATAGAAATCCTTCATTTTTACATTTCTAAAATTAAAAAAAGGCAAAATCAGCTGCTAGACTTCCTAGACCAAATATAAGACTTTCTGAATAACTAGAGAGCTTTATTTACTCTCTGAAGCCAAAGTCAAGGAACCTAAGACTCTCTTTCATTGGCAACACAGTAGTAAGAGGCATTACC
Organism: Margarornis squamiger; assembly: GCA_035222235.1. NCBI lineage: Eukaryota > Metazoa > Chordata > Aves > Passeriformes > Furnariidae > Margarornis > Margarornis squamiger. The sequence continues at coordinate 92,650,394 of JAWWTY010000077.1, read as the reverse complement.
CTCAGCAATTAAAGCATTTAGGCTGTTGTGTGGAGATCCATCTGTATTTTAATAGCCTAACTATTATCTGAAGTTGTATTCTGTGTTCTCACTTCTGCAGGAAATGTGTGGTTTTATCCAAGCAGTGCTTTATACAGCAAAAGGATAAAAGCTAAAAGATATAAGCCGCAGAAAGTACATTCTAGGAAGATATAACAAAAAAAAACAAACCCCAAAAAACAAACAAAATCCAAAACCAAAACAAAACCAAACTGTTCCCAAAAAGCACAACCAAGCATTGGCAAAACAAGTTAGCAAGGTAACACACAGAATCTTCATCCTTTGAGCCTGTCACACAAGATGCTAAGGAACCTGAAGCTTCAAGTTAATCCTGGTTTATGCTGGGGGTTGGGCCAGATAACTTTCAAGGATCCTTTCCAAAAGAAATTATTGTATGAATATTGAGTAAGCCAGCTACTTCAGAACTGCTTAAGCACACCTGAAAGCACATGAGACACTAGAATAGCAATGGACTATGGAATACCAAACCCACATTGCTGATAAGACCCTTGAGACACATTGAATTCATCTCCCAGTATTTTCTAATACCTCAACCCATCACCATTCTCTTAACCTAAATCCCTGTTCTACATTAATTTTTATCCTTCCCCAGGATGCACTTTTGGGATGGTACAAAGTTCCACATTTCAATCCATCAAATAACTCTGCCTGTATATGCTGCAAGATATATCATATGCTCTAGTTCAGTGAATTTCCTCAGCTTCAAATCACTCATTCATATAACAGATAAGTAACATGACAAAAATTCACCACTCAGCTTTCAAATAGGAAACTACTACATAAACACTAGGAATGATTAAGTTGAAAGCACTTACTAGTACTGCCTTAAATTAGGGCAACCACAGAATAGATATTAGCACTTTACCAGCATCAGAGGAAATAAAAGGCTTTGGAGACTCAACTCAGTTTTTAATGCTTCTGACTACAGGATCTCAAATGATTAAAATTAGGCAAAACTTCTACTATTTAGGGTCATCTTGCCTGGGGCACAGCTGACCAGAAAGGCTATGCTTAGCCAGTAGATTAAAATAAATGGCATAAACATTCCTGCTAGTCTAGGCCATTCAGGTTAGCATTTACTTCAAATTAACCATATTAATCTCCTATCAAACCTTCTCTTGCAATAAAAATAAGATTTGTTTTTACAGATGAAGAAAACACTACTACTACCAGTTTCCAGCAGTACCAGAACTCCAAAACTTGAATCTTTGCATTAAAGGCAGACATTTATTTTACTAGACTAAGAAAGTCGAGAAATGCCGCCCCCAACATACAAAAAAACCGTCAAAATCCCAGCACAACACTTTTTAAAGAGCCAAGGTACCACAGCTATTAGGGCACGGAACTCCTACCATGACTAAGCAAAAGCAAGATTAAGCAATTGATTGAGAGATTAGACACAGCAACTGAGCAAAAAAAGGTTAAAAGAGTGCATGCAGAGTAAAGATTATGCAAGCAGATGTGTAAATATGGCAGGGTCACCAAAATCCTGCCCTTGAATCCACTCTGATAAGCATTCAGTAAAAGGACCGGACATAAGTTGGGGGATCACTCAAGTTCAGTGCCTTGAACTGGCACTTAAGCAGCCGAACTTGGGTCTAACAGGCTCTCCCAGGTATTGCCACAATTAAGTCTTCAAAGAATTCCTTCAGCAACATGGGTTTGGGGGGGGTTGTTTAGGTTAGTTTTTTAATACCATGCTATAGAATTGTGGTCCCAAAACCAGAAAAATATATGTAGCAACTTCAGCAGAAAAGATGGCACAATTCCTTGGAAAACATGCTTAGCAAACAAGGTATCAACTAGCAGCAAAAGACACCGAAGTTAAACTACCCATAAAGCACCAGTAGCATGCAAACTTATACTCATGCACTGAAATGAAACCAAACCTTACTCATACAAGCACATAAAATACTATTTACTCCAGCAAGTCAACAAGATCACATGGTTTATAGTAGTTGCCTCCCAAAAAAATTCACCGGCCAACCAAACAAGTGGATACCTACCAATATAAGTGCATCTATATTAAAATTATTTCAAAGAGTACTTTAACAAGCTACTTGCAGGTTGCCAGCTACAGAATGATCATGTACTAACTTGTGTTCCCAAATCCCTCCCTTGTGCCACTACAAAGCAATCACGTAACTTTGGGCAGCATCACTGAGGCACTCCAGCTTTTCTCTGCAGAACTAGTTTTTGGTCTAACCAGTAACTGATTCCTCTGTCTACAGAGTATTAGTCAACACAGTGACTGCAATCAACCCTCTCTACCAACCCTCTGGGTGACTATCATGTACCAGCTGAAGGGGACAAATTCACCCAAGGCTCTGTCACCACAGCTGGAAAATAGGTATTTTTTTTTTGTGACATAAGCAAGGCTAAGTACAGAGAATCACACACAGAGTTCCAAACTTAAGCCATCTCCAAGATGATGTTACCAGTAACCTACTAGACATAGCAGTACTTGGAAACTAAACACTTTGCTTTTAGATGGCACTTCTGCTTAATGATGCAAACTCACAAACCCTCTGCAAACGACTCGCACATAATGCAAGCAATTAATGAAAGATTTCACCTACCCTAATAAAAAAGAGCAACTGTAATATCTCACACAAAGGGCAGGAACTGACTTTTCTATCAAAAGCTGAGCATTTTCTATGGTTGGATGAGTTTCCCAAAGTTTGTTTATACAAGGCCTTTGTTCGTGCTTCTGCCTCGTAAACAAAGCTTGCTACCAGAATTGCTACTTTAATGAAGATCTGCTGGATAGATTCTGGAACTGGATAGGCCCACAAGACTATACAGATAGCAACTCCTAAACCAAAATACTGGTGATAAAAATAACTGAAGAGTTCTTGCAGGTAAAATTGGGGTGCAAGAGAAATAAAAAGCTTTTAATGATAAATTAAGATAACCTAGCTCATTCCTAGGACATTCCCAATATACTAACATATATAATCTAAATGACATGCATAACAGACGTCTGTACAAATCCATCACTAGTACATAGCACAGACTAATTCCTAACAGCAGCACATTAGCAAGTTTTAGATACAGCAAGTAAGCAGTTAACCTTGCTGCTCTCACCTGGGTCAAAAGTCTGAGTTACTTCATCCTGAATGCCACCACTTCTCCCCCTCACTAGAGTCATGCAAATTTCTTAGTGTCATAGTTCAAGACCGTTAAAGCATAACTACCTTAATTTGCAATTCCTGCCCCTCTCCCTTCCCATACTGGGGGAATAAAATCTAGGGTTCAGTTTAACTTTTGGGAGGTTAGCAAAGGTCTCCATCAGTGGCAATCACAAATTCACCTTTCACTTTCTGCACTACAGGGATGAGAACCAGAAAGGGGGCAGTGACAGAGACAGAAACACGAAGAGAACCTCAGCTTTATTACACAAGACAGACAGACAAATGCCTTTTTGTTTCAAGGGCTTATTCATGCAGTCTGAGAAGAGTGCTCCAAATTATTTCCATCACCTATTTAAGTTACAGGACAGAAATTGTCTGCTCGTGTAAAATGTTAGGAGCCTAGAAGAGAAGATCTCTCTCTGAGGGTATATTTTTGAAAACCATCATTAGGGTTTTAGATGAAGTGCAAAAGAAATACCCAGTAGCTGGGTGCCTGTTCTGGTTCCATATTGGATAGAGTTCCATTTTCTTCTTAAAGGCTGGTATAGTGCTATGCTTTGGATTCAGTACAAGGATAACATTGGTAAAACACCCACGCTGCAGTTGCTGCTAAGTGGTGCTTACCCAAGTCAAGGACTTTTCAGTGTCCCATGCTCTGCCAGTGAGCAGGTGCACAAGGAGCTGGGAGGGAGCACAGCCAGGACAGCTGACCCAAACTGGCCAAAGGGATATTCCATACCACAGAATGTTACGCTCCATCCATAAAGTGGATGGGGATGGTGGTGAGTCACCAGTGAGTGCTCAGGAACAGGCTGGGAATTGGTCAGTGGGTGGTGAACAACTGTATAGTGTATCATTTGTTTCTCTTGGGTTCTATTCCTCTCTCTCTCTCTCCTCTTGTCGTTACAGTTTCCCAAATTTTCTGCAATACAGGTACAACAGCCTTTGAATGACAGACATAACATACAAGTTTCTGATTTCAAGAATAGTTTTTCATGCCAAGGCCTTTTAAATACTGCCCTCCAAAAGCTGAGGTCTCTTAACTTCCTCTCCTACACTTTGATAATCAAAGTAAATTCAGAGATGAATATTCAAGTTATGAAGTTTCCCCAGTATCTGCCATTTAAAAAAAAAAAAAAAAGATAAAAGCAGTTGCTGGAATCTTGATTTCAGCAATCGTGAGGACAAGGTGTCGAAGTACACAACTGTTTTGTCCTTCAGCACTTTATTTGTATTTCAAATCATCTTTTTTAAGGCCTGCCAAGCTAGCATGGGTCACACCATGTGATGCCTCCAAAACTATTTAGCCTCACCACTCCCAACACACATACACATATCACCACCCCCAGTCTACTTATTATCTAACTTCAATCAAGTGTTCACAAAGGCTTATGGTTCCCAAAAACTAAACAAGTTCCACTAAATATCTACAAGCTCTGTGAAGACGACAGCTTGACAGAGGAAATACACCCTTTAAGTACTGTAACACAGTGAAAAGCAGCAGCACACTTTCACTTATTAAGCATGAGAACACTCTTCAGGACTGAAGCACAGTAAAGTTTTAACTTCATTATTAATAAGAAAATATTTCCATAGGTTAATGCAGTAGCTGAAAAGATTGCTTATTGATTTAAGAAGTGGGACTGGTGAGGTTAGCTTCTGTTCCCATTCCTTTACTCCCCAGTAAACCGATACTTTTACTTATTTACTACTTCAGAAGAGCATGAGTGAGGTGACCCTTTAGCAGTGCATCATTTTTAGTAGTACTGGACTTAAATTTTAGTGGCCCACATTTAATTCTTAAATATGTTAAGCTTTTCTACTCCTGAAAGGAGTTGTAAGAAATAAATAAACCTGAGTTTAACCAATAATGCTATTGAAACAGCTAACATAATCCCCACTTGGAGAAGGGTTTACTGTACTCTGGAATGAACCAGCAAGAGGCTAGCTCAAATTTCTCCTCAGCTGTCACATGTAAATGCCTCAGGGTGTCTGACAGTGTCAAAAGAATTAACATAACACTTAATAAGTTAACCAATTATCAAAAGCATTCCAAAAAAAAAGGTTTTAAAAAAGTGCCCTACAAAATATCTTAATCCGAGGGTTCCATATTACAAAAATCACCAACATAATGAGCATTAAAATATCCAAGAGCTTTCCCTACGAGTGAAGCTTGACTTAGATACTTCAGGTAAGTATTTTCAACAATCTCATTAATTACTTATCTCAGAATGACTCCAAAACGTCAGCTCCAAAACCAGCCATGTTCTACTGCAAGCTGTTTAGTGTGCAGCTAAAGTTTGACCCTTGTGCACCAGAGTGACTCAAGACATTCCCCAGTTGTCCAAAAAGCCCAAATCTTAGAAACTGAATTCTTGTGATATGCTGCTGAATTATCAATGTTGTCCTGAAGGCTGAAATTAAGATTTTCTTGAAAAATTTACATGAGGTAGTGCCTCTTAACATTTACCAATTTCACCACATGTACTGAAAGAAGAAGCTGTGCAACTACTTAAACTAAAAAGCTCATTAGATCCTGGATTTTTTTTTGTCAAGTATTTTTTTTCTTGTGTTGTGCTAGGTTTGGAGTTTCTCTGAGGTGTGGAATTTTTGTTTCCCCCTGCCAAATATGGACAATATACAATACAATTATGTATCAATCAAAACTGATTAAGTTTCCAAGAACAGGTACTTCAGTTTCACAGACTTCTGTAATCAAATTGGCCCTGTCTGCATAACCAGAGATTTCCATAACTAAAGTATGAAGAAGACCAGGGCATTACTAGATGAAAAATAGTCAAGGAAGAGTCAGTAGATCAGTTTCACAATCTGCCTTGCTGAAAAGCCAAACAATTTCCACTGACATACAGTTTAAGAATGAAATACTACCTGTGTCAACACTGCCTTTGAAAAATTGCTTGTCAACTCTTTGCAAAATGCTCAATTTCTACTTTGAATCGCAAGTGTTTACAAGTACAAAAATAAAGACAGGGCTACAGAATTACTGAGGCTTGAAATCTGTCATGTCTCTACCCATCTGAACTGTATTTTCAAAGAAGTTAATATAAGTCTACCATACACTTTTCAATTGGATGTTAGGTCTTTAGGAAGAATTTCCTCACAAAAAGGGTCATTACACAATGGAATGGACCGCACGGAGAGGTGGTGAAGGTGTTTAAGGAAAGAGTGGATGTCACACTTAGTGCCATGGTCTAGTTGACATGGTGGTGTACAGTCACAGGTTGGACTCCATAATCTCAGAAGTCTTTTCTAACCTAATTGATTCCGTAATTCTCTCTTTGCAGATTGGGAATTAATGGGAGCAAGGAAGAAAACTCTAAATATCTAAGTCCCAGCTTCATTTAAGAGTGAAAAAAATTCTCTGTATGATGTATTTCTGCATCTCCACAGAAGAATGTTTTAGTCAAATAACTAAAATACTTCTTTATTAACAATGACTACCAATGACTACACCAACTGCTCACTGTCTGTGAGAGATTGAAAACTCTAACCGCTAACTGGGAGAGAAAAACCCAACAAAACACAACCAAAGGAACTCAACCTGACTCTAGTACTCTACACTAGAGTTTGAACTTGTGCAGCTTTGCAGCACTCCTCTCCCAGCTGGCACTGAGTGGATTAGAGCGGCAGGGAGAGCACAGACCCTGGAGCAGTCAGTGCAGGAGTTAATTTTCTGAACCTGGCAGACTGTATGCAATGCCAGGTCTGCCAAGTTTTGCCAAAAAGACAGGACTAAGGTCACTCATGGTGTACTTATTCAGCAGATATGTACGCAAGCCACTGTGACCAGGTGGCTTTACTGAGAACTGGATGTAAGAATTTTTTCTTTACAGTGACAGTAGTGAGGCACTGGCACAAGCTGCCCAAAGAAGTTGTGGATGTCCCATCCTTGGGGCTGTTCAAGGCCGGGCTGGATGGGTCTGGAAGCAACCCGGTTCAGTGGATGGTGTCCCCACCCCATGGTAAGTGGGTTGGAATGAGAAGAGCTTTAAGGTCTCTTCCAATCCAAACCACTTTGTGATTCTGTGACTACTGAAGTAACTCCAAAATCTGTGATATTCCGGATGTTGTGATACTTTCCTTCCACTTTGCGAAGTTCCCTTCCTGTTTCATAGTTCAACGCACTGTAATGGTGTAAGGAAAGGAGTTGCTGACCTTATCGTTCACAAGACAATGCGGCTCCGAGTCCCAGCTGAGCCTTCACTTTAAATTCTGCTCTCAGCTGGCACACTAGAGCAAGAAGCACATCGATACTGCCCCACTCTTGGTACCCAACATACACACAGACTGTCTCAGCCCTTAACCACGACTCCAGGTTTTTTCCTCCTCGCCCTCATTTCCTGCAAGTTCACCCTGAGACTCGAAGGCCGACAGTTTTAACGCGGAGAGGGGACCACGCCCGAGCGGGGCCCGGAGCGGCCCGGGGGCAGCCCCCTCCTGTGCGGGGCACGGCGCGGGCACCCACCTCGTCCAGGAACTTGGTGACATCGTAGATGCGGTGGTGCAGGATGATCCAGGTGCTCTGGCTGTTGTTGTGCTTCTGTACCTCCTCCAGGCGGTAGTAGCGGCCCCGCCAGGACTCGCCGCCGGCCTCGCTGGAGCCCACCATGTCCCTGTGCTGTGCTGTGGTGTGGTGTCGCTGTGCTGTCCCTGTCCCTGTCCCTGTCCCTGTTCGTGCCCCGTCCCGCACCGCAGCCCTGTCCACACAAGCCAGCGCGAGCCCCGCTCCACCAGCCTATCAGGGCCCGCCCCGGCCCGCCCCGCCCCTCTCGCCGCTCAGCGCGCTCATTGGCGGAGCCAGACGCCCCTCAGGAGAGGAGCCCTCGTGCCCCGCCCTCTCCCCACGTGACCGGTGCGGGCGGGGCTCGGTGCGGGCGATGCCGCCCGCGGGCTGACCCCGACATGGTCCGGGCTGGGGGAACCTCAGCGGGAGCGTCTCTAAGCCGGGGGTGGCCGAGCGCTGCACCGCGCTGCCCGGCTGCCCGGGGAGGTCGTGGAGTGTCCCTCTTCGCAGGCGGCCCGAGCCCCCCCGGACGCGTTGCTGCGTGACGCGCTCCGGGAGACCCTGCCCTGGCAGCGGGTTCGGGCCGGGTGACCACCTGAGGTCCCGCACAGCCCTGTCACTCCTGGCCGTCCCAGCAGTGCCTCACCGCCCTCGCGGTGAAGTTTCTTCCCTGACAGCCGGTCTGCGCTACGGCCGTGCCGCGGCAGCGAAGCCGGCTGGCGGTGCGGGGCGCTGCCCGTGCGCGCCTCACGATGCCCCTGCGGCACGATGGGACCGCACACACGGGCGGGGCCGCGCCGAGCCCCGGCCCTCCCTGCCAGGGGGCCCTTCCCGCTCCCCCGTTCCCGGGGCTCCCGGCCGGCAGGGAGCTCTGCCGCCGCTCCCACCGAGCGAGCGCCCTGCGCCGCCGAGCCCGCAGCCCCGCCCGCTGCCCCCCCGTGCCCCGCACCGCCACAGGCGGCTCCCTCGCAGCTCCCTCACAGCTCCCTCCCGGGCCCCTCACGGCCCCCTCACGGCTCCCTCACGGCCCCCTCCCGGCCCCCTCACGGCCCCCTCACGGCTCCCTCACGGCTCCCTCCCAGCCCCTCCGAACGGGCCTGCGAGCCGGGCCTGCCTGTGGCACCGCCCCGCCGCCCGGCCGGGCTCTGCCAGCCGCCCAGCACCTGCTCACCCTCAGCTTTCTCTGAGGTAAAACGTGCTTTATCAGCTCTGGTCTCAGAGGTGTTTGAGGGGTTCGTACGTCGGTCTGATGAGGGCCCTCCCGTCCCCATGTCACGTCCATACACGACTTGGGTGCCTCAGCAGGAAGAGCCCCATGGCGTGATTGACCAAACCCATGGGTCGGGTTTGGTTTGGGTTTTTTTGTGGCATTAAAATTTGCCCAGCGTGGCCTGCAGGCGCTTAGGTAGCTGTTCTGCACCCTGTCTGTGTGCACAGGACAGCTTCATAGTTCTCTGAGAGAGCCATCACCACCTGCCTCTGCTTCTTTACTCTCAGTCTGACATGAGAGTATCTATGTCTCTGGCATTGCTGGTGTTCTCAGCTTTAATGAGGAGGCTCTTCATCCCATCTTCCCGGTTGTTGCTGAAAATTGCAAACATTGCTGCCAAGCTCTGCGATTTGCCTGGCTGTTCTGACTGGAAAGACAGCAATAGCCATTCTCTGACTGATGTTCTGTTCAGCTCTGCAGGAATTCAGTGATGGTTTCTAGTTCGTGTGCTGTGATTATTGACATCTAAAGGTGTAATTTCTCCCACACACATAAGGTTGTCTTACTTGCACAGAAGGCAGTTGGGTTTATTTCCTATGATTTCTTACTGGTAGTTCTTTCTTAACAGGTAGATCTGTGTTAACTGGTAATTCTCTCTTTATCCTCTCCCCTGAAGGAAGAAGCATTTTGCAAGCACTCTGTCCCATTAGCTTTTAAGATGTCTGGGAAGATTCAACTTACATGTAACACAGCGAGTGGTTCCCACGGGGGGAGTTGGCCTCGAACAGCAAGAGGGGCACTGGAATGTTGCAGCATGTGTTTTACAACATCTCTGCCACAAAAATCCCCCATAAACATTATGAAAGAAGAATACCCAGGCTTTCTTTTCCGGGTTTGCAAAAGGACAATATTTTTTTCTTATTTGTTTAAAATGGTCCTTTCCCTTGAGCTGTAGCTTTCAGAATTTTCTGATGAAGTGATAGTCTTGGCTGGCATCTTAAAAAAAATCTACTTTTCATGCTTGCTGAAAAAAAACCCTTGAAATGTGTTTTTCTTTAAGGGTAAGAAACAAGAAAACATATTATTTTCTTTTAAATTACAGTTATAAAACACTGACCTTGTGATTTTTTTAGGATATGGCTGAGGCTAATCTGTTTAATGTGTCACACTGTAAGCAAAGCAAAGTAAAATCAGAACAGCAAAGTTATTCTTGACATTGTTACTCAAAATGTATTTCCAGTTCATAGTTTTTTTATCATGCTTTACAAAATTGCTTGTCAGGTGAATATCTGGTGACTTCATAAAATTTGGAATCAAAATATTTATTTCTGTCTTCACTGTGCCGGTGAGACCATTTTCCAATGGTGTTTAATGATTTAGAGGGGGAAGAGCTATTAAAACAGCTTTTTCTGGTGTGCAGTGTTTGTTCCCAGCTTTTCGTAACAAGAGTTCCTACCTGCCTGTCTTTCTTTGAAACACTTTGATTGAGAAAGGTGCTGTGGTTAAAATGTGTCTTTTTATTCAAATAATGAAATATTAGTTTATTTTTCTTTTTGTCATAAATATTGCATTACACTAAGCCTGGCCTGTGGTGCAATGCATAGAAGCACAAAGCAGGTGTCCAACAAGGCAGGTAACAGCCATAACTTCATATTATTCCCGCTGACATGAAATTTGTTAGTACTGCATCAAAGGATCACATTCTCAGTCTGAAAGTTTGGTTCTTTTTGGTGCTTTTTAGGAAGTTCCAAAAATGAGAGGGGTGCATACATGTACATACATACATATACTCAGTATTCTTTTGTCCTTGTCTTTAGTCTGAATAGTTTGGCTTTTGTAAATGATTGTTTTTTCAAGTATAATGCATTGGGTGTCACAAAGGGATACTGAGCTGTTTTAGTTAACTACATTGCTGTATTTCCTACCTATTCTTAATCAGAAGACAATCAATTATTCCTTTATCTAATACCATATACTTACAAAGTTCTGTAAACAAATATCTGCCTTATAAAAATGAATTAATTTTTTTTTTATTTTATTTTAAGACCCAGGTGCTGCCTTGAGGCAATCACCAATACACCATGAATAAGAGCAGGCGCCAGTCTCTGTTCTTTGTCAATCTGCCAGAGCTGCAAAAACTCTGTGCTGCTACAGTAACACTGAACTCTCAGATACCAGAAGCTGAGACGAGGAGTACACAGATAAAGATGTGCAGGTAAAGAATTTTGTGGGCCATTATTTTCAGAAGCTGTCGGTGGTTGTTATTCAAATATTTTTTAGCACTACTAGAATTAACTATAATAAAATGAGCAAAATTCTTATCAGTAGCAAACTGTAAAAAAATATTTAAATAGGGATTTTTTCCTTGGACAGGGGACTTGCTGGCTGTTGGGGAGAAAAAAAAATATCTCTATTATGTTTTAAATTTCATCAGCTCAAACTAACAAGGCCGCATACTTCAAACTGATAAATGGTTAAAATTAATCTCTGTTCACCTGCAAAGCTGGAAGGCTTCATGTGGGTTGAGACTAAGTGAAAAGAATATTTGGAAAGCAGATGTATGCTTCTTAGCATTCACCAAGCATTATGTCATTCCCTTTAACAAAAAAGGGTAGAAGTGAGAAATTCTGACAAAAGTAATGCTTTTGGAGAGTTCTGTTCCTGTGCAAAGGCCTGTAGTCTTTGTCTTAGACCATCGCACATCTTCTAGAGCAAGTAACTTGGACTAATCCGATTTATTATACTGATCCACTGAAAACTAATTAGAAATGGAAAGCATTATGTTTGCAGAAGGTGAGGAAAGTAAATTTAAGGTGAGAAAATCAAATGGGTAAAACTAGTTTTTAATTTTTTTCTCACTTATCTTTTTTTATAGACAGTTATTATTCCTGTATCAAGAGATCCTTTCTGCACCTATTATTGGAACACTGAATCAAATTTCGGTTGTAATGGCGGTCAGTATCATTGTGTAAATAAGTATCTGTACATACATACTGCTACAGATGTGCAGAATGCACCTCACTCAAAAAAAAAAGCAGCAGTATGTTTTATTGAGGTAAAATAATAATTTGGCAGACTTTGATGAGTTTGATGGAATTTAGCAAAGTTTTAACAGTGGTTTGGCAAGGTTCAATAAGTTTGATGGCAAGATTTGCCTTAATAATTACTACATGGAAGAAACAGAAAAAGGAAAATTGAGTTAGAATGACTCATACAGAGACTAGAGGTGCGAGGAGTATGGAGTCCTCCTATAGGTTCAGAGTGAACAATACAACGTTTATAGTACCTGAGTAGCTGCATGGTATTAATTCAGCATCTGATCAGCCACTTACTCCAGATCACAGATAAGAGATCTCCTGGCCTTGGGTAAGGAAGGATCTCTTAGTTTCAGGTACAAAATCTCTAACCTTGAGAGGGGTCTCTGCTCAAGGGGAGAGTCACCTGCCATGCAGGCCAGCTGTTGTACAGGCTGACATTCAGTGAGAGCTCAAACTGGGCCCCTCCTGATTTGATTATTGAAAGGGTGAAGTAGTTGACTCTCAGTCAGTGGTATAGGCAAGACAGACGTCTTTGATTTAATGCTGATATCTTGTTCTGGTTATCTTGTACTTTTGGGTTTCGAAAACACCTCTTGAAATATTTTTCAAGACATCTTCACTCCCTTGTACATGAGCCAAGGACTTTGCTGTGTGCAAGCTTATCCCAAAGATGTGAGATCTGTTGCTTCTTGATCAGCCTGAACCAAACTATGGCTAAGGGTCAGTTGTATTTGTTATGCATAGGTTTATGTTTCTCCAAGTGTTTTGTTTGAGAATCAGGGATAAGTAAAAATATTTAATTTAAAGCAAACTTTTATTTTTGTGCATTAGAGATGTAGAGGAGACCCTAAGTCCTCTACTCTTTTGACTGAAATGGCCTTTTCAGATTGTGAACCTTTATGTGGAATGGAATGAACTCAGTTGGTAGGACGCCACCCAATTCTCCATGAGAGAAGCAGAGTTCTGCAATTTTGCTTTGGACAGACTTTTGCTTGCTTGTTAGTGTATCTTTAGCTAGAAATGAGATTACACTATGACAAATATGTGAATTAATTTTAGTTTTCTCCTGTAAAATACAGGAGAAAGTGTTTGCTTAATTATTCTGTAGCATATTTTTGAAGGCACAGTCGCTGTTGCACCAGAATTTAATTTAGGATTTGCTAAAACACCTCTTAATTCCAGACACTTAATTTATTTTTTAATGTTATTTTTAGATACCATTTTACAAATCAGGAATATGTCAAGCCTATGCAGAGAGACAAGGAGCTACTGTAAGTGCTGAAATATGACGTAGTTCTTAAGACTGTTACATTTGTCTGCAATTGCTGTTGCTAGAGATGAATATTTTTCATAGGCCATGCAACTTGAATTACAGAAGCCAAGTTTCAGGGTGAAAAAGTTGTCCCATAGACAAAATGCATCTTATAAATCTGGGTATAGTAAGTGTATATATAAAAGTTTTTAGAAGTTCCTGAACAACTTTCCTAGATTTCTCAATTGCAGTGGGATCCTGATCCTGCATAGGGGCATTGGCAACCTGCCCTTCAGGCCAAAGACCTGCAGCTCTCCTGTTGGTGTCACCCCCTCCACCAGCAGATTCCACAGTGGGGGATGTTCAGACAGCTCAACTGTCTCCCCATTCACCTTTGGGTTTACCCAGCCTGTACAGGACATTCTCGGAGAAACAAAGCAAAAGCACAGAGAAGAAATTGAACCCCTGAGCTTAACAGCTGATCTATTTTTAGACCATTATATGTATGATCTACTATCTTCTAATATGCAGCATCTGTGGGGTTTATGAATGTATGTGTGGATGGACTAGAATTGCTGAGTCAAAAGACTGTAATCAAAGCCAGTAGCCCTCATAATTCCTTTGCACAGCCAATTGGGTGTATTTTACTTTGTTCCAAGAAGTGCAAATGCTTATCCAGATTAGTAAGACATGTACTGTTCAGATATGCTTATCTTGCAAATCTGCTTTATATTGATATGTGTAGCTTACCTGTCATTGTTAGGTTTTCCAATACCAGCAATTAAGAAGTGTGAAGTATATTTAATAACCATGTGCTGCAAGCAGTTCCTTGCAGGATCTCATTAGAAACATCCCTTGTGGTTAATTCTTTTTAAGCCATTATAATTTTTTTCTTGACCAGTGCTAATGGTCAAGAGAAAGTTCTGCAGAACAGGGAGTCAGGCAAGTGGTGCTGCTGGGTGAGATGCATTTATCTATTGTGATTGTAAGAAAATGCCTCTGGTCTTGAGTTTGACAGCAGAGGTAATGTCAATTTTGGATGTTGTGCCTATTATCTGAAAAGAGTTGCACATCTAGTAAAGTACTCCAGATAGTCAATCTTTTCTCCAAGTCTGTTACCAGTCCTGTGAAAACATTAGAGGAGCTGTAGTGTGCCTTACTTTGATGATGCATGAAATCTAAGTGCCTACATCAAATGCTGCACTAGCTTCCTCTTGTAGCTAAGTAGATGAAAAGTGGAGATGTGTGATGTACACTAGGATTTAGCTCCAAGAGGCAGTAGCAGTATATTTGTTTAAATTTTGACTGAGGCCTTTGAAAAAAATCTGTTAAATTATTAATAATGTATGTTTCTCTTTTTCACTGTTATTAGCTAGAAGCACCACAAACAGTTACTCCAGCCATTCTCCAAACCTGTCTCTCCTACACACTTACAGCCAGACTTGCACCAAAGTGGAACAAAGCTGGTCATCTCTTGGTGCAAGGTATTTGACTTACCTGGGTCAGGGATCAAACATTTAGTTTTCAGTTCTTTATTGGTGCAATTATTTTCCATAATTTAATTTCCAAATTATTTCGTTCATTATAATAAATTCTTTCATTACTTTATCCTATTATTTTTTTCTTTAATTGCATCTTTATTGTTCCTTTATCTAAGTTCAATGATTCAAGTTAATAAACTGAATGGACATGAATGGACATGCCATTCATGTTTTCATCTTCTTTCTTATCTTTGTAACAGATAATAACTATTTCAACTGAATGCAATGTACCAGATTAATAATTTCCAAGCCAAATATTGTTGAACAGTGAATGTCTTCTAAAAATTGGGCCTGTTTTTCAGATTCCTGCTCTCAGCAGAGGCACTTCTGCATGGGGTTTGTAGGCTTTTCTAATACAGATATGTTTTTTTGTCAGACCCTCTCCTTCTCTGTCTTTTTAGATGATACTTCCTTTGTCTGACATCTCTCTACTAGGTCCTATGTAGGATAAATGTGAATTACCAAAGTATGGAAAATCAGATGTTCTTCAGATACTGTGGTGTGCTCGTAATAAGTAGAGCAATTGTATACATCATTTCAAATAGACTCTGAGAAAAGTGTGTATGTTGTTTTCTTATTTCCAGCCACAGTATCCTGTTCTCAGGAGCTTCACAATATGGCTCTCAGAATGAAATCAACTGATTCAGGAGTAGCTGCTAGAAGTAGAGGGCTAGATGGTAGCTGATATAAAGCTTATTTCAACAGACATTGACCAACAGCAATGTGATCCTGATACATGCAGCTTGTCTAATCCTTTATGTTGCTAAAGCTGGGCAAAACTGATGATATTTGGTAAAATATGTAGTAATACTAGCAATAGGATACAGATTTGCTTTTGATTGTGAGAAATTTATTAATTGTTAGTCAATTTAAAAAGTTCTATGTTCCTAACTCAATTAAAAGTAGTACCACCTTACAGGGAGGGAAAAGCGATGTGTAAATTGCTGTCCACTAATATACTTTTACATATCTTTCTTTTTTATAGAAGATATTCATGAATCAGTTAAAAGTTAATGGATAAGGGGGGTTTTCTCTCCTTAAAAGGAACCCACCTTTCAGCATTCCTGACGCACAAACAAAACTGTGTGATTTCTATTTTTTTTTTTTTAACATAAAGACTTTAAACATATGGTTTAGAAAATAATGCCTATCTATTTTATTTGTTAAGGAAAAGACTTTTTGTCTCATTCAGGAAGGCAGAATGCTGTGGGTAAGTACACATTCTATTAATGGTAAATGTAAGAAAGCAAGGTGTACTTCCATGATCTTGGTATTACCAACACAGTGTCTTCGGTTTTCGTTTTGAAATAACTTCTGCCAAAATACATTTGATGGCAGATGATACTCTGTGTGTAATAATTGTCAGCTCAACTGAACCTTTGAAAAATTACCCACAAAAAAGGTAATTTTAATGCTATTAATCTTCAGCCATAGGTTGAAATTTGCCAGTTTAAAGTTATGATTATTGCAATTAAATGCACTTGTCTCAAATGATGAGTCTTGCAAATGATGTGAAATAATTCTGTAATATCTGATAAGAAAATGAGCTATAGTCACTGTCCAGTATGTGCTACATTTGCCTTTCACAAAACTGAAGTCACAAAGCATACTGTTGAACTATTGCAAAAATTACAAAGTAATACTTTTATTCCAGTATAAGAGTTAAAGATTATGTTTGGGGATGTTGGAGTCTGAATTTATAAGAGGGACATATGTTGAGGAACTCAGAGCTGGCTGAAAATTCTGGAGGTGTGTCAATAAATGCTTGCCTTGCTCCTACAGTCTTTCCTATTGACAACTTCTGGATGCATAATACTGGTCTGATTGACTCAATGTAACAAATGGTTATAAGAACTACATTTGCTTTGAAAATGGATGTTTGTGTATCAAGGAAATGAGTATTGAGCATCCAGTTACACAACCAGCCTTGAGTTTTTAGGAAGATGTACTGCATGATAGTAATTCATTATTATGTTTATTTTTCATAGTTAAAATGCACATGATTTTAATTTCCATGCTGAGAAAGTCTAGTTTTTTGATTTTCAAATGCAGCATTTTCACTAACAATTACTGTAAATAAACATTTGGGTTAGCTTTCTGCCTAAGAGATGAATTGTAATTCAAAACAGGGCTTTGTGCTTTTTTTTTTTTAATTTAGTTGTAGACCTCAATGTGTCAGAGAGACAACTTTGCATCAGTGTGGAGGCTTGTTCCATTCGGTTGCCACCCCCTGAGGTATAAGGCAATTATATTGTCTTTGACTGTGTTTGTCTTGTTAATCTCATCATCTGTTCTGTTTGGTGACTTCCAATTAGCATGACAGGGATAGAAGTGCCTATTTCTGATTGCACTGAGACATTTATTGTATTCATTGACTATATGCTCCTGTTATAAGAGCATGACATCTGTATTCTATCTATATTGATACATTCTAGCAAGCATTATAAAGTTAAGATTTTGTGCTAAGAGACCTTTCAAAAATGCTAACAGAATATAGTAGTGAAGTGTCTTTGTGATTCTAGATTTCCTTCTAGCAGTGTTTTCTAGAAGGCATTCAGTCTCAGTGTAGTACATAGACAGTTTTGAGTAACAACACTGAAGCTACAGATGAGTTGTCAGAACCATGCTTAAAGTCTCTGTGTATGATTATCATGGAATCTGCTTCATTTTAGATGCAGTTTCCAAAATACTGGGGCAAACAGGACTATGCTGCTTGTAAGCGTAATAAATAAATTGTTTAAGAAATCATGGTTGAGTTTGAAAACTTACCTCCTTTGTGATAGCCATGTCACTTTTGGTGAGTATGGTCCATGCATGCAGGGGCATATTTGTCAGGCTTGATGATTTCTTCTAAGATTAGTATTTCTGATCCAAACTCTTCTTTCTTAGAATAGAAGAATAGGATTTCTCCTGAGCCCTGCCTGGGACAGCATAAACATTAAAGCTATCTATAGGAATCCAATTCCCAAATGATAGAGACCAGTGATGGAAATGATCATGATGTGGCTTCATTATCAGCTTGATCCTTTCAATGCCTTTCTAAAACAGAAATGTCCAGATTTTCCTGTCAGTGAATAAATGCAAATCCTGGTGGACCATAGAATGATAAAATGTTCCTCAAATCTCAGTCTTTGATTGTCTCCTACAGTCAAATTTTGATGTTGTGAAAATGTGTGGTGTTTTTAGACTTCTCAAATGATGAAACTGCATGTCTCAATAATTCTGTTGCTTGGATATTTGCACTTGTTTAGGCAAAGTGACATACACAGTTATTAGAATGTCAAACATGGGTTTCTGATTTGAATTTTAAAAAATGTGCATGGAAGTGAGACAGCTCTCAATTTGAGAAACTCCTGTACTCTTACTTACTAAAACACTTCAAATAAAGTTTAAATCTCACTGATTTAAACAAACTTTAAACCTTGTATAGCTTATGGAAGTGTAGACTCTAACATAAGCTAATGTGCAATTTGGTAACCTGATAACAGGAATATCTTCTGAAATAACCAGTCTGTGAGAGCTGATAAAATAAAAATAATGTATTAAGCTTCAGTGTATTGCAATACATAACTATTTTTGAAAATTTTAGTTTTAGACTGCTGTAGAAGTATTTGCAAATAACTTTTTTTTCTGTTTTAAGCTGGGAGATTTTGATATTGCAGCAAACACTGTAAAGCTGTTTGACAGCGATGAAAATACAATTATTCACCAACATTCCATATTAAGTAACTGGTGCTATGTTTTACCAAGGTAGGAATCTGTTTACATTTCAGCAGAAATAAACAATTTCTGGAATGTTTGCCCTACAAACTGAATTTGATGCTAGTGATAAGAACACTTAAGTTTGCAGTCTGTTTTACAGATTCAGGAATCTTTTATTTTTGTCTTTTACTATCTCAGTGTTATGGAAAATGAGAAAAATTAACCAATGAATCATAAATTACACATCTAAATATTGTTTCAATTTTGTACTGCTTATGTGGTATGCCAAAGCATCAATTTTTCTCAAGTACAATTTTAGCAGAACATGTCAATTTAAAGAAAAAATATTTCCATCTTTGCCATAAACTCTTTTGACTTTTGCCTATGATTTTTCATCATAAAATATGAGAAGCAATGATATATTTGCCTTTGTTTTACATTCACTGGTAGTGAGTGTTCCAGACAAGAGAAATTAGACTTGTAGATGCCAAGTTCTTTTCTACACTTCAGGAGATATTGCTATTGTTATGTCATAAACTTATGAGCTAAAGGTATTAGTCCTCAAAACATAAAAATAATCTGTGAATACTTTGAATGAAAACTTTTTTCCCCAAAAGATCAGTATATTTTCAGCTGGACTTTTATGACTTTTCTAAGCATCCCTTCTTTACCTGTGCACAGCATGAAAATGGGTCAGATCGTAAACATCAGCCACATAATTCCTCCAGAATCTCCTTTCCGTTCATATAAAGATTTTCAGATGCACTGGAAGAGTCTGGTAAGAAGCATATACAATTTTCACTTTTCCCTTCCTTTTTTTTGTGCCTGTTGAGTTTGTATTTCTAATACATGTTTGTGTTTGGCTTTTTAAAGTATGGATATATTCTTCCTGAGGAGCTTGAAGAGAGAAAAATATACTTGAGTGTTTACTTCAGACCAATAGGGGAAAGGTTCTTTACGTATCCTTTCAGAATATCTTTGTTGCGTTTCCTCTACTACATTTCTAGCAAAGCTCTGCTTTTCATTTTTGAGTGCACCACATTTTCTTCTTTGATGATTTTATAGAAGTCAGTACAGAATTGTTTGTCTTTAGTTAATTCTCTGTCCGAGTATTGAATAACAGTAAGTCAAACAGAACAATTTGCTTCACGGCCTCTGTAAACATCATAATGCCACTCTAAATCGTGATGTAAAAGAAAGTGTTAAATTCCTGTAAAAAGATGGCCAACAAAGATTTGTTTAAAAGAGAATTTTCCTGCCTGGAAAGACTGGACCAAGGATTACTTACATTGAGTAACCTTTACTGCTGTAGGCTAGTATGGTATAATCACGCTGAAGTCCTGTACCTTTGTAAGCTTCAGTACCTTAAGAAACTAAGTGGTTTTGTTCATCTTTTTAGAAAAGCTTTAGACCTGTTCATGTTTTCTTCACAACGAAGATGATTAGTAATTGTAAAAACATAAAGAAACTATGTGTCCCTTAACACTTACTCAGGTACCCTTTAAGTTGCATTCGGAGTCAGCCAGTGCAGTATTTCCCTAGGACAGATGCAGAAAGTGTAGTGAACTCTTTTCTTTCTGACATGAAGAGCAATCTTTCACAACTATGTGGATTTCCAGTAAAGATGACAAGTAAAGCACTTTATGCTACACAGGAACTCTCTGGGGCTGCGGTGCGTGTGAGGTTTTTTTATAAACAATTCATGGCATGTAGTTCATCATGGTATGAAGAGGTCTTTATCATATTCAGAGCACAGTAAGAGCTTATAACTATGCTTTTCACAACAAACAACTATCAATGCTTTAATGTTTAATTAAATATGTAAATTACATTGTTATTTGCCATTGCTATGTTATTATTCATATCACAAATACATTAAAAACATTGACTTGGTATTGCTATCAGTATTTGCAATTCTATAGATGCTTTTTAACAGTTGAATATCCAGAACTTTTTCAGATCTCTTTCATAGCAATTATAATATTAGTAGTAGTAATAATAATAGTTATTATTACTATTACAAAGGCATGTAGTGACAGAACAAGGAGGAATGGCTTTAAACTAACAGAGGGTAGGCTCAGATTAGATATTAGAAAGAAATTCTTTACTATGAGGGTGGTGAGGCACTGGAACAGGTTACCCAGAGAAGCTGGGGATGCCCCACCCCTGGAAGTGTTCAAGGCCAGGCCAGATGGGAATTTGAGCAACCTGGTCTAGTGGAAGGTGTTGCTGTCTCTGGCAGAGGGGCTGGAACTAGATGATCTCTCAGGTTCCTTCCAACCCAAACCATTCATGATTCCAATTATTATTATTATTATTATTATTATT
>JAWWTY010000077.1:92578942-92629504 GCA_035222235.1 Margarornis squamiger | reverse complement strand
ATTATTATTATTATTATTATTATTATTTTAAAAAGTTATTAAAACAGAAACTTTTGTGAACTTAAGCTTTTAAAAAAGTCAAAGGGTAAGATTTACTCCATGTCTGGTGATGAGAAGGAGGTAAGTAATCAAAACTCCTTTAATTTGAGGTTGTGACAAAGGCTGAGACTCAAATTTCTTTGGTAGGTGTAAAAGAAGAAATGAAGTAATTAATTCTGAACAAAAAATAGTGACAGAAGTTGCAGAGGTTCTAAAATACTATAATCCTCTTTCAGAAAGCAGTTCCTGTTTATGTCTCCTCAGTGATCAAAGCTAGAATGGCTCCTCTGTGTCATCTACAGTTTTTAGAGACAACCAAACTGTCTTGCTCAGAATACAGATGCTCTTAGAAGTCTTAAGAGACAAGGAGCCCTGTCACTCAAACCTTCTGCAGATCACCTCAAAAGGGGTAGACATTATCCAGCTGGAAAGCACTAAACCAAGATAGTGACTGTAATTTAAGTCTTTCCTTCTGAGAAATACGATATTCCAGCACAGTTTATAAACAAAGAACTGGAGGAGATGAAAAGAACAACTTAATTTATAGTGACAACTAAATGTTGTTTAAAAATATAGTAATTCTCATTCAAAATAGGGAAATGTATGCTTATATATTGTGTATTAGATTGATGTCATGTAGTGATGCATTAGATGGCACTATAAGACTTTTAAATCCAGTTAATTCAATTTAGCAACTCTTGTTGTATTTCAGGAAATAAAATCTAAGCATATGAAGTTGGATAGTGAGATGGTTTGTGTAGTATCTCTAACGCAGGCTACTCCAAGGAACCCGACTTTGCCTAGAATTCCTTCACCATGCAGTACGGAAAACAGCCACTGGATGGAGCGTTTGATCAAAGAGCCAGGAGCACGCAGTTTTTCGAGTAGCAGTGAGGGCGCAGGAGAGGTTAGCACTGAAGCAACACAGAAATCAATGAATAACAAGCAAATACCAGGAGTACCGGAGTTGCCAGTTGCGAAATCTTTAGAAATACCTGTAAATTCAGCCTCTGAACTCCCTCCCCCAAAAGTCAGCAAAATTATACCAATTTTCAAAGGAAGGTTGATTCAAATGAATGGAAAGACAACAAATCAAACAGATAGGAAGAAAAGGGAAAATACTGAAAGACATTCACCAGTAAACATTATGAGTGTTTCATCTTCTGTGCTGACGGTGCACAAGTCCAGCATAACTCAGGTTTTCAAACACATTCAAAATTTGCCAGTCAAAAACCCCACTGACAGCAGCATATTTCAGGGAATGAGAATGAAAACACACACAAAACATGGTACTCCTGTATTTCGACAGCAAACAGAGTCCGGTGGACAAATTAATAAGTCTGATTATTCTGAAAACTCAGCTTCAGGTGAGAATTCAAGGGAAGTCAATCACAAAAAGGCAAATTTTCCCTTCATTCTTAAGAAGGTTGGGCCAGTGCTTCAGAAATCGAGCACCAGTCTGAATACATATGAATGTCCCAATTCCAGTGCAAGAGGAAAAAAGTTTCCAAGTCAAAATACCATGCAAGTTCTTGAGAAACAACACCCATCAAAGGAAGTGCATTTGCAGATTTGTAAATTAGACAATGAAATGACAAATTCCAGTTTATTACTGCAACAAACAAAGAGATCAAATAAAGGAGAGGGGTTAAATATTCATGAATCTCTCTGCAAAAATATAGTTTACATCGCCAATAGTGAAGAAAGTACAGCATCATGCCATTCTAAGGATTATACTGCTAAGACAGCCAGTCATCATTACAAATCTAACTTTGAACAGGTACAGTAAATAACAGGGCTCATTCTCACTGGTTCTCACAAATTAGGTATATTCAAAAGTAACATTAAGCAATAAAGAGCATGAGTTTCATCATGTTCTACCATCATTCTCAATACAGTTTTCTAAAATTCTACTGTATAAGTTAATGTTTTCAGCCTCTGCTGTTTTTTTTTTTTTTTTTTTTTCTCTGAAAGGGAAGATGCTATAATGTGTTATGTGAGATACACACTTGTTTTTTTGGGACTTTTAAGGTAAGATAATTCATTTCCCTTTATTTAAGACAGTTTATCAGACTGCCAAGATCTTGTGAGGTTAATATGGTAAAATATTTTGGTGTTCAGTATGTCTTCATATGAAATCATATTAATGGACTAATTTCTTCCTCTGGAAGGAATCTTAAACCTCATTGATTGTGCAGTGCTGTCAGCAGTTGTGTGTAAGGCATTGTGCTGTTAGACAGACATGAAAGTTTTGCAAATACCAGTTTAATTACAGTTTCAAAAAAAGCACAAGTTGCAACAGGAAAAAATCCTGCTGGACATAAGGAAAAAATCTTCAGAGTGAGAA
This sequence comes from Margarornis squamiger, assembly GCA_035222235.1. Classification (NCBI taxonomy): domain Eukaryota; kingdom Metazoa; phylum Chordata; class Aves; order Passeriformes; family Furnariidae; genus Margarornis; species Margarornis squamiger. The sequence continues at coordinate 92,627,118 of JAWWTY010000077.1, read as the reverse complement.
TGGTCAAGTACTAGAACAAGAGAGGTTTTTTGGGCGGTTAGTCTTTCAGATTCTCAGAACTTGACTGAAAGAGCCCAAAGCTAGGTGATCTATCTTTGAAATTAGCTCTCTTTTGAGTAAAAGTCATGATTACATGACAGCTAGAGTACTACACATCTAATTTTTCTATGATTCTTTTCACATTTCAATAAAATAAATAGCTGAGCAGATTTCAGTGCCATTTTTAGGAGGATGGTATCCAATATATTGGGCTGATGGATGAAATGTCTTGTGCTTATCATTTTTCGCATCCATAACATGTAATTTGGTAGGTTATCTCAACTTTGTGTTATGAGGGCACCTTTTGAAAAAGACAATTTTAGCAATTAGGAAACTTGTTCAGAATTTTGTGGGGGTCTTTTGCTAATGAAGGTATAAACTTCTATCCTTTCAGATGATTACAGAGAACAAGTATCTGACATGTGAAACACTAACTTCACCAGTCAATGAGAGCAATATGGAAGCATCTGTAAAGAAAGGTTGTGCCAGAAGGAGACAGGTAAACCCCCCCACACACAACCACCTCTTAATCGAGTCCAGAAGGACCTAAATTAAGAGATAAAAAGAAAATCTAAATTTATTTTTTCATCTTAGCATGTTCCATTTAAAATGAGCACACTAAGAAATCTCTTTGAACCTACTCTGGATAAAATTAACCATAACCAGGATAAAACTAACTAACCATTGACTATGATAATGTTACTTCAGTTGTTCATTTAAAATGTTTATCTCCAGAAAAAGATACTACTAAAATATTTAATGATTGTTTCTGAAGCAGATTTTCTGATTCTACAGAAAACAGTTTTATTCTGCCCAGTATAACTACTGGCATTTAAAGGGCTTGAATTCAGCACTGTTCTGTAGAAATGACTTTTTGTTATGCTTTTAAAGCCAAATACAAGACAATTCTGGAAGTTTTAGCTGTAATTAAAAGAACACAGTCTGTGCTTTCAGTGCAGTTCAGAAAAGTCCAGTATAGCAACCCCAGGGGCCTGCTGCAGGAACACACTCATAAGTTGGAGCTCGAGCTGCAGCAGGGGAGGAGTTGGTGTGGGAAGCGCCAGCCCAGCTGCTCTGAGCTGGCCCGATCCAACTGCAGCTGGGAAAGGCCCTTCCACAGGACCACAACTGAGTCACTACTTACAGGCCCAGCACTGCAATGCTACAGCAGCAGAGTCAGTCTCACAAAGAGAAGAAAATCAGCAACTAAAAATACCTGTGGTTATAAGAATAACAACCCCAGAGGTCTGAGTATTGAAGGGAGACTTCCACCACAATACAAATTAAGGTGCTGACGTCCTTTGCCTGCCACTGGGAATGACTCAGACACACTATGGCTTGTGAGCATGGAACTACCTCTACCACCTGGGCAGAGCAGACAAACAGAAAACTTATAGCTGGTCGGGCAGCACTGCTGGAATGGGGAAGGGGTGCTGTCCTGTCCCAGTCAGGAGTCACAAATGCCTCATGCATTCCTCACTCTCCAGGCAGACTGTGAGTAGCGTAGGTACCTGCCTGAGCCCTGCAAGATAATTTTGGGAATTGTCAGGAGACAGCAAGTTCTATCTGCCTGCCTGCCAGGCTGCCAGTGCAGCACTGCCACTTCTGGACTTAAGCATGGTGGATGTACAGTTCACAGGGGAATTTCAGCTGGAGTCTCAGGAATAGGAGAGGAACTCATCTGTTAGCTGGGGTAGCGATGGACACTCTGGTGCTCATTAGTCTGATTCCTCCTCTCCAGATTAAAATTCAGTGGTGCTAACTGGGGACACTACTAAACACTTCTCTGAAGAGTAAGCCTTAGTCATTATCTCAAGTTTGGACACAAAAAAATGATCAGTTGTTTTGAAAGTCATGGTTGCCAGCATGTTAAAGGGTATTTTCAAAGTAGCTCTGGTCTTAATTACTTAGCAACTGTACATATAAATTATATTTATGTTGGAAAATAGGAACTTTTATTAATTACTTCCCATTCAACTAAGCATTTCACTAGAAACAACTTTTTTTAGTTGAACTGTTGGCTTAGTATTACCGCTTTGTTTGTTTTACCAGTTTTTGCACTTTTTTTTTGTTTGGTTGGTTGTTGTGAGCAGAAAGAAGAAGGTTATTCAAAGTTAAAGAAAGCCAAAAGAAGTAAGCCTTCTACTTAGTATGTTCTGGAGCATTGAAAGAAAACTCTCGGTATGCTTATTACAAATTTTAAATATTTTTCTTTTACTAAAATGATATCACGTGTCTGTAACAGTTCTAACTCTTTTGGATCATCATGATGATATCAGCTGTCTACAAAGGAATCACTTTACTAAAGAAATGGTGCAGGATGAAGTTGATCATGGTAGGCAATGCTTAAATTCTGGAGTGAAAACAGTGTCTTCCATAAAGGGTTTAAAATATGATTTCTAAGCATCCCTCTGATGGGGGTTCTTCATTGGTGTTGATGATTTAAGAAAAAAACTAGGGCTAAAATAACTTCTGCTCTTGGATGGGTGCCTAAATTTTGATTCTGAAAAGCTTTGCTCTAAATTCCTCTATTATATATTACTACACATGCACTCAGAATACATGATTTCATTTGAACACTTGAAAATTACTTGTAAGTTTTCAAATTTACTGTGTACTAAGATTTATGGGCAAGAAGGCCTTACAATGGAATGCAATGATGTAGTCAGCAGAAATTACTTCGTTCTATAATTCATGACAATAAAAACATTTTTTACTATTATCTTTCAGAAAGGGTCAGTGTTTATGACTAATGTGCCAGGTTGCACAGCCTCGTGACTTGTCCAGGAAATCACAGCATAATACTAATCTTTTTATTTTGCTGGAGTGTGTTAATAAAGCAATGTGAAAGAAGTATTTAACATTTTTAGATGCTGAACATGTCATTCTAATACTAAATCATCCTCATTCATTTTGGTTTTACCCATATGTAGACAATCCCCCACTCTCTGGGGACAGACTCCTGCTTTTCTTTGGCATAAAAGGAGTAGCTAGATGTTAAGCATGAGTTTGAGACACCTCTCCCCCTGCCCTCATATTTAAGGGCCTGCACTATGCTGGGTACAGTGTCCTTTTTCAAGGCCATGTAGCTTGAGCCACTGGAACCTCCTGAGTTGTCTTTTGGTTACTTCTATGATCTAAACTTCTGTGTTTTCCCCCATTCAGGTTCCCAAGAGGGCAGTAACATACTTGAGGATCTCTGAGCTCTGTGTATTTTGCTCCATTTCTCGTTGGTACCTGTTTCGTGATGAAAACCTGAGGATTAAATACAGTCAAATGAAGCCTTGTATCATCAACTTCTCCAGACAGTTCTGGTTAATAAAACTCTAATAAATGTAGAAATTTAGCTACATTGTTTAGTTTTTGAATCAATTATATTTGCCCTAGTACTTGCTTACACAGTTAATCATTCTTCCAAGTTATTTTGATGTTTCAAGTCTAGTTTTTAAACATATAATATTTAATTCTTTGCTATAATCTCTGGGCCACTTTGTTTCATCAGTAAAACTTTCCTAAAGAAGTTTTCCTTGTCAAGTCAAATCCTTAGAAAATAAACAATAATTTTATTCTTAGGGAATAACCTGAAGGCTGAATTTGATTCAAGCTTCCTAGTTCATGTTGTAATTTTTGATTAATTTTAAGAAATGAAACTGCTCTGTAAAAGATTTTTTTAAAGCTTAATTGACAAGCCATTCTTCAGGAGTTCATGCAATAGTTGCCCTTTGAATAATTTTATCGCCATAAGTGTATGTTCAATGAGCTACTTGAAGGTGCAGTTACAAATATATACACATATATATGATTGTTGCTCCATAATCACTGTTTTAAAGTGAACATTACTGTGTTACCTGGAACATAATAGTTGAACATCACCATAGCTCCTACACTCAAGCATTATAAAACTGAAGTTTAACACTTGTTTTGGTTATACGTTTGCAAATCTTTTTTTCCTAAAGGAATTGATGCAATAGAACTTTATGTACTTTATGAAAAATTTTTAATGTTTATATTGCCATATCTGTATTTTTATTTACCTCATTTTTCAAAGCAGGATTTTTGCCCTATTACTATGACAACTTCTGTTTTGTTTTGTTTATTTCTTGAATGATGACTGTTAACTCTAATTTCATGGTGCAAGTGTTTAAAAGGAAGTGGGCACTTCAACAACATGTCGTTTTCTCATACATAAAAATACAAGCCAAGACAAGTATCACAACACTTTGAGTGTTGTGCTCAGCACGAAATCAAATTGTATTTACATTCTGTCTGGAAATTGGTATATAAGGCAAATTTTCAAATGCTCGGTACTAGTTACTCTTTTAGGTTTAACTATACATAATTGATCATTTTCTTGTCCTACAATTTATAAAAGCCTGTAGAGCAGTTGCATTTCTACCATGCTATATAAATTAGTGCTTTATCTGATCTGTTTACTACTGTTGCTTTTAAAATGCTGTCAGTTGCCAACATTTGCCTTGTATTATCATAGAATTAACTTTGCACTAATCCTGCATCTTCTAATGTTTACACTGCTTTGTGTTATCTGTTACAATACTCAAAATACAGAAAATTTGATTATTGCATGTCCAATGTTTTCCATTTAAAATAAACTATCGAATTACTCATCCATCCTAAATTGCCAGCTACTTCCTAGTCTAAACTGTAGGAGAGAACCCTGTTATTCCACACACTCCTTGTAAATGTATGGGAAGGTGTTGATCGTGAGTGGCACTGTGCTGGGTGCAGGAGTGATGCTCATGGAAATGCCACTAATGGGGAGGATGGATTAGTGCTGTGACTACCTTGGGAGGATTTGGTGACGCCAAAGGAACCTTTGCTGCTGCCTTGCCCTTCAGTGTTTGTAAGGAGGGATTGTAAGAGCCCATCCCAGTTTCTGCTTTTAATCAGTTCTTACTAACCTGGTACAATACCCTCACTTCTGGCAGGTACGCAAACCTATCAAAGCACAGGAACTCGACATCTAGGCCCACCTGGAGCCTCCAGTGTGATATCTGCTGGCTTGATGTCTGAAGATTAAAGAAACAGACTCCTCCACCTGCCCCAAAATATGTAAGTATACACCTGGGACAAGTGAAAACATAAAAGGCTAAAACAATCCCCAGGTGTGAGATGCCAGTAAAGAGATCAACTGGCAGAATCTATCACCAGCCCTTTGACATCTGCTGGGTTTTACTGTGTTTCACAGCTTTTCCATCAGTTTTCAAATAATCTGATTCTGTGTCTAAACTGATTCAGATTCACATTTGTGAGAGCTTTCTTTGGCCACTGTATTGCAGAATTCAGCAAGTGTTTGTCAAGTTGAAGTATTCATAACGAGTGCACAATATTTAGCAAATATGCATTTCTAGAGAGGGATCTTATTTCACATATTTTCCTAAGCTGACAGTGCTCTTATCCTCCCTTGTCTTCGCAGATGTACGCCAGAGGGACTTTTTATGTACTTTAAATTGGCATATACACAAGCGCTCTGTCAAATCTGAGCTTAGAAGCTTACAAATTATCTTATAGGTGCTTGCAACTGTAGGGAAGCTTGCTGTTTAGTTCCTTTGGTCCCAGCTTCATACCAGCTTGTGGCTCAAACCAGATGGTTTAAAAACAGTCTGATTAAGACCTTTGAAAGTACTATGCCACTATACCATGAAGTAAGCTAGTAAATACAGCAATCTAAGCACTTTGGCCTGCATATTTTGGTGCATCAACATGGTCATCCTATCTTCATGGAGAATTGTGGCATCTCCTGTACTAGTTCAGGAAAAGGTCTCATCCCAGCCCTGAAAATGATACAGTGTTCTGTCTCTTTGCAAACCTATGTTATTCTGCTGGCCCATGGACAGCACAGAGCAGCAGCTCAACCTCTCACCTAAAAATTTGCATCCAGGATGAGTAAGTATGTTTTCCCTGGGATCTGTGCAGAACTTCATGCAAACTCTGAACAGCTTAATCCCCCCAGGGTAGCATTAGAATCTGGGACAAGGCAGTCCAAATTTGCTGGAAAATATGTGAAAATTGTTCCCAAAGAGCTTACAGATCCACTAGGCACACTCATAGCTTCTTGCAACAAATTTTTTATTGTTCAAAAAATGACAAATTTCTTGTTTAACCCAATATGTAAAAGGGATTTAAGCATGTTCCAGCAAGACCAGTTCAAAAGTATAGAAGGCTAATGTGGCTGATCTTCTTGCAGGAAGCTCTTTGTCTGGGATTATATAATCACTTTCAGGAACAGTGTGAGAACAGCCAAATATGTGCGTAAATTTATACACACACACACACACACACACACACATATATGGGTACACCTTTTTATAAGTATTAGAGCAGGTGTGTGTGTATAGGCACATCCATATGTACAGCTATGCTTCACTACAGATGTTTAAAAAATATGCTGAGGATGTGTAATATGAAACTTTTTTTTCTAGTACAGACAGTTCAGATTGGGCAGCAGCATTCCGTAGTTCCCTGTTGCCAAGTACCAGGGGGTGGTGGTGCACGAGGCAGAATTTTCATTTTGTTGTCCTGATTCCCTTGTCCATGACACAAAATTCGATTTACATTGACAGGAACAGGCTGCCAAAGCCTATCTGGTTTTGACTGTGCTGAGCTTAATTAAATACTATTAAACCATCAACTACTATGTAAATAAATCAACAGATTGTGAAGTGTGCTGATAGCTGCAGCTTGCAGGGTGGCTATGGTATGAAATCTTGGGTGATGCCAACTCAGTAATGAAGGTAAAACTTTCACTCTTTTCTATGTGCCAGGGACATTCCAGCCTATTCCAACACATCAGTCTGTGCACTGCAGGTGTGCCTGGGAGTTGGCAACCCGGGCTGATGATCCAAAGTTGGACTTTAACATAAGTATACACAAAGCATGTGGTCATGTGATTCTTAACTTCCACAGTCAAATAAAGTGCATTTCCCTTATTTATGCATGGTATTGCAGCACAGATTTTAGGGTGAATAAACATTTGTCTTCCAAAGCAGCTGGCAGCCTGTCTCAGCTCAGCCAGTGAGTAGTACTGGGGAATGGGGACCAGCAAGGTTGAGGGAGGGGGTTCTTCCCTTCTATTCTGCTCTTGTGAGACCCCTCCTGGAGTTCTGCATCCAGTTCTGGTCCTACCAACATAAGAAGGACATGGACCTGTTGGAGCGTATGCAAGAGTAGGGCCACGAATATGGTCAGAGGGCTGGAGCATCTTTGCTAAGACAGTTGAAGCTGTTCAGTTGAAAAGGCTCTAGGGAGACCTCAGAGCACCTTCCCCTAAAGGGGACTATAAGAAAGCCAGAGATGGACTATTTACAAGGGCATGTAGTGATAGGAAAAGGAGGAATGGTTTTAAACTGATAGAGGTTGTGTTTGGATTGGATATTAGGGGGATATTCTTCACTGTGAGGAGCTGAGGCACTGGAACAGATTCCCCAGAGAAGCTGTGGATGCACCATCCCTGGAATAGTTCAAGGATGGGTTGGATGGGACTCTGAGCAACCTGGTCTAGTGGAGGGTGTCCTTGTCCATGGCAGGAGGGTTGGAACTAAATGGTCTTTACAGCCCTGTTCAACCCAAAACATTCTATGATTTTATGAAATCAGCTAATATTGCTCAGTGTCAAAGTTTTTTCCAGAATAGAAATAAGAAGGGTTATTCCACTGGGAGGTGTTAGAAAGAAACCCCTATGCCTACACATCCAAAAAAGATGCAGACACCTATTTAATTTTTTATGTTGAATTTTTTATTACATTATGCTGCAGAAATATTTTTATTGCAACTGGAGCCTCACGGCTCTGGGGTATTTCAAAGCACTAGGTAAATGAAACTCAATTAAACCTCTGCTGAAGAGGGAAAATAGGATGGTAAATCATAACACAAAATGATACCATTTTGTTCTCAGTCTTAAAAAAAAAAAAAAAATCAGAAAATTAATTTAATTTATTTTCCATTCATACAATGGAAAATAGTATGGAAAGAATTAAAATGGACCCTTTGTAAAGCAGATAACATTCTGCAGCTTACTGTGCAGCTTTTAGAGTATGTGACTAGCACAGTAAATTCAAGCATTTGTTAACGAGGAAATTTCTGTAGCACACTTTGTATTGCAAGAGAGACTTAAGTAAGGCTGAGTTCCATAAGTTTATATATTTTGGGAGTTAAGATGCTTTCAAGGCTGACAGAAACTTTTCATTTTATATTACATGTCACAGGTCCTGCTGGAATGCCCTCACTGAAATGCCACACAGACAAAGTGAGCACATTGTCCTATTGACCAAACCTGGGTTATTATTTTTCAGTCTCAGAGTACTACTTGAATATTCTGCATCTGCAGGTTTTTTTAATTTAGGAAAAATAAAAATAAAATCCAAATACTGCACATCAGTGAGAATATACGCATTCCAGTAATGGAAAACTCATAGCTCCCAATACCTGGGCAGCCAGCCAGCCCAGCTTGGTATTGAGCATACATATTCATTAATTCTCATTTAGAGGTGAATCAGTTGGTGTTAGCAGCATAAGCACATACAGTACTCATTCAGAGGTAAAGGGGGAAACAATACCATTTTTGGGATTTCATCTGTACTGGGAATTCTTGATGTGCACATATCCGTTGGCCACTGGCATGTGTGCATGTACTGAAATCTAAGGCACTCCCCTGGCACAGCCAAATCTGCTATCCTTCAGGTCAGAATGTTGATTTTACCTCCTTTCCCAGGGTTTTTCTAGTCTGGAGGGAGCCAGTTGGATGGGAGGTGGTAAGTCACATTAAATCACAGAGACAATCCTTTAGAAAGCTGGCTTGCATGTTTGACATATGACTACAGGGTTTAACTGATTTTAAATGAGTTAAATTCAAAGGCTAAAAGCTATTAACTTGCTGCATTGTTAGTGATAATAAACCCAAGGGAGTTTTTTTTTTTTTGCAACTTTATGGAGAAATATTCTCATCTGCTGGGATCTTTTCAAATATTAGTGGAAATTTTAACAGGTGGTATAGAAAAAGGGTCTTTTTCTGCTTCACAGACCCAAATATTTGGTGTGTTTTCCAAACTTCAGTAAAAAAAGCCTTATTTTCATGCTATCATATGATACTTTTAACCCAAGGTGGAGATCTAAAGCAGTCATATTGACAACTAGAAAGCAGAACACAGAGTGGAAGATCTCTCAGAGAGTCTCTGTAGATGAGATAAGTAGAAAAGATAAGCAGAGGAAAAGCCTTTTGCTGAACCAAGCCCAATCCCCCATACTCCAAGGGTGTAGCCATCTAGCTGGAATCTCATCTAAACCCACAGAGTTGTGCCTCAGTAATGAGATAGCATGGAAAGGATGCATCATTAATTTTTAAGAGAGCTACTGTTGGAAGAAAACTATTAGACTTTGTAATAGACATGTCAGGGCCATAGTTTAATGCCACAAAGTTTTTATTTTCGTGTCTCTAAAGAGTCAATGTCTGTTTAAGTTACGGCAACACTCATTTATTGTACAGTTTCACACAGTACCCAGGGGAAATTTGATGCAAAGTTTAGCTCCTTCAAATCAACTGCACATGCCTGCTACTGCATAATCAGGGCAAGTATTTTCAGAATAATTCAGAATAATAAAACAGCAGCCTCTTAACATGTTAATTTAAAAAAAAATAAATTGTTTAGCATACAATGCACCAGGTGGTATTTTAACACTTTTGTGAACTTAGGGTAAGATATTTATGCAGGAGTTCACTATTTCATGAAGATACAATATGTTGCATTATCACTTTCAGATATAACAGTCACATAAGCTCAGAAGGTCTGTAAAAATTTAAAAGTCACATAGCATCACTGTATGCAGCACTTGCTCTTTTGATGAACTTAGACACATATTTGGAGCCACAGGCTGCAGGCAGGAACAGAGCAGAGAGCTGTTAAGTATCAAAATTTGCAACTGATTCTGTGTCACAGTTCCCATCAAGTTCTTTGCATATTTAGTTATGCCTCCCTTTATGATTATGATGGCACTTCTATTAAAGGTAATTAATCAATCATATTGAATTCTATATAATTTTTGTCACTCTCCTCTCCCACGAGTTTATGCTTCCTCAGTCCAAAGGTACAGCTCTCTGCCTCCATCCAAATGAGGGTCTTCTGCCTCTTGAACTACAATGTGCATAGAACTACAGTGTGAATAATGCACTTTTGGGAATGCTCCACAGAATGTAATTAATGGGGCTGGCTTTCATTCCTAGTGAATCATGTTTGGGCCAGTAACAATTTTTCATATGCTTTAGTTTGCTTATTCTTCCTTAATAGGAGAGATGTGATTAAATGCATTCAGAGCATCCAAGCCAGGTGTCTTTTGAAAGGGAAATTTAACAAGAATTGAAATAAGCTTTATTTTTCCCATTTTGGTGTTTTAAGATTGAGGTATTTCATTCATAGCTGTACACATTAGATTTCTTTTACCTTTTCCTTCTAATGTTTGTTCTTGGAGTAAAAAAATATTTTTACTTAAAACTGTGAGCATAGGTATTCAGCTCATATACTCACTCATGTCTTTCTCATCTTTGTCCTTTCTGCACCAGCTTCTATTGCTTCTTGGCTCTGCGTACAATGTGCTGTCTCACAAAGCTGCAAACGCCCATTTGTGATGATGTTTTGCTGCTCTTTGCTGTTTGTTGCTTTTCCTCTTGCTCTGTTCCCAAGTGGGTCACCCACGGTGGCAGTCTCTTGGGGTGTCCCTGCTCAAGGGTCTTTCTGTCCCTGCCATCATTTCCCTGCCCAGGAATGTCAGCTCAGCTGAGCAGTACCAGGCCCATCATCGCTTGTGGGCAGATGTCCCTGGAATGGCAGGGCTTTCAGGAAGGATGATGTGGCTGCAGCCCTGGCTGGACAGCAGCATCCTCTCTTCTGTTCCTCAGCTTCCCTGCTAACACTTGAACATGGTTCCCTGTTCCAGCTTGTGTTTTCCCAGTGCTCCCGAGTCAGCAGCTGCAGCAGGTGCCTGCTGTGCTCCCATCCTCAGACTCAGCCCTGTGTCATTTTTGGGCCAGCCAGTGCTTCCCACAAGCCCTTTATACAATGTCAGAAAAGATCTTAACAGGAATGGTCTTTGAATGCAAACTCATTGCTCTAAGGTGCTGATCCCACTTGGTACCCAGGCCCTGGCCAGCCAGATGCCTCCCATGATGCCCTGACATTTATCGCTCCATTTCTCCACCCCAGGCTTAAAATATTTGTGCAGTTTGGTTGATGGTGCTATATGAGTTGCATGGAAATGATTCACTCCTGGGACAGGGACCAGCTAATTCTGTCTGTGAGGACATGCCAGAAATCTATTTGTGCGCAGCCCAGTGTGTCCCATAAAATCAGACAGTGCCAGCTTGTCCCACAAGACTCTCTCTCCCACAGTCTTACTCCAGTCTGATGTTTGCTTAATTTCCCAGACAGAAATCTCTGTTGCTAATCAGTGTTTTCTTACCCCTGCCTTGGCTTTCACACTTGTATCAGCCCAAGCAAAATCCAGGGAGTACCAAGAAGTTTTCCAGTTGTTTACTCTTTCAAGATTTACTTTGAAGGGACCTTTGAAAGAGGCACCTTGAGACTTGTTTTTTAGAGCAGTGGCTTTTCCAGGGTGCAAGGTTGAGAGAATGTGCTGTAGATTTCAGATGGATGATGTTCCTCCCCTTATTGCACCACTATCTTTCTTCCAGCTTCTACATCCTTTTGTATCTGTGATCACTGCCAAAAAGTATGTTCCTCCAGTTGTTTATGTGGATATCTGGAAACTGATCCTCTAGCATACCAAGACAGGGTGACATACCAGCAAAACCTTCCCACTTCTGCCAGAGCTAGTGTTGACACAGAAGCCATCTAACAGGAATGTTTGTGGTGGCTGTGCTGACCGCAGCGCTTGGTTCCCAGTAGGCACTGCCAGAACTGCCCAATGAATAGGTGTATTGAGGGCACGAAGGCCAAGAAAACACAGAGGGGGTGCATCCATGACTGACACTGGCCAGGAGCCTTGAAACTGCTAGTTTTCTATATGTAGGATTTGGCCCCAAACTGTTTTTAGTACTTGGAGTATTTTATTGCTTAGAGTTTGTGATTAAATGGGGAATTAAGTTCTCATGCCCCTTTGTCTCCTATTTATCAGCATGGCTGTGTCAAAACTAAAATAAATGACCTTAGAAAGGAGAACTTTATGTTACAAAAATATTCATACAGTATGTATGGAAAGTATGCAAATATTTCTGAAATATGATCAAAACAAAACCCAGATGACTCTAAGAGTCTGAAATAACATTATCTTTCCTTTATTCAACCCAAGCAGAATTTAAATCTGCTGCAGGCAGTCTTTAGAAATAACACTTAATGCAATGCCAGAGCATCCTGCAGAAAAGGTGCAGCACATTAATGCATGTGGATTGCCTTTGATTTCCTTTAGCTCCATGAAAAAGCATAATTGGACAACTACAGTAATGGTAATTGTGTAATTGATTAATTCACAATGATTCGTTCAGTGCAGTGTTGTCTTTTCATGGTGGAGAACAATAAAAAGTTAGACCATTGTCTCAATTATTCTCAGTTATTAAAATAAATCTTGGCTTGTTTGTCTTGTAGGGGTCTTTGAAACTTGGATTTGAAAGATGACAGAAACTTTTTAGAGTAGTTCTTTGGAGGTTGTTTGGGATTTTTTAAAAATATTTTTGTATTTTCTGCCCTTTTCCCCTGGGCTGTCAGCCTGATTTTACATCGCTGTGGGCTTTGAGTTTGGTGGATTGTCTCAGGTTTTCAGTATATCCTTCCTTATGCTGCCATCCTTCCAAACCCAGCCTGTAAACAGCAGACCAATGGACCCACCCCAGTACAGGGACATTGACAAAGGGGGTGACATTGACAGTTCTTGAGTCTGAGGGGACTGTGTAGCAGAAATATTTCAATCAAAGCAGTAAAGCATCAGCATTGAGGACAAAACTGCCATTGGTTTCAGCGGATGCAGACCCACTATGTTTTTCTTCTCTCTGCTGGATGCTGTTTAGCATTTTTGAGTAATTCCTACTTCTGGGTATCTGAGGCCTTTTTCTCTGTCCATCCTGATTACAGGGTAGAGTTGGCAGAGAAGAAATGAAAATATAGCTATTGAATGCTGTAACTGGGTCTTTAAGACTTTTTCCTACGCGTTTTGTTAGAGATGGGTGAAGCTTTGAGTTTTATTTCATTCTCTTTAGTCAGCCACAATGTCATCTGGAATTTCTTTTGAGTTTTCAGTACTGTTCTGGCCTACTCCTTAGGCAGTTCATTTCTCTAACCTCATAAACAGACACTTGAGGTAGACAAGAATGCAGATGTTCATTATATAAAGCAGAAGAACAAATACATAGTTTGGTGGGTTTTTTTCATTTTGCCAATTCTAAATAATATCTACCTAAAAAAACACTAAAACAAAACCAGACACTTATATAGTGCTCAATGCCTTTTAAAATGCTATATAAAACATTAATTCATTGTTTTTTAAAAAAAATTTCAATTCATTTATATAAATATGCAAACAGGGTTTTTTTGTGCTTTTTTTTTTTTAATTAAAAAAGCCAACAACCATTCTTGCACAGCATTTTACTTGAGTGGATGTAGCGTGCCAGGGTCTGACCCTGACTTACTCGATGCTGTCTTACTTCATGAGAAACACAGTGGAAGAATAGACCGCTGGAAGCCAGCATCAGGCAGACTTAATTGAGAACCAAGTGAGAGTGATTAGCCACTGGAACAAACCAGGAAGAGAAGCAGAGGGCTTTCCACGTCTGGATGTCTTCAAATCAACAATCAAATCTCACATGGAAGAAATGAGTAATCAAACAAATATTTTTGGGGCCTCAACAAAGAGTAACTGTATAAAAGCCTGTGATCTACAGAAAATTACATTATTTAATGATTCCTTCTGGGTTTAAGTCTGAGTTCAGGGCAAATTAAAATACTGATAACATGAGTGGGACTTTCTGAACCCTGAATGCCCTCGGAAATCTTTTTCTCCAAGTCTGCAAAACTCTGAGCATCCAACTATTGAGTGAGTATGGAAATAATTTTGGGAAAGCCCAGTTTTGAAAAGTTGCCAAGAAAATCATGGGCCCACATGCTACAGTAGACATCTGTGGGTGAAAAATTCTCACAGCAGAGAGAAGCTGGTTTTAGCCTGATGAACTCACGTGATAAAGCCTTTTATGATTTGGTAAACCTGATCTGTCAGGGGTTAAGATACAAGAACAGGTTATTACATGGGAAAAAAGTCATTATAAGCACTTATTGCATTTGATGTTAGTGGTGGTAGAGTCTCCACTCTGAGGCTGGCAGACAGACACCACTCAGGACTGCTCAGGGTGGGTTGCAGAGAGTTGGGGGAGCACCTGGAATCCACTGCAATCACCCCTCCCTGACAATAACTTTGACAGCAAGCATAAAGTCAGCATTTCAAAAACCCACATGAACAGAGCCCCATCTTCTGTCCATGCATAATAAATGAACAGTAATTAGAGGAGGAAGAATTCAGTAGCTTTTCCCTTCACAGTAAATTCTCCGTCGTGAGATACTAAAAGAGCCGCAGCTCTTTCAACCCACTTTTGTACTATTTCTCTTGCAAAATAAGAGAACCCACGTTTTAATTTCAGGCTAGCACTCTAGCCAGTGGGTTTTTTTTTCAAAATTAGAAAGAAAAATTGGTTCCTTTGCTGAGTGGATTCCTGTGATCTAAAGTGCCTGTTATCAGCATGCAGCTGCTTGCTTTAAATCGCTAACTTCTGAAACACTTTTTCAAGAATTCCTTAAATAGAATATTTCATGTGGAAATAAATGAGTTTGTGAAACCCTTTTAATTATTTTACTTCAGTAAAAAAGATTAAAATCTAAGTCTCTCTCGCTCCACATCCATGCTGTAACTTAAAAGAATATAGAAGAGATTAATCATTTTCACGCCAAATACAAAGAATTTTTTTCCCCCCCACAATCCAAAAGCCATCAAACTCTCCCACCCACCTGCTGTGCATATTAGTTGAACATTGTCAAGTACAAATTCAGGATCTGATCTAGCTATTGCTTCTGAGCATTGCCTTACAGAGCTGTGCTGGCTGTGCTGGGGAAATCACAGGCTCAATTCAAAGCCTGCAGAGCACTTCCCTGATACGCTGGGGATCAGGCATCTCAGAGGAATGAAAAGGTTCTGAGTCTGCAAAGATGGCCCCTATCTAATTGTAGCTCTAAAAAGAAAATGTTACTGACTCATTTTTAGAAATATTTAATATCCTTTAACAATAAAATGGCCTGATGGGTTTTTGGAGGGCAGGAGGTACTTGCCCTGAGAGGTCATTTTGGAATCTGGTTGGTGGGAAACTAGACCTCAGGTTTTGAGTTCATATGGTCTTGCAGTGCCATTTTCCCCCAGGGAACGTAGTAAGCCTCCTGCCCCACTCCCAAGGAAGCTGGTGGCTGGGAATAAATTAAGGAACAAGAGCTTATATATAGTCTAAGCTACAGCTGGTGAATGCCACGCCACACACTGCAGAGCCATGAAAACCTTGATTGCAGTTTGGTTTGCTGTAATTAGCACTTTGTATTTGTACTATGCATTTTAAATCAGGTGTGCATTAATGCATCAGATATCAAGAATGAGCAGCAGAGAGTGTCGAGATTTTTATTAAGGCTTATTCAAAGTTAGCTGATTTTTAATGTGTGTGATTAGTTGCAACCAAAATTACAGTAATCAAAATAAAATTATACACAAAACAGAATAGGGGGCTTTTGCATAAGAATGGGACAAATGATACAACAAATGCCATTTTGATTTCTAATGCTGGTTCAAATAAAATGTTTATAGGAATTGCTTATGCTTTGATCTCAGTACTGAAAAATGTGAAGATTTTGTTTATTAAAAAATACTTTATAGCTATTAAACTCTCTGTTAATGGAAGGCATACACGTATTTGTAAATGCCTTAAAGAGTGACACTAAAATTGTGAGGATTTTTTTTCAGAGTAGTGATGTCATTCAAAGCAACAGAGGAATCCCAAATGTTATGGAGAGTTCTTTATCTCAAAGCCCCACTTTGTTCAGAGTCTCCAGTTTCCAAATGATGAGTCTGTTCTTTGAAAATCATTATCTGAGTTGACTTCTACAGTGCCAATTTTGCAAAATGGATTTGTGAACTGTGGGTTGATATCCTTTGAAGCAGCTCACAAATTAGGGCTATTCCTAGGTATGAGAATTTTGGCATTTGCAGGACTGCTCCTTTTGCTGAGCAGCCACAGAACAACATATTCTAGACATTAAGCCTAGAAGGTGAGTTAGAAAAGAAATACACATCTGTTCAGTGTTAGTTTTATATTCCTGTGGATATTTCTTAAAGCAGATATCTTTTCTTTTTTTTTTCCCCAAAAATATTTGCTTTGATTAAATGGTATTTCTCAGTCTTTAAAAAGTTGACAAAAACATTGCAGCTGGCTGTGGAGGCTTTGCACTAGAAAATAATACTTAAGTACCCTTGAATCCTAAGAAGCACTGCACTTCTTTAGAGCAATTTCTCCCCAGAGTCTCCTGTAGTGTCTGACTGACTGTTTTCTGTCTTCCCTGGCTCTGCTCCACACCTTGGAGTAATTTTTGTCACCAGCTCACTCGGTGGCTTCACTCTGAGCAGATTTCTTGCTAAGTTTCAGATTTTTCCTCTGTCTCTTAGGTATTCTGGGTTTCTTAATTGAATTAGTCTGGGCCCCCCAGCTGTGATTCAACTGATAGGAAAAAAGGTTTCTGTTCTCTGTATTCTGTATTTGATGTTTATTCACCTGTTTCTCCATTCGTGCCCACTGCGTATGAGCTTCAACACATTTCATCACCTGCTTCCCTCTGGAACACTGCCAAGTGCCACCTCACCTTCACAGCCTGCAAAGGAAAGGAAATGAGCTTGCACTGAGCCTGCTCCTGACCCCAGGGAGGCTGCCTTGGGTGCCTGAGCTACCTCACCTCCAGTCTCTGCAGCCCTAGTGGAGGCTTTGCAGCAACTCTTCTTCCCAAGATCTGAAAGGAGTGAAGGAGAGAGGCACAGAGATCACCGTGGAGATGCCCAGCACTTGATTTCTTTCCAGTGCTGCAGACCACAGAGATGGTTGGTGCTTTAGAGCTGCCAACACCAGCACTAGTTTGGACTCCTGTGTGCTTTGCTGGGCAGGCAGGACACCAGCCCAGGTGGCAATGCAAGGCATGGTAATGCTGGAAGCATTCTATCCCAGAGCTCAAGGTTTTCTTCTTACCTTTCCTCCAAGCATCTTGTGTCCTTCAGCATGGCAGTTCAGACCAAGGTTACAAGGTACTTGTGCTGGGGATATAAGTACTTAGCTGGAGTATCCACTTGCAATGTACCTAGCTCCTTGTGACTGCTAATATTACAAATAACTGTGTAACCAAATAGTCCTTTCTATGCCTATATATTACTATAAATGAGAGCTGTTTGAAATACCTCTAAAAAATTAATAGTAGCAAAGCTCTGCTTTGTAGCAGTATTGCTCAAAGATAAACTGATTAGTGTTTGTGGGGTTCTCTGTGTCCTGGGGCCTGTAACAGCAAAAGGCAATTCCAGCATGGGGAAATACTAAAATGTCGGGAAAAAAATCAAAATCAGTATTACCTTCCTGTAACTGCATCTTTTAGAACTTGATGGGAACTTGTTTACCAAGGGGGCTCAGGCTGTAACACAAGCTAACCTGTTATACAGCTACAGACTCAGCTGTGGTGGTGAAGGGGGCCCACTGGCTTAGCCCCTGGGGTGTAGGCGATATAGAAATGACCCTGTGTTTATAAGGGCTGAGCATGTACAAACTCACATAGGCCATAGGAATGAGGCTTTGAAATACTAAGGATTGATTAATGCCTGACGTGTATTTTTTTAGGCGATTTTTGTCTTGATTTTTAAGGAAGGCCAAACATTCAAGAAGCTCACTGTTAGATGTCACCTGAATATTTCTCACTAATAAAAATGAATTTACTTCTCTGCCCCGAGGTAACAAGTTACAAATACAAGGTAGTGCATAACAAATGCATATCTCAGAGCACAACTCGACTGTAATTTCACTTGTGACACTAGACAAGATGTTAGTCTGTCACTAGAATGACGCCAGATTGCAGCCAGTGAGGATCTGACTGCTAATTTTTCTCTCTCAATGGTCTGTACTATTTTGCAAAGAAGTTTTCTTTAATGAAAATTCCATAAACATTATTCTCTTTCACTCCCATTGGATAAGAAGATTCCATTTACTTCATTAAAAAAATATTTTTCAAATAAAACTATTCTGTTGTTTTCTTGTTCTGATGATGAGAAAATCTCTGAATAATGTGAGAGGACTAAAAATGTGCTGCCTTTCTTTTCCATAAGGAACATATTGTTAAAGATACTTCTCAGTTCCAGCAGAACTGTTTTTCTGCTAGCATTTGTGGCTTTCCTGATAGCTGGACTGTTAGACAACTATTCTGTCTGACTCAGAGTTGCTCTCTGACTTGTCCCATTTGATAACTGATGAAACTGCACAGCCAGTTTAAAATGTTCAGTGCCAGGTCCTCAGACTGTAAAAATCCTTGGCTCCATTAACTTCACTGGAGATGTGTCTATTTACACCAACTGGCACAGTGTGAAATGCAGCTATTGTCCATGGAGGGAAGAGGATGTGAAATGTCAGAGAGGGAGCCACTGACAAAGAGATTATATTTGACAACAAAAAAGGAGCAGAATTAAATCTCCATTACTTTTTTCAATGCTGCTATTAAATGCTGTTCTGCTAACTAATGCCACAAATTTTTTTCCTCCTACAAGCAGCAAGCTTGTGTCAGCACAGATCATAATTTATAATGTGATAATTTCTGAGGGCCCTTCTAAGGAAAATCTTAAGGTAACTCTCAGATACTTGCAGGCTGAAACAGAATTACACCAATTTCCTCAAGTACCCATCTTGGATGTTAAAAAGTCAAAATGCTGTTGTCAGTGGTAACAAAACAGCTTGTAGCAGAATTCCTGGGAAGCCTGTGCACCTGCTGAAGAGAGTTTGATAGGCTTCTGTGCTGTAGCCACACCATGTTCTGGTTCAAGACAACAAAGCCCCGGGATGCCCCACAGATACTGCAATTCATGCCAGTGATTTCCAGCTGCTGACTTGGTGGATGAGAACGTCCCTAATTCTCAGCAACAAGACTTTTCTCACTCACTGAGTCTACTGATTCAGAGGAGCTGTTTTGTTTTCTTTTTTAGCAGATGCAGTTCTGTGTTTCCTCTGCCATGCAGCAAAGAACATATTGCTGATTAGAAAACAAGGGGTTTATTGCCTCCTCTCTGCAAATACAATAAGCTATGACAAGGTATTGTTAACCTTTATCCTTTCTGGCACTCTAATGAACTCCCTCTGTTTTTCGGCAGTCCAAGCTGCTCTCTCACTGCAATGGAAGTGGAAGGTGAGGCAGAAGAATCTGTGGCTACAGTCAGCTGGATGCCATTGCAGCTTCAAGCAGAGGAGGAATCCCAGCCTGCCTGAGCTTGTTCCTACACAGAGACCCATGGGACGCATTCATCCTCTCCTTCGCCTGATATGGGTCAGATTTATGAACAATTAGTGTTTTTGCAGCATTGCAAGGGGTCAATTTCAAGGTCTCTAGCACTGTTTTATTAATGAAAGCCTAAATGGTGGAAAACTGCTAATTAGGAGATCTTAACAGCCTTTGACTTAATGTTCAGATCTGTTGTAGGTTATGTATGAGGGACTGTGGTTTCATACCATTATAAATTAATGAGGAGTACGTTATTAGTGACAATGAACTCTTTGTGGTTTATGATTTTCTGAAGAATATTTTTTAAAAGAAGACTTTGTGCTCTCAGGGCAATTTATGTTGGAACAAGAGTGTCTATAAACTGCAGGTGTCTCATTAAATTCTGCTGGTGATTAGAAGAAGCAGCCATGTGCAGAGATCTTCATCAGGGTCTCCGTGATTTGTGTTGTCATGCTCGGTTTTTCCCTAATAGCTACACATTAGTTAGTATTGATGCTCAGCTGCTGTGAGCAGAACTCTGCAAAAATAGTCGGTTTCCATTCAGAAGTGAGTGGCATTGAGCCAGCTATTGATTTATAGACTGACACATATCCCTTTCTAACAACTACGAGAATGTTTCTTATTTATCTATTACCTTTCTCTAGAAGTATTAAAAAGAATTTTCCACTTGACAAAGGGAAGCATGTGGTGTGATATTTTTACTGGTTATTTTCATAGACAATTCTGCAAAGGGCTGCTTTTAGTTGCACTAAAGAGAGAAAGGGGTTGAGAAAGTTTGTCAGTATTCCCAGTTCTGGCTAAACGGTTTGGCTTGAAGGCAAGATGGATGCATGCCTATTTCTTTCCAGCATCGACATGTGTTTGAAAACAGCAACTTGGCATAACGTTTTAAAAAAAAAAAACCACTATACACAAAACAACAACCCTTTTGTATCTGCCACATATACTGCTTCTTTGGGGAAAAAAGCAATAACATTCAAGCTTCTAACAATAGTGATATATTATTTAGAATCGTGCTATGTCTTATTCATCTGAACAACTAAAAGACATCTATTTTTGTATTTCTGCAGAATTTATTTTATAATTCTCTGCTAGTTGCATGACAGCTACTTTTTAAAATCTTTGTACCTCTAGTGCTTGGCTGGTCTCTTTTTGTCCTTAACCTTGCAGTCATGCTGAAGATAAAGGAGGAGTACTGGGTTTTCTCAGCACTGAGGTTCTGTTTGGGAGGAAGAATCTAAGTCACACCAAAAAGTACTCCAAACTGTTAGGCTTGATTCTGATTTTTTTCTCATGTCAAGGTCTTGCAGTGGACATAGATTATACTGATACCCACTCTTGCCCCTGAAGGTCTTTTGCAGAGCAGGCCTAACATAAATGCAAACTCAGGCACTGTGTATTACCCTGGTCCTGTCCAGCACCTGGCACAGTGATGCCTTTATCCACTTAGCCTGCTAAAGACAGCAAAATGTTTAAATGATGATCATATTGTCCTCAAAGTTCAGATGGAGATTAAGTTTTGGGATCCAAGAATTTTTCAGAGGATTCATACTGTTGGCAGTGCAACTCTGCCTTTCCTTGGCATTCACAAAACTTGTTCTCGCCATTCCTCAGCTTCCTCAGAGCCTGAGTTGGCTTTGGCTAGGTCAGAGTGTGAAATCTGTGCTTTAGCTTAGAGTAGAAGATTCTTGGAAACAACTGAATGGGGTACTTGTCAGATGGGAACCACATACATGCTTTTGGGCTTCTTCATATGAATAACAGCCACAGTTAGAAGAAACATTTGGGTATTTGGGATAATAATAGCTTAAAAATGCCATTATGCTTTTCTGATTTTAAAACTATGGTTGACATTTCTGCAAGGCTCCATGCTGGCACTGAGACATGGAGGCCACTTCTTGCTCAAGGGTGGCCCAATTAGATCAGATTTCTTAGGGTCTTTTCCTGTCAAGCTTGAATGTCTCCAGAGACAGAGACTTCACAACTTCTCTGGAACTCGTTTCAATGCTTGACCCTTTTCACAGTATAAAACTTTTTCTTAATACTGAGTTGGAATTTCCTGTGTTCCAGCTTGTGCCTGTTGTCTCTTGTCCTGCCATGGGGCATTTCCAAGGACAGTTTGCTCCACCTTCTGTAGATGTTCCCATTGGCTGTACGTAGCAGTCACTGCTTAAGGCTAAACAAGCCCAGTCCTCTCAGCCTCTTCTCAATAATCTTCCCTGTTTCTATACAAGAGAGAGGATGTAGGGGTCTTTTGTTTGTAAGGCTTGCTTCCTCTAATGAAAAGACACTGATATCTTCTGCTTTTAATAGCAATCACTTCATAGTACCAGAAGTCTCTGCAGAGATCCATACAAGCACCGTTTAAAAGCCCATACCTATGGATTTGGCCTTGTTCCAGCTCAGCTCTGCACTCCAGCATCTTTGCAGCTTGAGAACAAGCACCCAGAGCAGCTAGTTTAAATATTTATAGCCATGTAGTTGCACACTCCAGCTACCAGACTTTTATCCAAACACCCAGGCAGGTGTGTGTGCCTGCATTTAAATCCCTGTTGCTTACAGAGATGGCATCTGACCTAGATGACAGCTTTGTGAACTCCTGGGCTGTAAATTAGACACTGCCTCACTGTGCTTTGCAGTCTATAATATGAAAGAATGGAGCCCCCCTTCCTTTATACTTTCCAAGAAGACTGCCTTATTTTGTACAGATTATTCAGACAATTCTTGTCCTCTTCCCATGTGGAAAAGCAGATAGTATTCAATTCACCTCTACAATCTTTTAGCAGCAGTCTTTATTGTGAGAGTAAGTCTTTCTCAGCAAAGTTTGTGTGAAGGCTGTGAAAATCCTGGAGCTGTGGGATGGGGTGAAAACAACAGACTAGGAATCTCTGGGGTGCCACATTTGTTTTATGTTCTTTCACTGCCCTTCTTGGCACGAGTGTGGTGTTCCTCTGAGGCACCAGTTTCAGCATGGAAAAGACTGTTTTGCAGCCAGAACAGCAGAATGGTGGGTGGTGGAATGAGACCTAAGCATTGTGCTGGAACTGGGAATGGCCATAGTGATGAGAGAGACTCTCCTGAAGGAGACACTTCAGCACTGGGAACAGTGCTAGAGACCCATCTTCCAGCACCCTAAAAAGATCCATTAAAGAAGTAGCTTTTATTTCCCAGTGAGCTTGCACTCAAGGACTGGGAGAGTGAATGCTCGTAACTCATTGCCCAATGATCAACGTTAGTGGAGGAGAGAGGCTGAGCTACAGGCTTCAACAAACAGGTCAGCCTGATCTATATGCTTGTTGTCCAGATGCAGGAGTGTCCTTGGACTGAGTCCCTGAGTTCCCTGCCCTGCCCCAGAGCCAAGAGTAGGCTCCTGAGGCATGAGCAGAGCCCAGCATCATTGCCAGCATGCCGGGCATCATCTCTGGGACAGCGTGTATGGAGGGATAGCAATGGGCTGGGCCATGGTCCTGCATCTCCCTGGATCACATCTGAGTGGGTGCAGCCATGTGTCTTCCTTTACAGAGAGAAAGCTAGGGGAAGATAAAAAACACTCGGCTATGGTTAAATGTCTGTATTCTCCTTTTATTAAATGGGTTTATTGCTCATATTACTCTTACCTCTGCCCATTTAAAATGCAAGGAGCCCCTGCACTCCTGCTGACATGAATCAATAGCACACACTAAAATGCCAGGGAGTTATGCTGGTGTAAATTCAGCTCGAGCCTTAAAACATGCTAGTATCACATGTGACGTCATATTCAAGGGAAAACAGATACAAACTGAATGAGGTGGGACTGAAGATCTGTCCCTGCAGAGTTCATATGCAGGCTTTTCAGTAGAGATTATCACAATCTTGTCTGGCTCTTGGCTTCATTTCTTCACTTTTGAAAGATATCTACTGAAATGGCAACAGAAATTCATGTAGTACACTTGCATTATCTAATGACTTCAGTGATATTGGTTTGGCTAATAGAATACTGTTTATCCAATATTTTCTAAGAGTTGGAGACTAGGATCTGATCCAAAAAGTTTAACACTTTAATCACTTAAGAAAACTCAGTGAAATCAATGAGAAAAAAGGAAGAATTTGATTAATAATTCTGCTAATTTTTCATTATTTCTGTACACTGTGTGATGCTCGTTCATATTTCTAATTACTCTTGCATTTCCCCAATTTATAGAGAATATAGTATGAAAAATAAAACTCCAGGCATTTGTGGTCTATCCACTGAGCGTTTGCTACATGAAGTTACAGTTCAGCAAACTGATGCACAAGTATCTGTGTGCACATATGCTGCCTTTACTCTGCAAACAGTAGGATACAATGGCTAAAAGAAAGACTGTGGATATAAGTTTGCAAGGGTTGGTTTGTGTTCTTCTATGCTCTGTTCCAGACACACAGTTTTGCCAGGAGTCAGATGCAGGTAGAATCCATGCAAATGCACATCTGAACATAGATTTGGCAAGGCACTAACTTGTGCATATGTAATCTGGAATCAGATAGGCTAATAAGGGTATCATTACTTTAAAAGAGAAATTCTGAACACTAAAGTAATTACTCGGATATTTATTTAGTTATTCTTAGACATTTGAGGCCATTAAATGGGCCCTGCTTCATGTAATAAATATTTAGTCACTGATAACTCCCTGCAAGATTAGAATGGTGCTTAATAACCCTTGAACAAGAGAAAAAATTAAAACTGTCTTTTACTGGCTATTGACTTTCTTGGGATAATGGGAAAAAATCAATTTTCTAAGGACAAAGATACAACCTGAAATGTCTGACATAGAAATGGGAAAGAAGTAATTGGCATACCTGTGAAATTTGTAGTAAACAGATAGTGATTTAATTTTCTTTTGAATGGGAAAGAAGCAGAGGGCTTTGAATTATTCAGGTACAAACAAATGTTAATTCATAAATGTACATGGGATATTGGTTGAAAAACCTATTTTTCCAGCTACTTACAGAGAACCTCCTCTTTAGAGACAAAAATTGACATCCGTTCTTTCCTGCAGCTTTGCATGTCGTACCTTTAAGAGAATGAACCCATCCTGAACTCCACGCAGTTTGCTCTTTTCCTGCTGTAGCATGAATCTTGGAGAGATTATAACCAATTTAAGCAGGATGGGAGATTTCTGTTTCTAACTAGCTAGAAGCAAACCACTAAGGAACCAGCAAGGGAAAATGAGAGGTATTCACAATAGTCTCCAGCTTGGATTACATATATCTTGAAAGCACTAGCAGCAGATGCTTGTGGAAGTGATTATGCGCTGGATCATATGCACATCCTTCTGGCTGCCAACATCACTTAGGCACATTTTGCAGTGTAGGAAAAAGCCCCTCCAGTTTACAGGAAAAGGAGCTCAAAGTACACTGCAGAAGGCACCAAGAATCACAGCATTTAAAGGAGCTCAGCAATCACTCTGCTGCTTCAGGGCCCAAGCCTGTAGGATCAAAACTTTAAGTAAACCACAGGATTATGGAGTGTAGCCTTTCAGGGATTTCAGCATTTTGCCACACTTTAATTTACAGACATAATAACACTTAGTGAGCAAAGGATTCTTTTCTCTCTTTTTTTGGCTGACATAGGGTGTTACTAATTAAGGCAGTTTTCTGCATTTATGTAAATAGTACATCTAAAATCTTTTGCTAGGTTATTTTATTCTGTGTAGCCTGTAGGCTACAGATGTCATTATACAGCTCTGCAGTGTACTTGACAGATCTTTAGACACATACAGCAAATGGCTTTGGAGGTGTCTGCACCATATCCACTGTACTATTCTTTTTTATTTTAAAGAACTACAAGAGAAGTGTTTGGGATTTTTTTTTTCCCCAACCAATTTATTGACATTCTCTGATTTTTCAGTACAAGTTCTCTTATTAGAATTAGTTCTGAGTTCCATTGCCTCAGATTTTCACTCTTCCAAACAACTTGTTCTTTCCCTCTCTACCTGTTGCTGCCTTTTTATTGCTGCTGAAAGCCCAATAGCCTTTATCCTCATTTCACTGAGGAGCCAAGAAAGTGGCAGCAGCTGAGGCTCCTGCAGAGTGACTCTGCTTACTGCTTGGACTCACTACAGGTCAGCCCTGATGGAGGAATTTCATTGTTCATCTGTTCTAGGCTTGCAAGAGTGTCTGCCAAGATAGCTAATCTGATTGTGTGCTTCCACTGGTACTGGTTATGAGTTTATTTTATAGTTGGTTGTCCAGATGCATAAACTGATATTAAAACCACAAGGCTCCTGTGTTACAGCCTGATACTCATTAAAAGCTGCAATTTATCATATTCCTGCCATTGCATAAGACAATATGATCTGCTGAAAGACAGGCAACCTGGTATGTGGCTTTTTGAAGCTTTTTTTTTTTTTAAACTACATAAAAATAAATAGGGCAGCTTCGGTCTACACTTTATAACAAAGGAAACAAAAAAGATCAGAGGGAGAGGAATCACAAACTCTTTTAAGTTTTTGATCCCATTTTTCACCTTTAGGAAGTGTTTTGTTCTGTTGATGTTTCTAATCAAAAGAAAACAAACCCTTCTCTCTCTTCTCTCCCAACCCCAAGTATTTGTTGTTATCTCTAGTAGTGCCTTCAGCAAAGTATCTGAATGGTCTCGGTGAAGGAGGCATCCAGGAATTCACACTAAGGACTAGTAATCTCTAAGAAAAAACCTGGCTGTAGCAATGACCCACTTTTCTGGGTTAGTTACCATTAAGTCAACCTCAAAACACAAGAGGAAGCACGTAAGTCCTTTGGGACAAGGAGTTTTGCTCTGTTTTACATCACCCTGGTGCAGGACTATTGTTTACAGATGTTTTTGCAGAGCATAAAATGCCAGTTGGAGAAAATCAAGCAGTAGTTCTGTGAAAATCTTGAGCAAAGGGTTGAATTTATCTTTCCTAAAGATTTCTTAAAGATAAAGTAGACATCCAGCTGGACTCACCTCTTGTAAAATGTGGGAACAGACAATGATTATTGCAGAGTTGAAGCACATGCTGCTAACGGAGATGCAAAGAAGGAATAAACAATGACTTAATGCCATTCCCATTTCACAGAGAGCCATAAATATGGGGAGGAAGTTGCTGAGTTAGCCACTACTGCAGCAAGTTGTAGAAATTAATCAGAAGGTAATGCCACTTTTACAGGGCAAAAAGGATTCGGTAACAGACTGACTGAGCTGAGAGATGGGGCTGAGATCAACCGAATGGGAACAGACATTTTAGACTAAAGTGGCCATTCTCAGCACAACCAAATCTTATGAGTGAACATTTATAAGTCATCTTTAATATGGAAGGGATCAACAGTGGGAAGAATTTTATGTGGTCTGTGACCTCACAAACCTATGGTGAACTAACTACCAAAGAGGGATGTGAATAGGAATTGTGCTTTGGAGACACCTGAAAGAGAGGAAAAGCAAGCACAAAGCATTGCAGCCTAAGTTAACAGCATGGCCAGTATGCAGAAATGCAATGGGTAGCAAAGGTGCCTTCAACGACTGTATGTGGACCTCCTCGTTTCTGGATCTGACCACTGGAGCTGGGTGAAAAAGTTTCTGCAACAGATTTTGAGCTTTCATAAATTTTTTCTTGTCTGAATTGGAATGAAAAGCAATCAGAAAATGCTGAAGACACTAGCCAACTTCACTGCATAGATCAGACAAGACACTGGCTTTTAAATTGTGATTAATTTCAATCTTTGTCTTTTTGCTTTGCAAACTTTTTCAGTATGAACTAACTAAAACAGAACATAACTTGTTATTTTTTCCGAATAGAAAGTGACAAAACTGACAATGTTAAACATTTTCAAAATTGGCCTAAAAACATTTTAAATTGAGAGTTTTAGTGTTTAAACAAAAATATTTATGTAATGCAAGACATCATTTTGGGCAACTCTTCATTTTCTCACCACAGCCCAGGAATGCCTCACTGCAGAACCTCTCAGCTCCCACTCCTGGCTCTTGTATTGCAATAAATGGTGTTGAGAGCCCTGGTTCAGCAGCACACGGGACTCTCACTCAACACCAATCTGACCTGGCTGTGCCCTCTGCTGCACAGGCCAGCTGGGTATCTTCTCCAGCCAGGGACATATTTAGTGTGCAGTGCTGCCAAGGCAGTATGAAAAGGGAGAACCAGGCCTGGTTCTTCCTCTCAAACCCCTGTATAGATTTTTCCATTGAAAAAATAGATATTTCCACCAAAAAACTCTGGCTGTAAAACCATATATTTTGAACTTGCCTCCTTAATGTGAGTGGCAACTAAACCAGTGTCTTAATGTTCTTTCATTTCTGTCCCAGGGAGATAAAGACACGACTACTGTTTTGTTTCTGTTTTGGTCATCAGCACCTGTGCTAATTAAATTCTACTACTTCACTTGCTTCACTGGTAGCATTTCCTCCATTTCCCAGGATTTAGTGACTTTACAAAGTACATGAGAGGCTGTGAAGAATCAAGCCCTGTGCTCACACAGCCTGCCAGGTTCTCCTTGTCTTTCTGCTCATTGCTGAAGGTGTGTACCAAAGCCAGCCAGAGCTGGCTGCATCAGTGATATGCAATCTCACAGCCCAGCCAAGTACAAATAACCCATTTGTGTTGCTTTTGGGAGATTTCTGAGGATTGTTCTCTATATCCTGAAGAGAAGTGAAACCTAATGTCCTGGGAAAGTCTGGTGTGGGGGAAGGAGATCCCTGTCAGGTGCAGGTGGCTGCAGCCAGGCCCTGAGGGGGTTGGAGAAATCTGTCAAAGGCAGCTTGCCTTCCTAAATCCTGCCAAGGAGAAGGACCTTCTGAGGAGAGTGACATTCCACCCCCACCACTTGGCTGCCACCAGTTTTCATTTCACTGTGTTTTTTCTGCCCATTTTAAAAGTGGAACACCTCATCCAACAGTAATTTAACCTGTCTCAAATGCAAATATGAAAACGGGAAGGATAGCCCTGTGATAGTGGAGCATAACATTGCCAAGCAGGGAGCTCTGTGTGATGCTTGCTTTTCCCTGAAGGTACCCTCCGAGCTTGGGAAGAAGCAAAGAATGGGACCAGGGAAGCAGGAGTGCAATGGCGTGTAAGATTTTCAGGTTTCTCAGCAGAGTTATAGACTGAGTCACGCCTCAGCTAAAAGGGTTCAGTGCTGTCAGCAGGGAGGTTGTGTAGGGAACACACGGACCTTGATCACGCCAGCAGGCTCTGTAGCATCATTTACACAGTCTGAGATCTCTGTGCCTTCCCTTCCCAGGGGACCCCATGGATTTGCATATGTAAGATAAAGGAGAGTTATGTATCCTTGTGTCTCAGAAGGGGGGATTTTGTTGGGAGGGAGTCACAAGAGCACAAATAGAAACTGGTAATAACATAATCACAGGACTTGGAGATAAAAGGTTACCTCAAGGCAGCATCATCGACATAGCTGCATGTAGATAATTCCTGACAGGCACACACTCTTGCTTGTAGTTAGAAATCACAGTTTCTGAAGTCTGAAGTTTTCCCAGATGATCTGTGCCATATCTTCATTTTTCCTTTCTATCAGAAAGTCTGTAACAAATCTCTATCGTGGTCTTTTTCCTTGCCACAATTTAGGCTCATTGCTGGTCATATCCACCAAGGAAATCTGGACATGACAGTTCTCTCCTCTTCTCTGTTTATCAGCCTCTTTCTATCTGTGAACAGAGTTCCCATGTTTGTCTTCAGTCACTTCTTCCTCAGACTGAATGCCACTTGATTCAATCTTGCATCATAAAACATGTTTTCACAAAGGGGACCATATTTTTTACTCTTTTTTCTATTTCTCCTTCATCTCTTTTTCCTTGTCTTCTCTCTACCTGATCCTTTATCTGTTCCCAACCCTTTACCATAATTTATTCAATTTACTTTGATTATTTTTTCTATCAATTTCATGACTTTGTAGCAGGGCTAGTTCTGGAATTCAAGGGGACAAGGTCTCCTAAGCAGCTCCCATTTTTCTGGTCACAGGCAGTCTTTAACATCACTTTAAAGAACCACTCCAGAAATGGAAAGTTTATGTATAATTAGTTCTCACAGGCTTCACAGCTGTCATAAGGCTCAGGGATATAAAGATCAAACAGATTCAGTGTCGTTACATGTCTCACATCCACAGATCTATATTGTCAGTCCTAACATTGAAGAGTCCTTCTGACCTGTGGGCTGTCATATAGGCTGCTGGGTTTTCTGTTTGTGGGGTTCTTAATATCCTCATGCCAAAACCAGCTCATGGGTGCATTGCCCAGTACTGGGCACATGCAATGTCTTCTGAACCTGTGTGTTAGATTCTCCACCCACAGCCATACACATTTGAAAGGCAAAGTTAATGATTTTAAGTTAATCTATGGATCTTTATTTATTTAATTCATTGTGAGATAATGAATTCATTCAAAAATTTTCCTTTTGTTCATTAAAAAAATACTGTGGAAGAAAACTCTGGGTCTGGATATTGTTCTGCTCACTGCAAATAACAGATTGCTGACATTCCTGGGTAATTCTGCTCTCTGGCAAAGGAGTGCTTCTTATCAAGTGCTCTGATGTACAAGTGCCTGAGGGCTTGTTCACATGGGAAAATGCAGTGGCATTATTCATACCTCTCCACTGCAGAATATGAGTACCCACATGGGAACTCAGCAAGGGTATAATTATTTTGCTCTAGAAAAGCCCAAAGTACCTTTATGTAATCTCTCCCCAGAAAGTTAGCTATGGTACAGGTAATGCAATGCCCCAGAGAAAATGCATTTGGGAACATCAGAAAGGACTGCTCTATACAAAAGCAACTCTTTGCTCATGTGACAACACATTTCCCTATCTGAGTTTCTTTTTCTTTTTCACACAGAGTACACTGTCCCTACTTTAAAAAAAACCCCTCATTCTACAGAGAAATTAAAACAAGCACCATGCATGTACTTATCCACACCCCCCACCACCACTCTTTTAGTTATTGCTATTAGTTTCACTGCACGCACTTACACTCTTTTTCCCTAAATGCATCCTCACTCTGAGCACCACACTTAGACAGATGCTATCTGAGCAGTGTCTACAGCTCTTGGTAAGCGAAGGGTTTGCTGAATGCTGATGGAGACGGATAGCACTAGCTCAGGAAAATAAGCAAGAAAAGTCAGGTAATGTAAAACAATTTCACACTTGATAGGATATTAACAGGATGTGCTGCACCTGCAGCCATGAATTTAATTTGCATAGCAGAAAAGCAATCTATGTGCTGTAAATTTACAATGGGTAGAAGGGATGGCAGAGAGACTGGCATGTGGCCTTTGCGGTCTTGCCCTTTGTGTTTACTCCACCCTTTGCAGTTCTCGCTGAGTGACCTGAAGCAGGTGATATAACTCCGAGAGAGATTTCAGAGTCCTCTGGTGCCCGGTGGCGTCCATGTGCCCTGGCTGAGCACACTCCTGCACAGCTTTCTGCAGCTGCAGCTGCAGGGGGAGGGAAATCAATGGTCCTCTGAGATTTGGGGAAAACCAGTGACGGAATATTTTGTCACAAATTACCTGAGAAAAGGAAAAAGAGCAGATCATTGTCTTTCAGAAGCTACAACTAATTCCCTGCTGCTTCCCTGGCACTGTAGCAAAATGTTATCTGAATCCAAAATGCCTCTAACCATTCAAAGAGGAAGGTACAGAAAAGGCACATCCACAAAGGCTACCCTCTAGCTGAGAAATGCTCCTCCTTCTCAGACTGCTTCTGCACTTCACAAACCCTATGAGTGGCCAAGGAAGCTGGGGTTGATTACCCTGGAGAAAATGATGCTGAAGGAGGACCTTATCAGTCTCTATAACCTGAAAGGAGGCTGTAGTGAGATGTGGGTTGGTCTCTGTTCCCAAGTGACATGCAACATGATAAGGGGAAATGCCCTTGAGTTGTGCCAGGGAAGGTTTAGGTTGGATATTAGGAAAAATTTCTTTACCAAAATGGTTGTCAAACATTGGAACAGGCTGCACAGAGAATTGGATGAGTCACCATTCCAGGAGGTAAAAGACGGGCAGATGTGGCACTTAGGGACAGGATTTAGTGGTGGACTTGGCAGTGGTGGATTAATGGTTGGACTGGATGATTTCAAAGCCCTTTTCCAAACTAAACAATTCTATGATTCTGCATAATAAGTGGTGAGGGTGAGGGGATGGGAGAAGAAGGCAAAAGGCCAACAAGCTACACTCCTTCAGCCTCTCTGTTGTGCTAGTGCCTCCCACCAACACAAACTGGGTGAGCTGTAAGACACTCCATCTCAGGGTCAAGAACCCCATGGACACTGGTTTCCATTACATCCACATTGTACATCTGAAGAATGGAGAATCACAATCATTTCTTACAGTTGGAGAGTTCCACAAAAACCATAGAATCATTAAGGTTAGAAGAGACTTCTAAGACCACCAAGTCCAAATGCCAATGCAGCTCTGCTAAGTCCACCACTAAACCGTATCCCTAAGTGCCATATCTACAAGTTTTTTGAACACTTCCAGGAATGGTGATTCCACCATTGCTCTGGATGGCTGGTGCAATGTTTGGCCACCCTTTCAATAATGGAATTTTTCGTAATATCCAACCTAAACCTCTCCTGGCTCAACTTGTCATTTTACCTTGTCCTATCACTTGTTACCAGGAGAAGAGGCTGACCCCCAACTCACTACAATCTCCTTTCAGGTATTTGTAAAGAGCAATAAGATGTCCTTGAGCCTTCTTTCCTCCAGGCTAAACAACTCCAGCTCCTTCAGCTGCTCCTCATCAGATTTGCACTCCAAACCCTTCACCAGCTCCACTGCTCTTCTCTGGACTTGCTCGAGCACCTTAATGTCTTTCTTGAAGTGAGAGGCCCAGAACTGAAGACAGGATTTGAGCTGCAACTTCAGGATGTGTCTTTACTATCTGTGAAGATGGTAAGGCTAATTCCTTGCTCCTACTCCACTCTCCTGTCTGAAGCATTGGGCTAACAGCTACACAAACCCATGGCAACTAGTGAATAGAAAGATCTGTTTGTGTGCCCCAAGATGAGATTTCCAAACAGGACTGACACTTACGTGGACATGTTTAAAAAACTGACTGTCTTCATCTCACGGTCTCCTAGTACATACCATGCATTTTATTGTCAATGTGATTTTAAAAGAAATGGATGCATAAAACAGCTGTGTCTACTCACTTGCAAGTTGTTATTGGCTCTCTGTGCTCCACACTTTCTGATTTTCAGATTGCATTTTGAAAAGCAATCAAAAAAATTACAATCGTCATCTCCTGTGCAGTTCTGTTCAAGGATGTCCCTCATTTTGGGTTCAAAAAAGGCCATATCCACATCTATGGCCACCACCTGTGGATCAAAACAGCTCATCAGATCTGGCACAGCACAGCCTGCAGGACAGGGCTGAGCAGGTGTTCTTTGCTGCTTGCTTCTGGAAATGCTGTGCTGAGAGTATCTGCCAGTGGGGAACTGGAATCACAATGAAAGGACTATATTTCACTTGACGGAGCTGCACTAACCTTATAAATACCACTTTTTAAGCAAAAGCAGCCAATACCTATGACACTGGGAATGGGAAAATTATTTGTGGACAATATGCGTCCCAGTGTCACTCCATCCATGAATGCTTCACTTAAAAAAATCACAGCAATAAAGAGGGAAAGAAAGGATTCCAATAAGGGGATGGGAGCTGCCTGATGTGGGACACATGTGAGTGACCACAGGGAAGGCAGCCTGCCTTCAGAGTCATCCTGGATGTGCAACAAGCAAAGGTTCACAGCTGCTTTTCACACTTGGCAGTCAGGATCAGGGATGCTCCCTTGCAGCATCTGACACACACTTTCAGGGGGGAAAATGTCTGGGACCTGGGCAGAGCAAAGTTACTTGGCCTCAAATGATAGTCTCATTTTTAAGATTCAACCACCCAAATGATGGGGGAAGATGAACTGTGTGAATAGAACAGCAACTGGATCAACCCCAGGAACTAACGATTTCTACCAAAAAGGTTTGGTAGAAGGCCAAATAAACCTTCCACAGGCAAAAAAAGGAACAGGGTCTAATCGCCATTTTAGTCTAGTCCTTTTTCCCCAGGGAAAAATCTTAAAGAAATGAGGCATAGCTTAAAAACTCAACTATTTTTAGGCTTTTTGGAGCTTTATGAGGATGACATAGCCCAAGGAATTTCACACGTTTGAACAGGCAAATCTTTTTTTCTTTTCTTCTTTACTTCCTTAAGCTCTCTGCAGTTTTGCTGTTCAGTTCTTTTGAGAAGAGACAGTGAAAGTAGTACAGTCTTAGGGTTGCTGCGTCAGGTCCCAGGTGAGGTCTTTGCCAGCACTGAGCACATTTGACAATTTGATCCATTTCTCAGCTGGGAAAACCAGCCCTAGTTCCCAAACACACAGTCGCCAAAGTGGCTCCCCTGCAGTTCATCTGTTACAGAAAGGGGTGGGCATCTGGTCAGTCCCCGTGAAAACAGATCTGGGTAACACTCTACCCGTGAACAGCTACATTTTGGTGGGATTTGCTGTGATAGTAATTGATGAAGAAGGTACCTCAGGAAATGCGGGAAGGACCCAGCTTGGCTCCTGACCTGATTTAAAGTCATGTTTAAGGTCCTGTAATCTTTCCAGTTCTCTCTGAGGGGCTGCTAGAAGAGGGAGCTTGCCCAGAGCACTGTGCCTTCACCCACACCTCCTTCCAACTCTGCAGCTTAAAATTCTCCTGGATGATCTACCAGGCAGAGATCTCTCCTCTTTGTACTGCAGGAGAGCAAGTGAAGGCTGAGTGAGAGCTGGAGGCTTATCCCCACCACTTGAAAATAATCCTCAAAGTAAAACTAGTGCACTCCAGGCACATTTCTTTGGGCTTTAGAGGTCTCATTACTGCAATGACGAATAGTGGTACTGTTACGGGATTTATTATTTTTCTATACAGAGCACAAGAAATCAGGAAGTGAAAAAATTGCTTAAAAGAAACATAAAGGACAAAAAAGGGCTGCTTTACTGTGTTCCCATTCTGGAACTGGTTGGTAAAACTATGTAGAATTTCTGCTTCTTACTCTGCTTCCTCCATCACTGATTAGAAACTCTGTCCTGTCCCCCAATGACCTGTCCATCTCCTCACCCTCAGTTTTCTGACTGTTTGTATCTCCTGTCTCCCAGCCCGGTGAGGCAATATCACCAAGCTATAAGTAATGGGCAACTGGGAGAGCCATGTGTGAACAGCAATTCACTTTTTTAAAAATTAATTCTTCTAGAAATACTAAATTAGAGTATTTGCCTACACTAGAAATATTACTATTGTCTCTTTGGACCCCAGGAGTCACTGGAAGATCCTGGCAAAGCCAGGCTCACCAAAAGGACTCATAAGGGAAGACACATCCAGTATTTTTCCTCTTTTCCTACATGAAATCACTTTTCCTGTGAGTAGGCTGCAAAACAGATGCTCTGGTGTGTGCTCAGCCACAGTCAGCCACAGGCCTGGACAACTGAGAGAGCTGGGCAAAGCCTGCCTCGAGGAATGCCTGCTGTACCTCGCTTTGCCTAAGTACTGGTACAGCCTGTTTTAGCTTCTTGCTGTAGCTCCTCACCCGTTCCCTGTTCAGCCGCTGTATTGCACCTGAATAAACAACGGGAGGCAAGCGAAGGGTGAAGGGGAAGCACTTTAACTGCTCTTAATGGTTCTATGTTTAGGCAATGTTTGTCTAGTCCTCTGAAGATACAAGTGTTATATTAACACTCGTGAGTACTAAAAATAGTAATAAAGTCCCTGAAAATGCTTTATATTCATTCAGAGTGCAGAAACTCCGCTGATGTCACTGCAAATTGGGAGCGTAGTTCAAACACTTACTCACTGCACAATAGTTCCAGTCTGTAGACACAATTCCAACCAAAACCAGAGGAATTTCTGTCCACAGAATGAATTCAAGATACACGCTGCAGTGTCACGCTGAGCTACGCCACTGCTTGGAAAATAGGCATAGCTATTCAGGTCTGAGTTACAGCTGTAGAAGGAAAAGTCAAAGAGTAACAGTAGCAGGGAGTTTCATGTCGCTGTCCTTGGATAATTTCCAGACCAGATAGGCTGAACGGTGAAGCACAAATGTGCCTGCTTGAATGTGGGGGGTTCCCCTTGTATCAGAGCAGGGAATTCAGCCTTACTTTTCAAATTCAAACACTTTTTTCTTTCAGCATCACTACCAGAAATAGTTGCCATGACTCAAATTACAGCTTCATTTACAGCTTTTGAGATCCCCTTGCCTTCAGGAGGCATCTCTCACCACATCCAAGGGACCCTGTCAGTACCAGTGCCTTTGAGGAGGTGAAACAAAACAGAAGTGAGCAAGCAGTTCTCAAAACAAGCAGTAGGATTTAGTGCTCTGAAACATGGCTGTACACA
The DNA here is from genome assembly GCA_035222235.1 of Margarornis squamiger. Classification (NCBI taxonomy): domain Eukaryota; kingdom Metazoa; phylum Chordata; class Aves; order Passeriformes; family Furnariidae; genus Margarornis; species Margarornis squamiger. The sequence goes on along the minus strand of JAWWTY010000077.1, from coordinate 92,591,164 downwards.
TTACAAAGAGGAAAAGCAGTAGAGAATCTCCCCTGACACTTGTAAATGCATTGTTTTTGCAAAAACTTGGCCAAAAGCTGCACGAGGAGGAAAGCATTATTTTTACACAGCCACCTTCAGACTGGAATTTGACCTCACATTGTTGCAACACCATCCCCAAGACCTAACTTACCGTAAGATCATGCCTGATAGCGAAGTTTTCTGGTTTGATGTCACACAGGTGAAGTCGGTGAGAGAAATCATTATCAAAATGCTGCACCATGTCCAGAAAGCTGAGTGCAATGCCAATGATGGCTCTCACCTTGCTTTTGTGTCCAGTAAGGGAGGGATCAATCACATTTTCCAAGGGAAAAAGAGTTTTGTGCCAGGCATGTCCAGCTGTAAGATACTCCACAGCATAAAAGTGTCCACAAGAGCCAATAATTCGTAGCACGTGTTTGCTGAAGTCTTGCAGCAAACTGAAGTAGATATATTCTTCCTGCTGGAGCAAGGACCACATGCTGGCCACCTGTGCTTTCCAACGTGGTCCTTTTTTCCTTGTCCACAGAGGCCCCACAGTATTATTAGACAGTTCTAGCCCCAGGGCATTTTTGACCTCCAAAGCTACCATCAGCAGCAGCTCTGTTTCAGGTATATCCTGTGTTTCCGCCTCTTCTAGCATGCTGAGGTGCTGGTAGCTGGAAAAGATTTCTTTTTTGGATTTCAGTATGATGGGCTGGCCTCTCCAATCAGCCTGAATGACCTTTTTGCCTCTGTCATAGTAAAGGCAGTGTTTGTACACCAGCTTCTGTGCCACGCACAGGTCTTCACAGAGGTCACCAGTCAGGGCTCCACTGCTGTAGTCAAGACACTGGAGTGAAAGAGCAGAATATTCATAGCAGAGCCACAAGTCCATGGACCACATAGAAGAAAGACAAATAATGAGCAACAGTCCTACGCTTGAGAGGTTTGCAGCAGTCATGGAACTGTAAACACACACCTTCTACAACTGTTGCATCATTCAATGTTTTTTCAGAAGTCTCTAGAGACTTTTCACTAGGGAAGCCTTCCTTCAAAACAGGGATGGGCTGGTAAAGGATGGGATTTCAGGGGCAAGGAAATGGACTCTGTGACTGGTTACTCTTAAGTTTTTTTACACACATGAGCGAGATAAACTTTAAAAACACATGGCTACACTATGTGAGATTATGGGCTGTAACCCTTTAAGGCACAGGAGATAACTACCAGAGTAATGCAGGACTTCTCTGGAAGGTTCAGGAGAGCATAACTCAGACACCCCCACTTAAACTACAGGAAAATCTGTAGGTAGCTGGATTTCTGGGATCTTCCACAGCTCTGCGTGTTTTAGCCTTGCACTCAACATGTGCTGAATGAAGCTGTCATAACCTCCTCCTGCACTACCAGGAAACACCAGAGGCTGTGCTCAATGCTTTTCGGACCAAAATGTTCAGAATTTTAAAATATATAAATGCTGTGGAACAAACTGACTTTTCAGGTTTTACAGGCAATTATCAGAAGTGACATTTTAATATTAATTACTGGAATACTTCTTTTTTTTTTTTTTAATTTTAAAGAAATAAGCCTGTGGAAGCAAGAGAACTGCTGCTTGATAGTTAAATGGTCAATGCAAATTAGTACAAGAACTGCAAGGATTCCCTCAACAGTCCTTCCCTCAACCTGTAATTGTTTCCATAATACCATTTCCAAGAGCGGAGGTAGTCAATATATTCCTGTGGGCATTCCGAAGTGCAGCTGTAGGGACTGCTTTGGGTGAATCAGTAGAAGAGATGCAGAGGTCTCTGGTGAAAGGGGAATAGATGAGGTGGTGTAGAAAGCCAAACATCTGTGAGGCAGCTTGACAGTGTCAGCTGCCTTCATTGCTTTCTGGCATTTGAAACTTCATTTAAACAAGCTGGCAGGTCCCCCTGCCTGTGGAGGACTTGCAATGGCTGCCTGAGCCCCACCTCATTTGTGACTTGCTGTTACAAACACAAGGAATGTGATCATAACATTCAAGTAAATTATTTTCTTAGGACAGTCTCTGAGGTGTGTACACCAGAGGACTATGTTCTGATGCGAAGCAACATTTAGAGTCCAGCCTTAAACTATTCACCAGGGAATGGGTGGAGGGTTAAGTCTAAAATCCAAGAATGCTGATGAATTGACTGAAACAGCACACTGAAGGCAGCTCAGACAGGCATAAAATTTATTTATATTTTGATGTTTTCTGAGCCCAAAAGAGAACATTCAATGCCAACAAGGAGAGCCAGGTAGGCAAAATCTTGCATGAATGTTCCAACCCTGAGTTCATGCATGTGTGAAATACACACACACATCTGTATCCACATCCACATCAGGATGGCCAAGAAGACTCACTGGGCTGTCTGCAGACTTCAGAGCATGCTCCTGCTTTTGAAAAATCTACTCATATGAACATAATACAATTTTACTCTACCTTTTAAAGTCAGAAATACAGTTTTCTTAACAGAAGTAGTTTAGCAGTTCTTACCATCTGGAACTCTAAACAATTTTAGAAAGAAAATTACAAACAGAAGGAATTTTGGGGGGTTTTCTTTGGATTGTAAGTATAAGCACATTTAAAACTCTTTTGAGAGACCACAAGTCTTCTGCTACAGTAAGAGAATATAGGACCTAGTCATGTAATTGGGTTCACATGGGTGAACACTTTCCCCTGCAGACAATTTTCCTGTGGTCCATCAGGTTCACTCTTAGAGGGTCCAAACTCATGGATCTCTTGCATCTATAAGAACACATGCCCATGACCTGTAGTCAAACATGTAAATGTGCAGCTTGTTTTCTTGCATTAACATCATGTCATTCTTAATGGCGTTCTTGAAAAAAAAGTGGTTCTGGAAAAAGCAGTCTCACATTTCACAGACATAGGAGACAAGTCGTTTTTGAACCTGGTTGCTGTTTAGGACTTGTCTGATTTTTTTTTTAGTTTAACCTCTAAATCTTTGATTATTAACTTAGCATCTGACGAAGAGTATCTGAATCATATTCTTCTTACAATGACCTTGTGCAGTGTTTTGCAAACTGGGATATGCAGAAGAGACTAAGAAGTTCATGGTCTCACAGTGATGAAACACAGATCAGCCTTCCAAAAGTAACATTCTCTGCTGATCACCAAAGCAAGCAAGGATTTCAAAAAGGCTCCCTCAAGTAAGCAATCAAGAGGTTTGAACAATTTTCTACCAGCCCTTTAGGCACAGTCTGCACTAGTAGTTCATCTTGAAGCAATTATTTGACCCTTACATCCTTTCCAAAGACAAACAGTTTTACAAGACAATCGTCCATCATATTGGCATAGCTTATACTATTGTGCTCCCCAGTGTACTAACTTGCATTTTACAGTATGAAAAGACTGTAAAATGAGGACTGAAAACAGGTGATACAGATTAGCCCACCATGAAAAGATGGACTGTTTATTATTTGCCAACCCAGGAACCTTTGCTTTAACTGCAAACGTCACTATACAAGAGTGTATATCATCATGGTGACTGCTGATAAAAAAGAAGAATCAATTCCCCAAATAAGTCTTTCAGAAATGGTCCTCAACAGTGTCATCCCTCTCTTAAATGAATGCATTTTGAGATCTGTCAATGAGACAGTTTTAAATCTACATTATGATCACCCTTTGAATGCTACTAAGTGCCAGATTTTTTAAACTAAAATATTGAAGTGATACTAAGCCAAAGTCCTTATAGAGAAGCAGCTGTACTACAGAAAAGTGCAAACACAAGCACAGTTTGGACTTGCTCATATGTTTCTGATTAAAATGAGCTACATAATTTTTAATGTCCTTAGTATACTTATCAAGATAAGTTCAAAAAATCTGGGTTTAAATCAATGTAAAAGCTCAAATCAATGCAAATCCTGCTAAGGATTTATATAAATTTAAATAACTCATTGTACCACCATCAGTGATCTGATTCTGATGTTCTGCCTTGTTAGCTATTACTTCTGAGTAAATGTAATGCTGAGCCAGGTTTGGAAGGCATCAAAATTAATTGATTTCTCCAGAGGAAACAGAAATTGATTGCTATGATTTAGTGTGTTCAGTGTAAATGAAGATGAGACTGGCATTAGGAAAGAGTGATTTTTCTGAGAGTTCAAGTTGGTCCCTGAAAAATGCCCAGTGCTATTTCAGCCTTCTCAGTGCAGTTCATATCTGCACTGATGTACACCTTACTCAGAATAAGGAAATAAAGCCTTCAGAAATGTGACTTGCAAGGCTATTTTCACCCACTTTCTTAAAATAGCTCATCTTGTATCCTACTGAAAATATGAGATCACTAGTAAGATAGATTTTCTTAGAGGCTGATTTTTGCTTAATAAAAGGTGTGAGACTCAAGTTATTAGGTTATTTGTTTCATAAATTATTGCACTTTCTATAACTGCAAAACTCCTGCTGTGCTCAGATGTAGAAATACTTATTTTGGGGTTGATGAAGACAAGTTAATTTTCTAAGTATTCCACTGGAAGGATAATCCCTTTCTAACATCATCTGGGAAAACTTGCTTTACAAACCTTAGTGACACTACTGAAGACTTACCTAGAGAGAGAGATAAGCACAGCTATCTCAGCTACTCTTCCTCTGGAAGGAAGGTTTGAAACTGAGTTATCACTCAGTGAATACGCACAACTTTCCAAGCTTGTGCCTAAAATCTGATCCCTGCCTGGGCTTTTGAAGGCATGCCTAACAATCTCCAAACTGAAGAACAGCAACAAGTCTCTGTCCATCCAGAGAGTGTGATGGAAGGACCTGGACCTGTCTGTGCTTGGTGTCTCCGTGCTCCTCCATACCCCAGTCCTCTTCCCAACCACGGAAGGAGGAGGCAGGAATCATTCCTTCAGCTGCAAACCTGAGCTCAGCAGTCCTTCAAGCTGGCTGCTGGGGTAAAGAAACTGGAACTCACTGTCATTTAAAACATTCTGTCAGGACTGCTGCCTATACTTGCCCTTCCTTTATTATATAGAATTAAGGAAAATCTATGATCAGGTTTTTTCCTTGCTTGCAGTAATAGATTATTTAATTCCCATTAGGATTCCTCCCTTCCCACCTAACATTGGCACTACTGATACCCTAATTAAGAAACAATATTCAACTCAAAGCATTAACCCACGCTGCTCCCCTTCTCAAAGTGTTTCCTATACAGTCCTAAATCTGTTTATTAATATTTTAAAGGGAAATTTTAATGAATATTCTTTCTTGGATTTGGAATAATTGCATCTTACATGCCAACCCCCGCCAGACATAAAGAAGGGGACACGAGCTGCCCGGCACTTCTGAAAGACGACTTTTGTCCAAACACCTTTTCGGCTAAAAACAGACATCAAAAAACCAACACCCGGAGGAATGTTTCCCCCCGCTCCGGAGCGTGCGGCACGGCGAGCTGCCCTTTCCAAAGCGCTTGGGCAGCGCACCCGCATCCCACGCCTGGGAGCCGGTCCGCAGCCTGCACCTGACCTCGCCCCGGGGAGGGAGGCAGGGACGGAGGAAAAGAGGGAGGAAGGGAGGCAGCCGCCCCTGCGCACCGGGGGGCGCCGGTGATGCGGCACCTCGGAGGCCGGAGCCGGTGCGGGTGCTCGGCTCATCGCAGCCCCGACGGAGGTCCCTGCCCGGCACCCCGGGAGATGCCCCGCGTCCCGCCGGGGCACGTACCAGCCTGGCCAAGATCCGGTGGCTTTTCTCGTCCGTGCAGCGCTCGGAGAAGACGCTCCTGTGGAGGAGAAACAGCGCAGCGCTCACCACCACCCAGCAGGCAGCCCAGAGGAGGAGCAGCAGCAGGGCGCATCGCCGCCAGATTTTGAGCCGCAGCCGCTTGAAGCCCGGGATGCCCCTCATCGTGGCGCCGGGGCTGGGCTGGGGGTGCCCGTTCAGCTGCTGCGGTCCCGAGCGAGCGGCGGGGCCCGGGGGCTCCGCGCTGCGCCCCCCGCCCGCCCGTCCCGCTCCCCGCCGGCGCCCATCGCCCCCCGCACCGCCGCGCCCGCCCCCTGCCCGGGACGGGGCTGCCCTGGCGGAGCCCGGAGCGCCCCTTTTGAATTTAAGCCACGTAGTTCCGCCGGCTTTTGTCTGCGCTCCTCTGTGCCAAGCGGCCCCTGCAGCCACTTGGCGGCTGCTGCCCGCGCCCCCCGCCTCTCCGCCCCGAGTTTCTCACCCGAGAATAAAAGGGGGTTGAAGGGTGATGGATGCTGCTGTGGGAACGCGTTCCCATCCAGGCGGCTGCCCGACACTTTGAAAGAGGCAGCCTGGAGACGGACCGGTCCCTCTTGTGAAAGTTTCGCCTCCCGATAAATGGGGGGGAGGAGGGGGGGGCGGGGGGGAGAAGAAGAAAAAAAAAAGTTGTTTATTCTAAAGTAACTTGTCCGGCTTTATCGTCCCGGAGCTAATGGAGGAAGAGAGAAAAGGGACTCAGGGGCCCATTCAGTTATGCAGCGCCCCGCGCCGCCCCGAGGGGTCCCCCCCGGATTCCCCGAAGCCTCCCCTGCCCAAGCCGCGACCCCCCGCGGGGTGCGGGGTGCGGGGTGCGGGGTGCGGGCCGGCCCCAGCGCGGCACCCCCGTGTCCCGGCGCCCTGGGCGGCCGGCTGGGAACGCCAGCGGAGCGGCCCCGGGGAAGGCTTCGCCTAAAGAAGGCAGGCAGGGTGTGCTCGGTCCAGGGGTGCTGGTGACGACAGATTGTCGCCCCACCGTCCGGCAGAGAGAGTACCTGTGACTGTGTCCCTGTTTAAGGAGGGGTCAGCTCCATGCGACAGTCCCTAATATATTTGACTTTGTTAAAATTTCCACAGGGTCAAAGACCCAGATGTTTATTCCTGTGCAGCAAGGAGGATCCTGGCATACTTTGCTCACTTCAGGTGCAGATGTTCACTGTCTCTGTTTAGACCACCAGATTCACTTTTTTCTCCCTTGACTCTCACTTGACAGCATCTCACTATCACCGTTTTCAGTGTGAAAATTCATATATTAAAGTATGGCCCAAAGTAATAAGGGTATCTGCTTCAGGTTTACCGTCAGATATGATGAAAAAGGACCAGGTTCATTTTTCTTTCCCTTTATGCATGGTTACCTCAGACTACTTGCAATCCCATAGCTGGAAGATGAATTGCAGTTAATGAAAACACTCTGAGGGTAAATTATTTATCCAAAATTAGTAAGAGTAGCAGAATATGGCCCATGAATGGACCAATGGATAATAATTCAATAGACTTATTTTAGTCGGTAAGTTGCTCTGGTGCACACTTTGTTAGTAAACTAATGTTAAAAAGGGAAAGTTCACTGTTGGAGAAGAGGTGTTTTTCAGGGGTATATATTCGGTGCCATCATGCCCAACTTAATGAGAATATCTCTCTGCCAAGTCATTGAAAAGAAAGATGTCTCTATTGGCATGATCTATTTTCACCTTTCAGAAAAGCAAGGGGAAAAGCACAGGTGCATCAAACTTGCTGTTATTCACACCTTTTACATGGTCAGCGCAGTTCTCTACCTTGCAAAGGAGGGCTTGAAATACAGCTAAGTAGATGGCAGACTGTCAGAGAAGAAAACAGAAAGATAAAAGTATTGCTGAAAATACTACAGCTTTCTGGATTGCTGAAAATACTACAGCTTTCTGGAGACTAGAAGTGGGGAGGGAAATGCAAGGAGAGCAAAACCACTCTCACCTCCAAAGAGAATTGGAAGGAGAATCATTATCACATCTTCTGTCATTAGTGTATTTTGCTCCATCTTTCCACTATCTCTTTTTTTTTTTTCACCTGCAGAGGCTGCCTTTGGCCATTCTTTTCAAATTTTCTTCTTTTCCCCCCTGATCCATTTACTGAGAGGTTTTCTTTTGAGGCATTGGCCTCAAAAGTCTGTTTCCTGAGAATGTGGCAAGCTAGGAACTGTTTAGGCAGCTAGAAACTGAAAACTTCTAATCCTATTTCTCAGTCTAATACAAAATGCTTTCAGGAGCTCTCTCTGACCAGTTTAGGGTATTCATTTGGAAATTCCTGGGACAATAAATGGGGAAGGGAAAGAGGAAGAGTTGCTTAGCCATTCCTCTGTAGGGATATCAGCCAGGCTTGAATACAGCCAACCTGCTGTATACAACCAATGACTGCTGGGAAAACTGCAGATCTGCAAATACCAGTATCTGGAACAATCCTGAGATGTGTCCCACATGTAAGAGGGATGTGGATGGTGGGGGAAAGTCAAGCATCAGAGAATCTACCCACTGCTTGGTCCTAAGCTCTCTGGGTAATACTTTAGGCACTACCAAACCCACATATATTTATTTATACATAAATATACAAAATATATTCACATATATTTTAAAGTGTGAATCTTGGCTTCTCTGTTGCTCAGCATATCCCAAAGGATATTACATGTTTTCATTTCATGTCTGTGAAATTCTCTATATGTGTTATTTGTGTTTCAACACTATTTCTGACTTTAAGCTAGGAACAAAATACGGAGAATTCCTGCTTGATTAGGTGTCACAGCTGAGCTGCTCTAATGGCTGCTGAAAAACCAAGATTGTTCCTTCCTCCTTCTCCACCACCACCTCCTTATTTTCCTTTTTGTCTTGCCTGCCTAGTCCAGCCCTCATTGAAAGATACTCCTTGCTGCCCAGTGAGCAGCCTCAGTCAGCAGGCCCTGGGGGTGCTGCCAGCCATGCTGGCAGAACAGGGAGGCACATTGCAGGGCCAGGCACTCTGGGATGCTGGAGGCAGAACTGTCCCCCTGGCTCAGCTGTATCAAAAGTCTGCACCTTAAGGATGCAATAAGATAATATGAGTAAGGTGATCTAAATGGAAATGGTTGCAGACAGGAGCAGTCCTGTCCCCATTTTCACCCCAGCCATATGCTGCCACTGCTCCCTTGGCAGTAGGATCAGGGATCAGCAGGCAGCATCGTATGTTTGACTGAATTTTTCATTTCCTCCCAAGACACCAGCTAAAATTCACTCAATTTGGGAGACCGTAAGGAGCCCAAATCCTCCTCTTTGGTTTGGGAACAGTTGCTACCCATAGCAAGAGCAATTCTACCTTTAACATGCAGGTGTCTGCTGCTTTGAAATTATGAAATACAAAGAAAAGGACTAAGAAAATAATCATAGGGTTTAATATAGTTATAATAATGTTTTTAATAAAAAAAAAGGTAAAAGTACAAAATGAGGGGAACTTAATGAAGCAAATGCAAGTTGCATGACATTCACATTAGATGGTATACTAGTTTCATTTTATGGTAAATCCCACAGGAGGCATCTGCAGGCAATAAAGCTCCATCTTCCCAAAATATTTCTACATATCATTCAGGCTGGGGAAAGGGTTGTATCTAGTTGTTCAGTCTCTGAACTTTCAAATATCTTGCTGACTTCAGTGGGAGTGAAAAGTTGGGCAAGTCTGGTAAATAGGTATATGCGTGTGCACACATACCTTCTTGTACACGTATATGCAGAGATCTTCAGAACAGATCAAGAATTGACCCAGAAAGATTTAATTTAGTAAAAGATAAAAGCCTAGGTGCTTTATCCTTTATTAACAATCTATTGCTAGCTGCAAAATTCAAGTCTAGTTTTAGATTTCCCTAAACTTCAAGGTTCTTAAGACTGATGGAGTTAATTGTAGTCCATCCCCAGTACAATATGTATGTCTCTATGTCACAGAAATTTTACTTTGAAAAGAAACCTGCATCAGAGACCTCTGCTTCCTGTATATATTATAATGTGACTGCTTCATGTTGCATTCCTGTGTTGCTAAAGGAAGATATATTCCTATTTTTATTTTAACTGAGAATTAAAGTTGATCAATATAAATTAGTGGAAGCTGAAATAAGACAAGCAATGTAAAGGGCAGTAAAAATAATCAGGACTAACTGTATTAGTTCCCACCCAATTAATCTTTGACATACTGGTTAGAGCACGATGTCAACATCAAGCTGATCTCTTCTTTGTTGTGTTGGGCACATCACAAAACTGTGCATTGCTGGTGACAGTTCAGAGATGGAACAACCACAGACTTCAGTGGCCAGGAGTGAGATGCCTTGGCACAGCCAGGTGAGTAGCCTAGCATGGTGTCTACCTGTACTGTCTGCCTGTGTGTGGGCTCAGCAGATCCTCAGACAAGGGCCATGAGGAGTCCTCAGTCCAAGGAGCTGCTGAGCCCACACTTTTTCATCACCTTCAGACACAAACTGCATTGCAGGCTCATGTTGTATTAGGCTGTTAGACCTTATTTCGTTAATTACTTAATTCTTCATGAGAGTTTAAAAGAAAGAAAGTAAATCAGTCATTAAGAACTACCTTGGCACTCAAGTTAATGAAATGTAAAACCTGTTCATTAGGAATTATTGTTCTGTTTGATTGATTTTATCACCTGCAGTCATTAGCTTTAGGTTGTCTATGGGAATAGGGTATGTGCCTGCTAATCCTTCACATGGTCTGTATGAACCTATTTTCCTGCTAGGAGCTTAAGAAACTTTCAAGTGCTGTTCAGATCTACCTATTTTAACATACAAATATTTCTTTCTGATTTCCTTTGGCCAAGTTGAGTAACTGAAGAACATCACATGGTTAGGCATAGGTTTAACATGAGTCTATGTCCTTTAGGCAGTGAAATTCTCCTGCAGAGTAGTGAGTCTACCAGAGGAATCCAATTGTATTTTCTCATTTATGCCATTAATCAAAAAGAATATGTTGCAAACTGCTCACAGAAGTTTTATGGCATCAGAGAGCAGTGAGTTTATTGGGTCCCATTGTGAACCAGAAGCAGAAAAATGGCACAACATAAAATGCAGAGTATAGCTTTGTGGACAAGGGAAAAGCCTAGTGTAATTCACTGATTTAAACAAGGGAAAGTGTTTGGACTGAAAAGGCTTTCCCAAGTATATATAGAATAAAGAATTTGGAGTATGTTTTGTCCTGTTAGCTTTTTACTTTTGTCAGGTATTTCTTAGGCAGAGTTGCCTGGGAAAGCCAAGGTATTTATTTTCTCCTTCCCTTTTACCACTTTCTAGATTCTGCATGGCAGGTTTTAATCATCCTGCTCTTCTCATATATCCCCTTCCAATTAAACTCTTTATTAACCTCATGTCAACTTTTCCCTCTCATTTGGAAGCAGTATTGCCTGAAGAACCCAGTAAGATACCTTGTCAATCACTGTGGCAGATTGTAGTTTACTTGTAATTCTTCAAATGAGGTGGAACAATTAAGATGCAAAATATATTCTGGATTTTTTGTACACATACCACAAATGATGCCCAACACAGTATTGCCTACTGCTTCCCTGCTACATTCTTTGCTTCTCTCTGTTGCCAGTCACCAAAAGGAAAATTCTGTAAGACGAAGTTGGAGTCAGTGACTTGAGAACAGTTTTTCTAGCCTAAGAGGGTGCTCTCTGAAGGAATGTGCTGCTCTGTGTCATGTTGTATGTCTGTCCACGGAGTGTGAAAGGGAGAACAAAGAAGGGAAAATGCTGACATTCTTTTCCAGTCTTTCTATATGCAGTTTCTAGTCTTTGCACCAAGTCCAGGCCAAGTGATCTCATTATGACAATACTGAATCTGACTCTTTGTAGCCTCCTTTTATGAGTGTCTGAAGCAATTCCAGAAATACTTAGAAGCTGCACTAGGGTTATGTAGAAAATAAAACCCCCTCCATCTAATAGCTAATTCCCTGTGGCTTTGTGCTGTTATTTACATGAATGATTCAAAGTAATTTAAATGGGCAGAATATTTTACATAATATACAGATGTCATTCACAGGACTGTGATCATTTAAATATGTGGTAGCTCAAAAGAATTAAAATTGTGTCATCTTTTCTAGTCAGATAATTCATATATTCCAGCCCATTAGGAAGATATTTCTACAACTGATACTGCCAGAAAAGTTACCATATTGCCATGTAGATTAAAATCAGACCAGCTCTATGGCTGCAGACCTTCGAAATAAGTTTTTCCTAGGAATTTGCACCAGGCTGATTTTAAATTTGGCAAGAGTGACCTAGGCTATCCAAAGTCCACCTGCCCGATTCCTGTAATGCCATAGATTTTAAAAGGCAGGCCAGCTGTTTCCAGAGGTCTGTATGCTCTCTGTAACTAGAAGAGAAATGAAAGCAAATAAGTGATTCTCAGAAAAAAAAATCTCCATTGTAGGAACAAGTAACCGCCAAGTGGATTCTTAGGATATTGCACATGAAAGATTTTGTAAACTATAAAT
>JAWWTY010000077.1:92549174-92570726 GCA_035222235.1 Margarornis squamiger | reverse complement strand
CCCCAGGGCAGTGGTCACAGCACTGAGCCTGACAGAGCTCAAGAAGCGTGTGGACAACACTCTCAGGTGTGACTCTTGGGGATGGTCCTGTGCGGGGCCAGGAGCTGGACTCGGTCAGCCTTGTGGGTCCCTTCCAACCCAGGATATTTTGTAACTAATTCTATGATTCTCTTGATGCCTAAAGATTTTAGTGTATTTTGTGGATTTTCTAGAATTTTTAGAATTATGCAGGTTTCCCTGGATTGCTCACATATTAGGTGGTCTTTAGAGACCGCGGGGCACTTTCTCACACATTTCTGCGTTCTGCCAAGGACAGTGTTTTGAAGAAGCAGCTGCAAGGCAGCTTGAAGACAAAACAGAAGGCCCAGAGCCCTTGGAGAGGCTCCAGGGGGCAGCTCTGAGCTTTCTCAGGGTGGGCACCTGGGGAAATGGGTACTACGGCTTGGTTTTAGATATCATATATGGTAATTACTGGAAGTTATAAAAACTGTAGCATCACTGAACCACGTGTGTGTGTATTTCTGGTGTGCACCTAGAAGCTTCTAAATAAAAACACTTCTCTACCTCCATTAATGGTTTTTTTTGGAGTGCCTATTTTCCAGGATTTTAGGCATCACTATGAACCTTCCCAAACCACATCTAGACCTACCTAAATAACACCCGTAGGAGGATAATAAGGATACTCCTGTCCTCGACTGGAATAATTCACTTAGTCCAGACAGCCTTTGCCCTCGACCCCCCAACTTTCCCCCATACTACATTCAGCCATATGTTAATTCCCCACTTATTACCCCGTGTTAAACCCCACATTTCCCTCCCCGCCCACCGGGGCCGCCCGCCCCGCCCCGCAGGGGCCCGTGCCTGCCCGGCACAGCCGCAAGCCCCGCCCCCTTGTCCTCCCCGCCCGCCGATTGGCCGCCGCGGCGCGCGGCGCGGGGCGGGGCCAGCGGGGCGGTATTTAAGGCGCGGTGTGGAGGCGGGCGGGTCCTGTCGCGGGGGAAGGGAAGTGGCGGCGCTGCGGGCGCAGTGAGTGCGGGGCGGGGGGCCGGGCCGGGCCGGGCCGGGCCCGGCGGGAGGCCCCGGGAGTGCCGGGCCTTGTCTGTGCCCCGCGGTAGGGAGCGTCCGCTCGGCCTCGGGGCGCGGCGGCGCTGTGGCTGCCCCCGGCAGGGGTGGTGCCCCCCGGAGGGATGGTGCCGCCGCCCCTTCGTCCCCTCGCCCACGCTCGCTGTCCCTCTCCACGAGCCCCCCCGCGCTGTCCTTGGGAAGCCCGCGGGCCCTTCCCTCCCTCCCGCTCCGGGCCCGTGCGCTGCAAAACCCTGTGAAGTCCCAGATTTAACCTTTCAGGACCTGCGTGTGCAGGTCCTGGCAGGGCGGCGAGCGCTCCTAACTTGGTTCCCTGTTCTGCTCTGGGGCTCTAATGATGCTTGTGGATGAGGAGGGCCAGGGTGTCTTGGTGCACTGACGGCCCCTGGGGTTGTCTTGTTCCAAAATGCAGCTGTTCTCTAGTCCTGTGAAAGGGTGAACCAGAGGAGTCTCTCCTGCATAGCTAGGAAGGGTTCAGTGCTCCAGTCTGAAGGGCTTAAGGGAAGTTCTGGCCGTGCCTTTGAAGAGGGAGGGGAAGGTAACATCCAGCCTTTTGCTGTGCACTGAGCAGCACTTGGTTTTTCAAGTTTGAAGCGTTCTGGAGCAGGCTTCCTGCAGTGTGACTGGAGTGACTCAGTGTCCCTCTGATTTTTAAGACTATTTCACTGTGTTTTAGGTGATATTTAAAGCAGTTCCTGCCTTAGTAAATAGTTCAGATCTTGTTCGTGTTGGACAGAATATGACCCTCCATGCAATAAGTTGTATTTTGTGTCTGTGCTGTGAAGGAGAGTCGTGATGTTGCTATAGGAACGGGTTGAGTGCAGGGTAGGGTCAGATGCACTGAACTATGGCCTGTGTGCTGCTTTCTCTAAAAAGCTCCAGATGAATCCTGCCTGTTCACGTGAGGATGGTGGTTTCACTAGGGAAGCCCATCCTCAGTGAGAAGCATCCCTTTAATTTGGTTATGTCTGTATAGTCCTTCTGAAGGTGTTTGATTTTCCCCTTTTCTGGATACTGAAGAGAAAGTTTGATCTGTCTGGTGGCTTGAGGTTGTTCTAATTGGTGTTTAAAACTCCTTATTCAAATTGAAACTTAATGGATGCTTTAAATTAAATTGAAGCTATCTTAGGTGAAGGAAAAGATTTCTCTGTGTTAAACACCAGTATCTGTGCAAGTACAACCCTGCTTGAAAGAAAATGTATGAGTATTTTAAATTTGGGGTGGTGCTTGTGTTGTAGTATATTGTGTGGTTCAAAGTATTTGTTTCAGCTATGTAGAGTTGTCAGCTGTTCAAGAAATCCTAAGACAAGCAGTCAGATGCTTTAACAACTATCATGCTTGTCTTGTGACTACTGTGTCGAAGTAGAAGAAAGACTTAAAGAATCTGGCATAAAGCTGACTCAACAACATACTGAATCACAGTGGCTGGTGCTGCTGAACATGCTTGTTCAGTGTTTTACATGGGCATTGGAATTTTTGTCCTGGTCCACGCACTTGGATTTCAGAGGCATATTTCAGGGAGCCTCCTTCTCTGGAGATATTCAAAAGCCTCCTGGGCACAATCCTGGGTCATGTGCTGTAGGGGACCCTGCTGGAGCAGGGAGCTTAGATCAGATGATCTCCAGTGGTTCCTTCCAGCTTCACCCATTCTCTGATTTGTAAAGCTCATTATTTTCCTAGCTTAGAGGAGGTCCTTTATCTTTAGTTCTAACTTGAGAACTGAGTTTAAACTTGTTGGGTTTTTTGGTTGATGGGACAGTATGTCTTTTCAGTATTGATTTCAGACTGATAAGGAAGACAGAAAACCGAGAAGGGGAGAGATCTTGGGTTTTCCCACGTGAACTTCAGTTGAAACTAAAAAGAAGGAAGTGGTAGCACTGAAGTAGTCGCTGACCACTTGCTCATGGCCTGCTGGGGCTGGCTTCTGTTCCCATTGCTTCTTTGACCCTTTTTGGGAAGTCTGAGTGGCAGGCTGAAACTTTAAAGTGGAAGAAAGCATAGTTCTTAAGATACCTGCTTTTAACCTCCCTTGTAGAACATTGTGTGGTGCTTGGACCTACCTACTAGCATTCAAGCCTATGGCACACTATTAGTTGAACTCATAATGAATTCTACTCTTTGAAGTTGCATTTCACTTGAGAAACCTTTTGCCAGTAAAACAAAGTGTATGATTTCATTGAAGTATCTCTGTAGATAAGCTTGTTCAGTTTAACTTTGAAAGTTCTTTTGAGGGGAGAGGCAAAAAGTGTGGTGTTGAAATTTAAATATGCTTTTGTTTAGCTGCTTCACTGGGTGATTTCATGAAAGGGAGGGGCCTCAAGTTTTATATTAGTACAGCTTGGTTTGTGGCACTAGCAATTGAAAGGTGAAAGTCTTCTGTGGCTGCTTGACTACTGACTTGCTTCTTAAACTTCTGAAGACTGAATTATTTTTCTGTCACAGGATCTTCCACATTGTTCTAGCCCGAAAATGTCTCTTGAAACCCTCTTTAAATACATTGATGAACACCAGGACCTCTATGTTCAGGTAAGTTTTCTTTGAGTTTTGTCCTGCAGCATGGGCAGCTATGGGATATTGAAAGTTAGGTGGTCCAATTCAAGCTTGTTGTTGTACCTGTATAATATACCCATTAAGAGAGAGCAATGTCAGGTAATTGGAGAGAGGGGAGAGCAAACAGCAGATGTAACTGATGCGAGTCCAGCTAGAAAAATGTTCCTTAAGTATAGGCATAGATCTGTTCAAAAACCTAGATCTCCATGTTAGATTTATTAGGAAATTATCTATTACTGTATAGTGCAACCAGTGACTTTTTTAAAGGTATAAGAAATTTAACACTGGCTGCTGAATGCTGAGCTAGTTTATAGTCTCTTCCCTTTTGAGATGGGAGATGAAAGTTCTAAATGAGGCTGGCATAAACC
Organism: Margarornis squamiger; assembly: GCA_035222235.1. Classification (NCBI taxonomy): domain Eukaryota; kingdom Metazoa; phylum Chordata; class Aves; order Passeriformes; family Furnariidae; genus Margarornis; species Margarornis squamiger. The sequence goes on along the minus strand of JAWWTY010000077.1, from coordinate 92,566,725 downwards.
TTTGTTGTTTGAAACCATTTTTGTTGGGGTACAGAGGGAGAGGTCATCCTCTTCAAAGAGAGAGTTTTTGCTGTTTGACCTGCTATTTAGTTGCAGCTTGAATTGCAATCCCTTTCACCAGTGAAGGAATCACTGGTACAGAACTGTGTACTTGGGCAAGAACTATGCTAAGTGTTCAGCATCATTTCTGCCAGCTGCTCTTGCTGATCTCACATGGGGATAAAAAGCTCAAGTGGCCTTTTTGAGAGGCCTGAAAGACATTAGCTGGCTCTGAATACTTAAAGAACAGCAACCAAAAAGGCACAGTATGCACAAGCTGTCATGCTCTTAAGCTTACCTGATGTATCTGTAGACCTAATGTAGCTGCAGACACACCTGTAGGAGAGTGAGGTTTTAGAGAACTTTATGAAGAATATTAATGATTAGAGTACTTCTTTGTGCAGAGGACACAGCTGATTTACCTCAATTTAAGCTTGACTCAAAACAGTGTTTGTTGAATCACAAGGTGTTGTATTTGTGTAGTGCCTGTTGTGTAGTAAAACCTGTAGCTCTTCCATGTTTCTGTAGCGCCTGGCTGACTGGGTGGCAATCCAGAGCGTGTCAGCATGGCCAGAGAAGAGGGGTGAAATCAGACGCATGATGGAGGTTGCTGCAAAGGATATTGAGCGACTGGGAGGCACAACCCAACTTATGGATATTGGGAAACAAAAGGTATGTGAGCATCTCCATGTCAGCTTAGTAGAAAATGTCTCTTTAGAAGACAATGTGTTTTACACAAGAAGGTGCTGGTTTCTTATGTTCCCAGTAAGGAAGGCACTTAGACTCCAGAAAATATTATTTCAAATTATGTTTATTAGAGTTACCACTATAAAGAAGGAGGATAGTATAGGTATTCATATGTCCCTGCAGCATCTAGCAGGCACCCAACCTGCATGCAACATCCTGTGCAGATGCCATTCGTGGAAATGTGATACCATTCCATTTATTCATGCTGATTGACTTTACTGCCAAACAAAATAGATATTCTCATGAGAACTTCTGGATACACATTTAGGTAAAGTCAAGGACATGCAGGTGATGTCATCGCCAGTGCCAAGTGGGAACTGCTTGCAGGTTACAAGTCAATTGGCTCAGTTTATCCTGCAGTCTAATGATTTGCACAGCACATACAGGCAGGAAGGCAAACCTGTATGTGCAGCATAGCATAGCACAGGCTTTGGTGTACTTGGGTTAACTGTGTGGATCACTACTTTCTTGGTGTCTGATGGTCTTCTGGTCAGGATCACCACACAAGGGTCTTGTGGGTAGTGGCCTGGAAAGGAAGAACCTGTTGGGGTGTAGCATAAGGCCTTCCTGCTACACAGTCTGAGCTTCCTGTTGAAAACCTTTCTTTATAGTGAACTTTGGGATCCAGAACAGTTAAGCATGTTGTATTAAAAGTGTTTTAAATACTTTTCTAACTGATTGTCAACAGAGCACCTGCAAACAAAAGTGTCAGACCTTTTTAGCAACAGGCTGGTATTGGTCCTTAGACCCATAGAGTGTAAGGGTTCTGACTGACATTTCAATAAATCTTCCAAAAGACCTTTGGGCTCTTTCAGAAGTGTTACGTTTGTCATGGATTAGCATTGTTCCCTTACCAGATACAAAAGTATCATTAAAAAAGTGAGTTACCTCCTTACTTTTAACTATCTAGACTGCTTTTTTTCCCCTGAGAAATGTATGTACTTATGAGAACAATAATGATAATCTCATCCTCAGGAACCATCCACTTGGTGTGCTCCTCCTTTGAAGTGCCTAATCACTACATGCCACAGAATAAGACCCATTCCAAAATTGTTAGATGAGCATTTGGATAGTGGTATTAAAAATCCTGTTGTACTGGTGTGTTTGCTAGATTTAGAAGATCATCACTGTGATTGGTGGGAAAGACTGCTGAATGAAATCTGCATGTATCGGGATCTTCTGAGCAGTTCTTGCCTTTGGCAGCTGGATTACACTTGTTTGTAGCACTGCAGGTCCCAGCAGGAAAACAGCTGATTTCATGTGCCCTCTTGGGAGGCAATCTGTAGGATAATTCTAGCTCTGCTGCTACGTACAGCCTAAAATCCCATCAAAAGTGTTTCAGTTATTTCAGAGACAAAGTTGTTCCTTTCACCACTAAGTTTTTGGTAGCAAGAACCGACTTTTAGAATTTTGTATATAGCATTTTTATTTAGAAAACTTTAATCCAGCTGCAAAAGCTAAGTTCAGTATTTAGTTTTATATTAGGTATTAGACAGAGCTATCCAGTGTATTATGTACATTGCTGCTATATCTATGAAGGACAATGTAAAGCAACTGGTGAACTTGTCTGATGAAATTTACTGCTGCACAGCACTTTGTTCTGTGTACTGATTACTGTAAATTCTTGCAGTAGTGCTTTAATCATGTACAGCTGCAGCTGGCCAAGGACCATGTAACCTCTTGATAAAAAAATTGGAGTTTGGTGGAGCCCATATGAGCAAAAAGTCAAAGCTGATTTTGATCTGCTGAGCAGTGTGTAGAACTATGTGTTCACTGGAAGGGAAATATATGCTGACTGAGGACAGCATGTGATAATTGCTTATGGGGTATTCCAAAGGACTAAGCCAAGTTCAGTTCTTGAACTCTTGAACAGAGTTCATCAGCACTACTCTGCCCTTAGCTTAACAGTGTAGGCTGGTGTAGACGAATACAGCTGTTATGCAGTTCTTATTTGGGTGTGGGCATGTGTTACACTCAGAGACACTACTGTCAGAAAATTTCTGTTTAGAGAGCTATACTGTGGATGGGATGAAAGTGCACTGATAAGCAACACAGAATGCAATATTGACTGGAGTTTATCACTTATGCTTAGGTCATCATTAGATATGGCAGTTTGGTGTGCAGTCAGCTTGCTCTGCTAAAATCTAATGTCGGATTGCTAGTTTAAAGCCAATTGGAAGATTTTGACTGTTACTGGGACCTGTTGGGAAGCTAACTGGCATGATGCCATCATACCTTCTGGCAATCAGTTTAAGTAACTTAGTTTTATTTAGCTCTCTGTTCCCCTAATGTCATAACCTCTATAGTATTAAAATAATTCATTTATCTGATAAAAACGTGCCCCTCTGACATTCCACTTTTGAATAAAACTTCTTCCTGCCTATTTTTAGCTGCCTGATGGATCAGAGATCCCTCTTCCACCAGTTGTTCTGGGAACACTTGGCACAGATCCACGCAAAAAGACGGTGTGTGTGTATGGTCACCTGGATGTTCAGCCAGCAGCACTAGAGGATGGCTGGGATAGTGAGCCCTTCACACTGGTAGAAAGAGATGGTAAGAGCAGTGGATTTCACAAACTGATGAATGCTTCTTTAACAATTGTGGTATTCCTCAATTGTTCCAAAGTTAGGATGTTGGTTGAAAGGGGGAAGGAGAGTAAGAACAGGTATGAGTGTTTATCTAATACTGTTGAGGTAAAAATATGCAGGAGGGGAAATAGTAAAGAAGTAGAACTGCAAAATCCGAGCTGCTCTCAGGGCTTGTTTCCTTGTAGCTTCAGCACATTCTTAAATGCTGCTTTCCATTTTAGCAGCTTGTTACCAGAATGCTTTTTAGAACTAGATTCTTGTGCTGTTCACAACTTACAGCCTCTAAGAGCATGTCAGATTGCAGGGATTTTGAACCATTATTGGGGAAAAAGTATTCAACACAACTTCTTTGTGCCTGGAGACAGGAGTGGCACAGCACTCTCCCTGGGTTGCCTTGTGTTTGCAAACTGTGCTACCATGAGTACTGCAGAAGCTGCATTTTGCAGAGCTAGTGCTCAGACAAGTGTCCCTCTCCCATAAATGGGGATGAAGAACTGGTGAAGTACCTCTTGTTGAAACAACATGTTGCCAGTAGCCAAGAAGACTAAAACTTTATTTTCTGTTTAAAGCTAGTGATACCAATAGCCTCTTCCGTGTTCCACTCTCTCATTGTTAGTGTCAAAGGTCATATGAATAGAAGGACAATAACCACTCATGTGACATAAGTGTTAATGATTGCCTGGAAAAGGACTATCTGTGGTAACTAGCATTTCTACTTGGGCCCTTGGTCATAGGCAGCAGAGTCCAAGTTACTAAACTGGATTATCTCATCTGATAGCAAAACCTAGACTTGCCTTGGGCTGTGGCTTGTCTCTGTGCAGCCTGGCAGTGGAGGAGACATTCACCAATAGCTCTTTGCCTTGCAAGGTGTGTGTCCTGTTCTGTCATGGTGGTTACAACTGGTGCTCATAGATATTGTAGCCACAGCTCTGAGTTGCAATGATACCTCTGTGATCCCACATGCTACATTTTGTGGGAATTCCCTGCAGCCTATAAAACTTGTCTTTGACTAAACTCCTTTCTAGAGAGATCCACTTTTATCTGTAGAATCCAGTGAACTGATTTGTCACTAGGTACTGAATTCTTACTCTTCAAACAAAGAATTTTTGAATTGAAGCTAATACTGGATAGGTTTCTGTTTCTATACACTTACTAATGTGTTTGTAGAAAACTTATATTATTGTGAATGATAAGGCAGTTTCATCTTTTTAGGCTTATATTTGGTTCCTATCCAGGGAGCAGCTGGAGGAAAAGATGGGGTAGCTCTGTAAGTGGGAGAACTATTGCAGTCGTGTACCTATCCCACTTGCAAGAGTGTACAAAGCAGGATGGAAAATTGCAACTTCTGAAGAATCAGAAATGAAAGTTTATATAAGTAGGGCTAAAAGATTATCCAAAAAGATGTTTTCTCCTGTAGGCAAGAGATGAAGCTTCATCCTAGTTTTTTTCCACACAGGTTTATTTGTGTCTTTTTTGTGCAGGAAAGTTGTATGGTAGAGGATCAACAGACGATAAAGGTCCAGTGCTTGCCTGGCTGAATGCCTTGGAGGCTTATCAACAAACTAACCAGGTGCGTGCCCAAAACATGTTCTGCTTTTTTCACATGCAGCTGAGTCTAGCAAATCTGAGCCACCAGCCCTTGTGAGGGAAGCCTGCTTATTCAGCTGATCAGAGGAATGATGCAATAGTCCTGCAAATTCCCATATATCCTAGTAGGGTTGAGTTGACTTGCTGACAAGTTAGTCTTGTAGATGCTTGGTTTGCACTTTAGACAATTTCCCTTTAATGAAATGTGTAGGAAGAAAGATACATATGCAAGCATGTGGAGCAGAATGAGTAATCAAGTATGCTCAATATCATGTATTGAGGTATGTCAAATTACCTGGACCTTTTTAATGTCTCACTACCACACAGCTCTAAGAGGTCAACTTAGTAACACTGACCTGTGAGCTTTGCTGTTTCTTTTCAAGAAAATGTGCAGTCAGAAATAGCTCAGGGTGTCTGCTCTGCCTTGTCAGACAAGTTCTTATTATTTGTGAGAAGGATGACTAGTTCTCAATTCCTCTCTAGGTATATAGAATATGGTAGACTGGATAGACAGGGCAGCTCTGATGCTCCTACTGTGGCATGCAATTTCTTTGGTTAATATTATTTTCCTAGCCTGGTGGCTTACCTTTGGCTGTAGACTTCTGCTGTGTTCCCATGGTTCAGGGCCTTGAGAACAAGTTGTTCTAGAGCTCAGTTAAAACTGTTTTGAAGATCTTGAATTCCATCAAATGAAGGGTGGCATAAATGCCCTCAACATAAGTGCAGTCCAAACTTTATAATGGTTTGTGTATAGTTAACAAATTCCACTGTCAGGGAACTATTTTACCAATGTCCATTTTTCTGCTTTGAGCACAACAAATGAAAATTACTGTTTGCTGAAGTAGTCCAGCATTTTCAACTCAATCTGTTCTTGTTTTTCATTGCAAAGGAGTATCCAGTAAATATTAAGTTCTGCCTAGAGGGTATGGAAGAATCAGGATCCGAAGGCCTTGATGAACTGATTTTTGCTCAGCGAGAAACTTTCTTCAAAGATGTGGATTATGTTTGCATTTCTGACAACTACTGGCTAGGAAAGAAGAAGCCTTGTATCACTTATGGCTTGAGGGGCATCTGTTACTACTTCATAGAGGTAAGTACAAAGACAGACTGCAAAACCCATATTATTAAACTCAATTTTCTACTGAAGAAGAGAGTGGAAGCTCAAACTCTTTCATGCCAATACTTTTTCTTCAGAAAAGACGAAACTGACTACTTAAGTAGAATGGTTTCTCCTAATTTTCTAAATAAACTTTATTACCCTGTCTGATCCTTATGTGGTAGGGATGGCTGTCAGATGTATGAAGCAAGATAAGCCAGCATCTTCTGTGGAGGAGTGTAGATATCTTCGTACAGATAGATCCTTGAGTGCAGGAAGAGGTGTCACCACTGAAGTCCCCAAGGCTGGGATGGTCAGTAGTAAGGGCATGTACTCCAGAGAGCCAAAAAAGCAGATCTGCTTTCATGCACTACAGCTGAGTGGTCTGGTTTCAAAACCAGATGCATTCTCAAAATACATGCAGGAAAAAGCTAGGGTATAGGTCTTTGGTGCATTTGACAGTATTTTCATGCTGAAATTAACCTGAATCTTAATTCACTTCAATCAGGTGGAATGTTGTGATAAAGACCTTCACTCTGGAGTTTATGGTGGTTCAGTACATGAGGCCATGACAGATCTCATTGCTCTAATGGGTAAGAAAAAGCAGATTTCACTAAATGCATTTAAAATGGGAGTAAGAACCATTAAAGCATGAGTAAATTTGCAGTGAGGGAGGTTGGTAAGGGCTGATTACACCAGCAAAGCAATGACCAATGAAATGGAGCTTGCCAGGTATGCAAGGCTAATGCCCTAGATATAGAAATATGGTGAAGGTCTTGCCAAGAAGTTGTCTATCTACTCTAGCTTCCCCTAAAATCTTGCTGCAAATTTGCATGTTAATTAAACCAGCTGCCTTCTCAAACTCTGCTATGGATGTGATACTGAACTCCTTTGGAATCCTGTCTTCAGCCAGCCAGCCAAATGTAGCAGTAGAATTAAATACAGTTGCAAGCAAGTGCACATTTTGTATTGCTGCAAATTCTGTAAGTGGCTTCCGTGCTCAGTGGTGCATGGTCTGCGAGACAGAGGTCTGAATGTCATGACATCTATGGAGTTTTCAGAAAGCCAAGACCTCTGTTTCCGAAGGAAGGTGTTCCTAGCAATGATGCCTTGTATATTTTGGTTGAATACTGATATGTGTTTCTTGTTTACAGGCTGTCTTGTAGACAAGAAAGGGAAAATCCTCATCCCAGGTGTTAATGAAGCAGTGGCACCTGTTACTGATGAGGAGCTGGGATTATATGAGAATATTGATTTTGACCTGACAGAATATGCAAAAGATGTAGGAGCAGCAAGACTCCTGCATGATGCAAAGGTGTGCTGCACTCCTCCCTCCCTACCCTGCCTAGATCAAGCTATCTATGTTAGTAGAAGGCAGAAACAAGCTGCTGTGGATACATGTGTAGTTATCAAGTAATTTAGTAGGCAGAGGATTCATCTGGTGTCTTTAAAATGGTGAGAATGCCTTGAAGATATTTTTGCCTACTTTATGGCTGACTGCATACTTTGCTGAGGAACTGCTAGTGTTAGGTGCTTGAAAGCTTAGTCTGGGTTATCCCATGTTTAAGACAAGCAGTCTAGACAACTTTAAATTTGCTCCTTATTCTTTGTATAGTAGCATTTCAAATTTGTACAGAACTTTATCTAGAGCCATTCTTTTAATGCTAGATGAGAATGTTAGGAGTTTTCCAGAGGTCAGATAGCACATTTACACAAAACATCTGATTTCCTACATCTGTGGGAAGTTCAATGGGTTTTCAAAAATAAAGTAGCTTCTTAGAGATGATTGCTCATTAGGTGAAAAAATAGTTTGAAACCTAGTTGTGATGAATTTGAGGTTGACATACTGAACATCCTCCCAGACTGGCAAGGACGGACTGTTGTGTAGTCATGAAGTAGGCAGCTGCCCAAATCTTTGAACAGGCTCAAGTTCAATAAACTGAAGTTTGAAGTTAAATCTTCATTGTGGGAGCTCTCCAAATGAATGCTTTTAACATCATTGAATCTTGCAAGATACAGGTATTACATACTAATTTTAAAACCTGAGATGTAAATACATCCCCTGTCATAAAAAGCAGACACAGATGTTGGAAACGGCAAGTTTACATGTTCAGGTCTGTCTTCTGTCCTAGTACTGTCAGGAGAAGACTTCAAACTCAGCTCAAATAGGTATAAGTAACAATTTATATCCTCAGCCTTGTCTTTATGTGTGCAGGTTTATATCAGCTGGGATCACACAGACTTCCTTGTTTAGCCTTGTCCTATAAAGTAATGGATGAATTACAGCTTGTATATAAGGAGGAGCTGGCAAGATGCTCTATGCGATACTGAACTGAAGCTCTTCACTCTTGGCTAAACTGAAATCCTAGCTAAGGGAGTTCCAAGCTGCATGCATGCAAGAAGAGTTTTAGAGCTAAGGAGAGACAGAGGAGAGAGCTGAGAAAGGTATAACTTCCAAGTGAGAAACAATGTGCTTGAGAGATTTGAACTGTGACAGTTATATTTGCTATGAGAGAAGATTAGGTGTGTTGTACCTGGAACAAACCAAACTGTTCACCTACAAGGCCACCAGATTTCCAGGTCTCTTGAATTTCTGCAGTGAGGTTCAGGCTTGAGACACTGTAGCTGTGTCTGTATAGGACAACTCAACAGCTGTGTTCAATTCAGGGTCCAGTGTGCTCACCAGCTGTGTCCAAGGCAACATGGAGGAAATGCAGGAAGGGTGCCTGGAAGGCAGTAGTGGTCGATTTAATCAGCCTGGAGATCAGACATTTTAATACAATGGATGATGTAAAGAAAAGCACACTTGTGTGCCTCAGCCTGAGCAGTGGTGAGGCTTTTAGAGAATGTGTGAACTTCAGCATGAGTCTTGGTGATGAAGGTACCTGCCTGTCTGGAGGCAGTGGGGACTAGAGCTACTTATGCACTCCCTACACACTGTGCCTGAGCACCTTATAAATGGTGCTTGTGTCCTTTTCAGAAGCAGACTGGTCACATCCTGTAAGCTCTGTAAAACTAGGAGAAAGCCAAACTGGAACTATTGAATCTATTAAGGTGATGAGAACCCAGCTGTTTTATCAAAAGGAGTGCTTAATGGCGGTAACAGCTTCTGAGTGGACTTCAGTGAGCCGCATTTCACCATGGGACAGAGCACTGTTTCTTGCAAATTCTTTATTAGATCAAAGAAATCATTACTTTAGGGAACTCTGTCAAACTTCATGTAACCTTGCATCTTTCTCTTTGCTTCTGCAGAGAGACATCCTTATGCATAGGTGGAGATATCCTTCCTTGTCTCTTCATGGAATTGAAGGAGCCTTCTCAGCCTCTGGAGCCAAGACTGTCATTCCTAGGAAAGTGATTGGCAAGTTCTCAATCAGGCTTGTTCCAAACATGACTCCTGAAGAAGTTACGAAGCATGTATGTTAAGATGGATTGCTGGTATCAAAACAACTACTGTCTCTAAACTTCTCCTGTTCCCTATGCCTGGGGAAGGAGTTTTTCTGTTTTTTAAAGCAATTCTGTTCATTTACTTTGCCACTGTCTTCCCTGTTCTGCACCTCAACACAGGATAACTGAGGGAATTATTATTATGTGGTGGTGCCACACTAGGCTGTTGTGATCTGCTACCCAGTTTCTCTAACCTCAAAGAAAGGGCTTAGGAATAAATGTTAATTTAATTGTAGGGCACTTGAATTGCCAGAAATGCATATTCAAAAGCATAAGTGTTTGACATATTGGTTAACTGTTCTAAGGTATACTGCTAATTTGCCTGAAGGAGATATTCTGACTTCAGAGCTGTCAATTGTAGGAATAATATGAAAAAGAGCAATAGGAAAAGTATTGCTGCACAGTTGTTGTGACCTGCAAGTCCCTAAAATGCTTTTAGAATATGGACTTTACCAGTGTTCCTGCAAGTGCTAACAGTAGATAAGATTGTCCAATCTTTTTTGTAGGTTGAAGACTACTTGAACAAAAAGTTTGCGGAGCTGCAGAGTCCCAACAAATTCAAAGTGTACTTAGGCCATGGTGGAAAACCCTGGGTGTCAGACTTCAACCATCCCCACTACATGGCTGGCAGGAGGGCGATGAAGACAGGTCAGTGGATCTTTCATTTGACATTGGTGATATTAAAAAGCTTCTGTTCCAGCACCTCAAGAAACACTGAGGAGGTTGTGTTTGCTGAATATCAGCACTTATCTAATAACTTTGGCTCCCTAAGTAATGAAGCATGTCATGTGCATTCCTTAAATTAAAGTCTGAGGTAGAGGAAAGAAACTGGATATCCAATTCATTCATACTGTTCTGGAACAAGTCCATTGGTGTGGTGTTGCTTTTGGATAAGGTTGAAACCGTTAGTTCACATCACCTGCTCAGCCAAATTCCTTGAAGCTTAGTCATCCTATAATTCTTAATTGATTTTGATAGGGCAGCTAGAGCAAATCTGACTTGTGTTGGAGTACAAAGAGGCTTTCAGCTGAAGTGCTGGTGTGTAACTGTTTGAACTGAACTCTGAAAGTAACGATACTCCAGTGTTGTATCTGCTGGGGGAAGCTCCACATTCTGTGGCCTGTGCAGTTTGGCTGATTTGGCCAGCACCTGGTACAGATGTGATTGGTTCTTGATTGTTTAAGTAAGGATTTGTTGGAAAAACAAATATAACTTCAAACTGACTAGATTATCACTTGTCTAGTTTTTGGAGTTGAACCAGACCTGACGAGGGAGGGAGGAAGCATTCCTGTTACCCTTACTTTCCAAGAAGCAACAGGCAAGAATGTCATGCTGCTTCCTGTTGGAGCTGCAGATGATGGTGCCCACTCTCAAAATGAGAAGTTAAATAGGTAAGAGTGCTTATCCCTGTGCCAGGGTGATTTTACTGTGGGTCTTGTCATGTGTTATGTAAAACACTAAGAATTGAACTCTTTTCTTTAATTCTCTGGAAGGCAGTGCCATTTCTCCCTAGTAGAGAACGATTGGTTGGGTAGCTAGTTTCTTTATTGCTTCTTGCTTTAAACACTTGAAACCAGAAGCAAGTTTTATACTTTGATCTCTAAGCTTGGCTATGCCCTACCTCAAGAGTGGTGTTTCTGTATTGCCAGGGGACATGTGGAAAGCTTGGGAATAGTGCATGTTACCTGCAGCAGCAATGCCTGTAGTTGTCATGTGCATAGGGTTAGGGTTAGGGCTTTGCAAAAACCACATCTACTAGAAATACAGCTCAACTAAGGCTAATCAAGCTGTCTTCTTTTCCAGGTACAACTACATCCAAGGGGTGAAGATGCTTGGTGCCTATCTCTATGAAGTTTCCCAACTGAAGGACTGTTAGACACCTTACCTTCTGGTTTATGGGTCAGAAGTCTTTTTCTTACAAAATGTCATCAATTACCAAACTTAGATGGCTCCCCTTTTCCACCAACACTCCACCACCATCACTTTGGTGGTAGAGAGGGAAGCATGCAGCTCCATTTGACAAAGAAGATAACATACCAAAAATACTTCTTTAAATGCTTACTTTAAATTACAAGACTATTCCTTATCTGGTCAGCAGTCCTGAGCTGCATCTTGGTCTCCTCTGTATCCCTTCGCTGTATTCATCTACTTCTCCTGCAAAGCAAGAGGAATGGTTTGCTCTCAGCAGTTTAAGCAGCCACAGCAGTTGCTGAACTGCCAGCCAAGCTTAAGGTTCTTATTCCTGGGTATGTCCAGGAAGTAAGTAGTCAGTGAGAGATTATGGGGCTACACTGGAATGTGTTCAAGCTGTAGTGAGACATCTGTCTTTGCTAACTGAGTGATTTGGAAGAGCAGTTTGTCTCTTGCAGTTTATGCCTGCCTGCAGGTTTCAATTTGCAGTGAATCAGGGTATAATAAATTTCACTGTGGTAATGACTACTGGTCATTTTTGTAAAACTGCCTTTGTACTACCAAAAAAGGATAATAAATAATCATGCTGTAGTTTGGCTCTTGCTCTCTGAAGATCAAATAATGACTTGGGGAGGGAAAGCAATTTACAGAACTTTGGAGGGACGCTTCTATGGCTATTGAGGCAAATGAGCAACATGGCTACACAGACCTGGGAGTGTCCTGGGAATCCAAGTGTTCATTCTTAGGCTCTGGCTCCATTACAGTTTCTTGGCTTGAAGCAGATGTTGCAAAATCCTGTTCCCCTGACAGAAAACAAGCTCAAAACGTTTCATTTTGGTTCTGTAAGCCAGATCATCACACTGTAGCACGGCTGATGATACTGCAAGGGAGTGGGTGGAGTCTTCTGGTGTCACTGAAGCTTCTATAGATTCTCTTCCTTGTTTTGTTCTTTTTGGTTTGTCATTGAGGTTGATGGCTGGAGATAATCTGGTACCATTAAACTCTGCACTTGCACCTTGGGTACAGTCAGACCCAAATCATACATGGGTGTCAGTACTTGTGAGCACCCAGCACTTGCACAAACACTGGGTAGTTATCTGCTAGATTGTTACCTTTGAGCGACAGTGGAACTACTCTGCTACAACATGCAGGGTGCACACAGGACAAGACTGGTATACCAGAATATTTGAAGGTCATCTGTATGCTGAGATGAGTTACATTGACTGCTAGGGCTAGTTACCCTGTGTATCTTCCATGGGTACTGAATTGAAACCTCGGACTGTGCTAAATGGGGTAGCTGTTACATGAAAAGACAATTCCAGATCCTGGACTGAGGTAATAATAGTTTCTTACAATGTAAAGAAAAAGCTATTTGGGCAGGAGAAAAGCTGTTAAGTGTTGATAAATTATGTTCTGAGCTATTTTCAGAAAGTATATCTAGTTGTCCTGTTGCATTTGTAACAAATCTCTTGAGAATGAGTTAATAATTAGCACTGAAGACACTGCATCGCATCCTACATTTCCTGAGTTAAGTACACCATGGCTGAGTTGTGAAAGAGGCCCAAAACAGAAGAAAGTATCTTAAGGAGTCTGTAGAAAAGGCAGAGAAGCAGATACTGTTGAATATAAAGCAAAAATACTTTGGCATGGGGTGAGTGCCAGAACCCTGTAAAGAGGAGATTAAAATGGAACTTTGGATGGAGCAAAATGCAGGGGTCTATTTAAGCACATGTTAGTAAGCTGCTAGTGTAATGAGTACTTTAGGAGATTTAATAGGACTTCAGATTTGTTTACATGTATAATTTTAAAGTTGGAGATCAGTAGTATCTGTTACCTTGCAATAACAGAACTTGCTTTAGCTGTAAACTGTCTTGTCCCTGCCGGAGGTGACCACAGTGCTTGACCTGAGTGAACAGTGCTTGACCTGAGTGAACAATGCAGGCAGAAAGGGGTAATGGTGACAGGTGTTTTCTGTAGCCTACCTGCTTCAGACCGGACTCCTTGAAGTCTTCTGTTTGCAGAGAGCTGGCTTGCTGCATCATTGAGTGCTTGTCCATGGTATGATGAAGAGTTTGCTTAGCCCAAGTTTTTTGAATAACAGCACTGTTGTACAACATGGAAGTGTCTGACACAAGAAAATGTGTGAGCTGATAATGCATCAGTGAAGCACAAACTCTTACAGCACCACTTGCTGGGTGTGTAAAGGCCACTTGGCATTTTCCACACAGAACTTTCACCAGTTTCCTGAAAAGCTTGGCCAGCTCCAGTTAATATATAGCATGAAAGCTTGTATAATTGATATCCCTCAATAGATGCTCATTAGAAGACTTCTAGATTGCAAAATGGAACTGACTTAACTGCTAGACCAGTCTTTAGCTAGAGGATGGTGCATACCCCCAGGAGGAGGGCAAGACTGCGGCTGTTTCAGATGGTTTTGGTTAGCCTGGGTAGCTGCTATGTATCTTTGCTGTGCTAAGGAACTCCTACACAATGTTAAGTACTGGAAAAATCTTCCTGCCAGCTTTGCAGTTTGTTCCTTATGGCCTTTGTCTACAGTCACCATAGTCTGTCTAGGGTGGAGTTATGCCTGCAGCAACTTTACAAATGTGAACAGCTACAGTCTCCCATTTTCCTGAGCAGAGAAGAAATGTGCCATCTCTGTTTACAAGGATGCATAAGCAAGACTATCAAAAGGGATGTGGTTATGAACTTTGCTAATCTGGTAAGGACCTGAATTTTGGCTGGACCTAATATTTGGTACCAACACATGCCTGCTTAAGCTTAGTCTAAGTAATAAGCAAGTATTGCTTCAAGATTTTTTTTCTTTTTCACAACCAGGTTTTACTTGCCTCTTAGAGGGTAACCAGGTGGGGGCCCAACTTACTGCCAGTTCACCCAAAGAGCATGTGGCTGTAAATCAGTGAGGTTTTCCCTGCAAGCTTCTGTTTAGCTAAGTTTTGTCAAAATACTTAAGTAGTTGGATCACCTTTGTACCCTGTCTGTGCCCACAACACCAAGATAGTTTTGCTTTTCTTGTCCAGATTCCCTTCCAGTCCAACTTGAAGGAACTGCATAGCTACTTTATTTAAAAGCTGTGTTTTATTAAAAGTAGTGATTTGTACATCCTTGCTTTGCTAATTTTTATTTCCCCTTGCTCAAGTAACTTAAGTCAGCAGCAGCAGTTTCCTGGAAAGCAACTCTGCGACCTGGGAGAATTACTTGCAGACATAAAGATGACTTCATGAATAGGCAGTTGGAAAAAAAAAAAGAAAAGGTATCTGTACACCACAAAAGCAAAACAGCTTCTTCCATCCTTTTTCCTGATGTGGAATGATAATTCCTGGTAGGAAACTGGGACATCTCTTGATCAGTGGCATGTGGTTGTCAGCAAGTCTAGATGGCTTGTATTTCCAGTTCTTCCACTTCAAGAATGGAATGAGGTCTACAACATGCATTTTACAACCATTTCTTTTTGAGGTGAAACTACAGCAAAACTGAGGATACAGACTTCTGGCTTGTAGTACTTCATTGCTCACTAGATTTCTTATGTCTTAGCAAAATCCATGATGGTGCATCTTGAATATGGAATATGCACTTAAAAGAGCAGCTGAAGTTATTACAAGCTATTATCCCTAAATGAATAAGCCATTTAAAATAATTTTTCTTTATTTTTTGTGTTCTGGAAAACAAAAGCATGCACATTAAAAACACAGCCCTGATTCTCAACTATGATGCAATCCATTTTAGTCTTCTCAAGCACAATGCTTCCTAATTTGAAACTTTTTAACTTGCAAAGCAGACTTTGGTTTAGCATAATGAGTTTGGATGTACTAACTAAATGAAAACTTGAAGAGCTTCAGATTTGTGATCTTGACCTTGAAGCAATGTGAAGAGTGGAGATAACAGAGCTAATCTAGATAAAGTATTCCAGTCAGTTCATTCTGTCAAGCTGCTAGTTCAAAAACATTAATTTTTTTCAGTGTTATCTGAACTCATTCAATTAAAATATAATAGATTCATGTGTTAAATATGCATTTACATTATGAGGAATCAATCTGAATAAATTGCTTTCCTGATAATTAATAAAGTTATGCAGGGATTTAAATCACTCTTCAGAGAATCTACTTAGGCTACACAGGGAAGTTTAGGAGATAATTTTGATTTTAGTCCCTTGCTAGCTTGATCATACCATTTTACATCATGATGTTAGGTTATGACAAGACCTGAATGCTAAGACATGTTTTTCTAGTATTTTTAAATATTCATCTTTCTATTAATTTTGCATGTCCTTAGTGATTCTGAGTTTTCTTGAGGACTACTTAAGATGCATGCCAATGAAATAGGCCTGCTCATGCTAAGACATTGGTATGAGATGTTCTCCTGTCTGTGCAGGCTTATGTTCTTGTCAATCATGGAGACAGCTCATGGACCTCTTATATTTCTGCCTTTTAGACTGAAAAATGCAATAACAAATTCAATTGAGCAGCTTTTTTGGTCACTGTTACTGCGCTGTACTCTCCTTTGGAAAAGCAGCTGTCCTGTAGGCTAATGTCAGTGCTGGTAGCTTTTTAAACATCACCTTCTAAGGGCACAGGAGCAGGCAATTCCCAAATTTGGAAGTAGAGCAGGTGAGCCAGAAGGCTGGCTTGGCTGAGCAGGGATATTGTCTTGGAAATAAGCCAAAAAAGGAAGGTGTATGCCCAGTGAAACAAGGTCTGGTGACATGGGGAGAATACAGAGATGCTGCTTGCTACGGTAGAAAGGAAATTAATGTGGCCAAAGCTCAGCTGGCCAGAAATGTGGGGGACAATAAAAAATTTTCTCAAATATATTAATGGCAATAGGCATTATAGAAATAACATCAGCCTGTTACAGGATGCGGATGTTCACCTCACAAACAGGGACAGACCAAGCAGAGGTGTTTAATGCTTTCTTTGCCTCTGTCTTCAACACGAATGATGGAGCAAGGGGGGGTCTCAGTGCCCTGGGCAGGAGGACCATGACAGAGACTGATCAGCTCCCAGCTGACCCTGAAATTGTGCAGGATCTGCTGCTCCAGCTGGACCCCTACAAATCTATGGGGCCTGATGAGATTAATCTCAGAATCCTCAAAGAGCTGGCTGATGTCATTGCAAACACCCTCAATTTTTGAGAGGTCTTGGGAATCTGCAGAGGTCCTAGTTGACTGGAAGCTGGCAAACACTGTCCTAATTTTCAAGAAGGGGAAGGAGGATCCTGGAAACTACAGGCTTGTCAGTCTCACTTCAGTGCCTAGTAAAGTTATGGAGAAGATTATTCTGGGAGGTATTGAAAAATGACTGAAAGACAATGCAGTCACTGGTCACAGCCAACATGGCTTCATGAAAGTCCTGCTTGTCAAACCTGATTTTCATTTATGACAAAGTAACCCACCTAGCTGATCAAGGGAAAGCAGTTGATGTGATCTTTTTGGATTTCAGTAAAGCTTTCAATACTGTCTCTCACAGGATCCTCCTGGACAAAATGTCCAGCACAGCTGGATAAACACATCATGTGGTGGGTGAGCAATTGGCTCATGGGTCAAGCACAGCAGGAAACAGTGACATCAGACTGGTGACCTCTCACTAGTGGGGTTCTGCAGGGCTCCATCCTGGATCCTGTGCTCTTCAACACCTTCCTAAATGACTTGGATACAGGACTGGAGGGGGTACTGAGCAAGTTTGCAGATGACACAAAATTGGGAAGAGCTGTTGACTTCCTCAAAGGCAGGGAGGCCCTGCAGGGAGACCTCAACAAATTAGAGAGCTGGGCAATCACCAACCTTATGAAGTTCAACAAGGGGAAGTGCTGGATTCTGCACCTGGGATGGGGCAAGCCCATATGTACAAACAGGTGGGGAATGAGATGCTGGAAAGCAGTGCCAGGGAAAGGGACATGGGAGGTCCTGGCTGATGGCAAGTTGAATGTGAGTCAGCAGTGCCCTGGCAGCCAGGAGGGCCAACCCTGTCCTGGGGGCCATCAGGCAAAGCATCACCAGCCGGGCGAGGGAGGGCATTGTCCCACTCTGCTCTGCACTGGGATGGCCTCACCTTGGATATTGTGTGCAGTTTTGGGCACCACAATATAGGAAAGATATTAAGACATTAGAGAGTATCCA
>JAWWTY010000077.1:92534790-92549074 GCA_035222235.1 Margarornis squamiger | reverse complement strand
TGAGGGCACTTGGTCTGTTCAGCCTGGAGAAGAGGAGACTGAGGGGAGACCTCATTGCAGTTACAACTTCCTTGTGATGGGAAGAGCAGGGGCAGGCACTGATCTCTTCTCTGTGGTGACCAGTGACAGAACCTGAGGGACTGGTCTGAAGTTGTGTCAGGGCAGGTTTAGGTTGGATATTAGACAGAGGTTCTTCCCCCAGAGGGTGGCTGGGCACTGGAACAGGCTCCCCAGGGCAGTGGTCACAGCACTGAGCCTGACAGAGCTCAAGAAGCGTGTGGACAACACTCTCAGGTGTGACTCTTCGGGATGGTCCTGTGCAGGGCCAGGAGTTGAACTCAGTCAGCCTTGTGGGTCCCTTCCAATTAAAAATATTCTGTGATTTTGTGAACCCTAAGAGTGTTTATCTGTATGTACTGGGTTTGTGTGGCAATGTTGTGTTAGCGGGGTGGGGCTACAGAGGTCGCTTCTCTGAGAAGCTGCCAGAAGCTGCCCCTGTGTCCAACAGAGTCGATGCCAGGCAGCTTCAAGACAGACCTGCTGCTGGCCAAGGCTGAGCCACCAGTGATGGTACTAATGCCTCTGGGACAACACAGTTAAAAGGGGGGTAAAGTTATTGTGCAGAAGTAATTGCGGCCAGAGAAGAGCGGAGTGAGAATACGTGAGAGAAACCCCTGCAGACACCAAAGTCAGTGAAGAAGGAGAAGGAGGAGGTCCTCCAGGTGCCAGAACTGAGACTCCTCTGCAGCCCACGGTGCAGACTGTGGCAAGACAGGCTGTCCCCTTGCAGCCCATGGAGGACCCCATGCTGGAGCAGGTAGATACCTGAAGGAGGGTGTGATCCCATGGGAAGACCAGGCTGGAGCAGGCTCCTGGAAGGACCTCTGGACCCACGGAGGGGGAGCCCATGCTGGAGCAGGTTTGCTGGCTGAACTTGTGACACCCCAGGGGAGCATGCTGGAGCAGCCCATTCCTGAGGGATTGCACCCCATGAGAGGGAGCCACACTACAGCAATTCATGCAGAACTGCAGCCTGTGGGATAGACTCATGTTGGAGAAATTTGTGGAGGACTGTCTCCTGTGGGAGGAACCTCACGCTAGAGCAGGGGAAGGACTCCTCTCCCTCAGGAGGAAGCAGGGGCAGAAACAACATATGATGAACTGACTGTAACCCCCGTTCGCTGTCTCCCTGTGTCTCTAGGATAAAGGAGGTAGAGAATTGGGAATAAAGTTAAGCCTGGGAAGGAGGGATGGTGGTAGGAAGGTGTTTTATACATTTGTTTTGTTTCTCATTATCCTACTCTGATTTGATTGGTAACAAGTTAAACTAATTTCTCCAAGTAGCCTGTTTTCCCTATGATGGTACCTGGTCACAGATCCTTCCCTGCCCTTATCTCAAGCCCTTTGAATTTCTCTCCTCTGTCCAGGTGAGGGTCAGAGTGATAGAGCAGCTTTGGTGGGCATCTGGAGTCCAGCCAGGGTAAACCCATCACACTATTGCAACAAATTTGACCCATAGCACAATATGCTGAAATACTTGACACTGAAATTTGTTCAGTTATTGGATGCTCAAGAAATTTTTCTTATAGAGATATTTCTTCTGTGTTAGCTGTTATTATTTTTATTATTATTCATTAGCTGTTGCTTATGAATTTGTGTGCCCTACAGTTGTCAGTCACAGTCCAATGGTCTGTACTGAAAGAGCCTTATTTAAGTGTTGATAAGCAGTATGTATGAATAATAATTAAGGAAGGATCCTTGGAAGGCTGCTCTTACTGCCTATATACATATAAATAAAAACATGCATAAGAAGGTTAAATGTATTCATGTAAAGGTGAATCTTTGCAGGACTGTTTCCTGGTGATTTTGGACAGAGTAAGTAAATGGAATTGCAAATATGAGCTGTTAATATATGCAAAACTGTAGCCAATTCCTGAATTCCAAGGCAGCTGCTAAGATAAATGATGAAATTAAATATGGCATTTCTGAAGTACTTAATGGATCTAATGTTGAGGTAGTGAATAGTGGAGTCAAGGTTAGACTTGAGAATAAATGTTGTATTGCCTTGAACTGTTTTAAATGCTAGCAGGGAGAATTCTGAGGTGCTGGTGTTTAATTTCAAGACTACTTATTAAACTCTTCCTTAGACCTGCAGAAACCAACAATATAAACTAATGTGTTAAAGTAGTACAATGGCTACAAAAGGCTTTTGAAAACTAGAATGCTGGAAAGTATTTGCTTATTTATAAATATGCCTTTGATAAGGTGTAGGTTGAGACTATCTTGCTGTATTAGTAATGGGTTGACATATTTTTCTCTTCCATTATTGGCTGTTTAGTGGTACATCATTAGAAACTTTTTAAATGCAAAAATTATGTTTCTTTTGATGGATTTTTAATACTACATGCAGAGTACAGAATACCTGCCCTTCGCTGCCTTACATATTCTCTACTATTAATGCTGTCTCTGCTCCCCCACTCCTATTTTCCCCAATCATTCACATGGAGGGAACTAATCCTGCAAGGGGGACTCATGGAGTTTCCTAGGAATATTAGCAGGATTTCAATTTATAATGTGATAGTTATATGTTGACAGGACTGAGATTTTTCTACTTTTTGTATAAAGACTGTACTTCTAACACAGAAACAGCAGGCAGTGACCTTTAATTTTACGTGGTAGTCGCCCCTGCAATAGTTTTTAGTTTTTGGAATTTGGCATAACAGTATAATTACACTAAAGGGAGTGGGAAAAGGTAACTTTGTTTTCAAATTCCTCTCCACTGACCTCTTTACTATTTAAGTGAAGAGCAACCAGGAAAAATTTGGGCAGAAGAGCTGCTATATCTACCAATCCACTGGAACATACTACTTTTTAATTTGTGAAAATGCCAGAAGTTAAAGGCATCAGACAAAAGGCACTTGGAAATGGTTCCAGGCATAACTCTGTAGGGTTTTTTTTAATGTGTTGAACACTTAGCTGGAGGACTCTAGTTAAAAGCTGCAAGGATACAATATAAATTCAAAATACAGGGTAGTCTGTGTGTCATGTTCAGGGATTGGTTGTTAAACAGAGAATTAATAAAAAGAAAAGAAAGTATTTATTTCTGCAGAGCTTTGAATCTTGTTAGTATTTCCAAAATATCCTGTAATGTGTTGCCAACTGTATCCTAGACTTCTGTACAGAAAGAGATACAGTGCTGCTTGCAATTCTTTTAAGGCAGTTTTAATTCTGACCAGAGAAATTCAGAAATAAAAATCAAGAAGGGGGAATACTGCATCAAGAGCTCAGGTACACAGCAGTTACCAATTCTCTTTCTGGCAAAAAAAAATAAATCAGTATAAAGATGGGAATAAAGATAACTTAAATGTGGAGAGACTTGGGAAAAACACAGGTAGAGAGCAGGTCTCAGAAATGAAGCAAAGGGCTTTATGAGAGAGGTATAGGTGACAGTATAAAGAGATACTCCTAGAGTATGGAGCACCAGAATTAATTAGCTTCTAGGCTTTAGTCTGTTAATGTTCCTTTGCACTGGTCTGGAAATGATATTTACTGGAATTGAGCTGTTTATGAATTTAAAGTTTGTAGAGCTGCATATAACTTTTGGAAGTTTTACTTGGAGTTGTCTGACACTGAAATTTAAAATACCTTGAGACTACTTCAGAAATAATTTTCTTAAGTTCATAGGAGTTTTGAGGAAGGGACTTGAGTAAGACAATGTTGGGTAAGACAATGTTGTTTTTAACTGCAGGTAAGTCCATGCATTGACTGGTTTAAAGTAGAAATACGTTAAAAAGTAGCAAACACATCTGAGGAGTTTTTTTCACATGGAAATTTACTGAGTATTAAATTAATAGAAAACTATGCTGTATTACATTTCCCACTCTGTGAAAGTGTTCCTATAGGATATGACAGGTAATTGAGTCATCAACATAAAATATTAATAATTAAGATGATGCATTCCATTTTCTTAATGTGTTGTAGCTCCATGTCTATCTACTTGCAAATGTGACACAGATTTACTGGGACACAGCAATCACCTTGAAGCTGTGCTCAGTAACAGCTGATTAGCATTATCTGTTCCAAATGTAAAATAAGTTCAGCTTCTCTGACCTCGTTACAGGCAACTGAGAGTGCCTCAGTTATAAATGCTACTCTAGCTTCTTCCAATAATTTGATTTATATGGAAGAAAGTTTTAACGACACAGTCCCTGCCACTAATAAGCCAGCAGTCCTTAAGGATGTAGAGCAAAGATTCTGAAAATAATTGGACTTAGCATTAAAATTAAAAAGGGGGCTTGAACAGGATTTTTTTTTTTTTTCAGTAGCACACCATCCTATTACATCATTCTTTTCACCCACTTATATTCATAGACATCAACACAGAAGCAAGGCTAATGTATCCAGAAGTGCTTGGCAATCTGTTCATAAACTTAGATGTATGCACCTGTTTGCTTTTGAATTTGAATGACTAGAGTCTATGCCCACCAAAAATAATTATTATTCTGGCACACTGTTTATTAGTCTTTTTTCCACTGCTGAATGTAAGCATTTGGGGTGATAAAATAACAAAGTATTCTATGAACCTGAGAGGCTGCTTTAAGTTTGGATCTAAATCAAAAGTAAAGGGTTCAGTGAATTCAAATTGAGAAATATTCAGAAACTTATTTCCTTTATTAGAGAGCAAGACAGTACATTTTAATTCACACACTTTACATAAGATTATAATGCAAAAATACAGATTGTAATTACTCTGTTCCAGATATAATTTTACCTGTGTTGATAGAAATTAATATGCCATCCTGAGTCCTTTAAACCTATCAAGTTAATCTACAACTCAAAACTAGCAAACAGCAAAATGGTATACAGGGCTCTTTTGTAGTCTGTGATTGGTTCCTCCAGGAAAGACAGGTATATTGGCAAATGATGCATAAACGTGTAAGCTCGGTCTGTTACTCATTTTTCACAGATGTATCAATATTCAGAGAGTTTTCAAGATGGCAGGAGCAAAGAGTGCCTTAGATCTTACTATTAGCAAAGGAAGACACCAAACACCAAAAAGGCTGCTCCTAAACCCCTTCTTTCAGTACTTGAAATGGCACACGTCACCTGGATAACAGTTTAAAGATCAAAAATTCTCTTTATGTTTTCACAGTGCTCTGAATTTGAGAGCTTGATCCTGCTAAATCTGTTAGTCGGTTTAGGTCCCAATTAATAGTCACAGGAACAAATGAAGACTCCAGACAAGATGACACCATGCTGAGATAATTCAAAAGGAATCAGTCACACTACTTCAGGCTGATGCCTTTTTTCTTTTTTTTCTTTTTGCTTGAAATGTGGCTCTTTGAAAACTATTTATGAGAAAAACAGCCCACCTTTTTTTTTTTTCACCCCTTTTCTTGCAGAGTTCACCTAAAGCCGCAACTGTGTGACTTGCATTATCTTTCTAGTATCTGCATGAAGCATTTTCTACCCTTCCAGGTAAAAAAGAGCAAGTCTAGGTAGATAAAAAAGATGTTTACTTGTGACTGGGAAGGCTGCACACAGATGAATGGTCTGACATCTCTGACACCTTTGTATTCAGCTGAGATCATTCACAAAGTGCTAAATGGATGGTTTGGACTCCTTAAATCTATAATGTTCCAGAGTTAAAATTCTCTATATGAGTTCTTCATGTAATTACTGCTCTGAAAATGGATGTATGTGCTCCCTCTGGCAATATTTTCAGTCATAACTTTTCCTTTATCCCAGTAGTGACTGATCATATAGGTGAAAGCAGACTTGCTGCAAGTGGAGAAACTAAGACTGACATTATGAATATCTTTGTACTACTCTAAATGTGACAGAAAAACTGGGTCTGTTTCACAATGCCATTATTTTTGGTCCCCATTTCCTTGTGCTAAATTACCTGTGTGTGTGGTTGTGTATGCTCCACAGGTAGCTTTTTGTTGTGGGAATCTACTTGCCCAGCCAGTTTCCCTGTAGCTAAACTGTCCTAAATTCTATAGCCTTAATGAGGGAAGGAACCATGGGAAAGCAAGGGGTCATCAGAATATGTTTTTTTGGTTCCTATGTGCTTTTCTGTAATCTAAGATATTGGATTCTGGCATAAGGAATAAATTTAAAAAGCTAAACAAAAAGTTTGCATGCTAATAAGGAGGCATATCAAAAGATGTAGATATTGTGGATTTTCCACATGGATAGAGAAGAAGTGAAAAAATACTAAGTCTAAATTTTCAGTGTTTATGGGCAGTTTCTATGTAATTGCATGTCGCGGATTGAGACTTACAGTTGAACTGGATCTTAAACCTCTTTTTTGACCTAAATGATTCTATGATTAAAAGATATCCAGCTGTACCATTGGCTATGTCTTTCCAGCATATGAAAAACAGACAAAGAATACAAAGTGGTGCAAAATAAAGGAGAAACAAAAGCAGCCATCGTGTCAGACTGGTGTGGTTTGCAGTTCAGGGTCAGACACTGAAAACCTGGAGTCATTTGGTAGGCTGCCTGGTAGCACTCTGCTACTAGGGAGAGCTTTGGATGATGATGAGTTTGGAATGAGCCTTGGAGGGGAGCTTGGAGCCCTGCACTGGGGATCAGTGCCTGTAGGAATGCATCAGATGTGGATCCATGCTATCAGGTGGCTCTGCAAGCCAAGGCAGCAAACTGAGGGCTGCCCTAATGCTGAACTTGGCATGGTATGCAAAGACCAGCATCTTCTCTCAAAGGTAGGTTATGATAACCTTGTATTTAGGGGCCTGATGAGGAAACCCATTATTAACAATAGATGAAATTAAAGCCAGTGATAGTGTTGCTCATCTGGAGTGCCAGGAGTCTTGTGGCTCAAGTTTGCACCCAAACAATGTGTATCCAAGATGCAGTTCCTTCCCCAGCATTCCCATTTCCCATCTTGTAGGAAAGGGTGCATAAATTATTGCAAATGGGGAGAAATACTCTTCTACCTAGTCAAGCTGTGCTCACCTTAAAGACTGGCTTCCAGGCATGAGGACAGGAGCATGTGGTGGAATCATTCTCTAACAGCTGTTTGTGCATTTGATCTTTCACAGCTGATGACCTTAATGCATTTTTAAATATTATCATGGGATTTCTCCTGTTTCTCTGTTTTAGGTCACAGCAAAACTTAATTCCCTCTGAAGTGCAGTGAGTGAAGGGATACAGACTTCATGAATTATCTCAAATATTTAACCCAAAATTTCATAATTTAAATAAGGATTTAGACACTTGGAGTGTGGGATTAATGGCTTATATCCAAACTAGTGATTTGCAGAACCATCATTTTCTTAGAAGTTAAGCGCTATAAAAAAATTAGTTCTAAATGTTTGGTTTCCTACAATAATAAAAATGAAAAGCCATCATTGCCTTTTAAGGCACGTCAAGGCACATGCTACAGTTTCATTGAAAGACCTTTGAATACAAGAGAAACTTGTCTGTATGAAAAGACTGTAACAAAGAGAGCAAAAATATTTGTCTGTAAGAAGACTGTTTTAAGTCTAAACCCTTGTGGAATGAGTGGAGAACTATTTTCCAAAGAAGTTTCAATTAATTTTCTAACAACTCAATTGAAGAGCCTGATGGACTAGTCATGGATCCACCTTAGCGGTTAGCAGGCTCAGTGCCTAAGTGCAGGTGTTTAATTAAGATGTCCAGATATGAACTAGTTTTCTAACCAAAGGCGCCAGTCTTGTAATTGTCTGTTCTTCTGTTTCTGTTGAGACACTATTGCATTTTCCACAAAATGGCCAATTGCTGGGACAAACGTGCAGAGCCTCAGTTCAGTGGGCATCTGCTCTGGGCTGTCAAAGCAGGTGCTTTACCCTTGTTATAGTCAGTGGCACTTTGACAGAAGAGATGAGCTATGAAATATCTCGCACTCCTCCTTAGTGAGGCCATTGTTTCAAAGACTTTGCAATCTGTTGGCATGAGATGCAACATTACTGTGACTGTATATACATATATATATATTCACATATGTATAAACAGTGGGTTCCTTTATTTTTGAGCTGTTTAAGAGCAACTTGTATCTGTCAAGAGAAGGACCTCTCTGCTTGCTTTGGCCTTCTCCCAAATACACTTCAAAGACACGACTGAAT
Organism: Margarornis squamiger; assembly: GCA_035222235.1. Taxonomy (NCBI): domain Eukaryota; kingdom Metazoa; phylum Chordata; class Aves; order Passeriformes; family Furnariidae; genus Margarornis; species Margarornis squamiger. The sequence goes on along the minus strand of JAWWTY010000077.1, from coordinate 92,540,963 downwards.
GGAAAAATACTCTTAAGCCTTTCTTCAGAGGCTGTGGCTCCTGGGACACCCAGCTGAGATGCAGAAGTCAGCGAAGTGTCAAACTGAGTTAACTTTGTGGTACTCCAGACGCGTGCCTTGAAGGACACCATGCATACCACCACCTCAGTGGCTCATGCCCTGCCTCTGCCAATTCCTGGACCTCACAGAAAGTTGGGAGGAGGCAACATGAAGAGCTGCATAAACAAAGTACTGCCTGGTTAGTGTCAGCTTCACCCTGTGAACTCAAAAAGTCAGCCTCTGATGTGACTGTTTTGGAATGACTATGAGTTATCCACTGGATAAAAACCTCACCTGTATGGAGAGCATTAATCAACCCTAAGGGAACACTGATGCTATTCGGCTGAGCAAAGCTGTCTAAAGGATATCAAGATGGGAATAACCTCTTGCCATCATTTCAGTGTGATTAGTATCTGAAGATGTCTTTACTTAATCATTAAGCAAAATGAATTTGCAATGTTGCACTTGGAAAAATAGGATAGTCTCCTATTTCAGCACTTAGTGCAGTGTACTGGAAAATGTACTGGACAAGAAGTTGTCTCTCTTTCCATTTAAAACCTGCATGCTTTGAGCTCTGGGTGCAGAGAGCTTGCTGAACGAATCACCAGGCAGTGAGAAGGCTCCATGTTATTGCTCTTCCTTTACAGAGTATCTCAAATCTTTATGGCCCTGCTCCTGGAAGGTGCTGAGCGTTGTTGCTCCAAACAGAGGACAGTCTGTAGCCACGAACCCTTGTGAAGCACCGTGAGACCTCTTGCCTAGGTAAGGGGACCTTTTCTAAGTCAGTCTTCATCCACTGACATACCCAGGTGTGATCATCGACAATCAGGTAACAACTACTATTCAGGGTCTGGGGGTTCATTGCTTCTCTACCAGCACTATCTCACTCCACTATCTGACAAGCTCTTGCAATCAGCAATATTGCTTAATTTGTGGTCCGAGGGTTTGGCACCAGCTGTGATTATGTTGAAAGAGTGTGGCTGGGAAATACTCTTCCAACTGCAGTGTGAAGTGGGAAGGAGTGAAGAGGGGAAGGGGCTTGCTGCTGCTGCACAGGGAGCAGAAGTAGAAATACCTGTTGGGCAATTGTGTGAAAGGGCCTCTCCATTCCACACTAATACTTCTAGGATACAACTGTAAGTTATATTAAGGCAGCATGTAGACAAATGACAGTAAACTCAGTAATAGCCAGTACCACTGATTATGACGTTACAATATCATTCCTGCTTTTCTGCAACACACCTTCAAGAAATGAAAACTAGCTGGCTTGTTGCTTATAGAGTAACAGCTGGCATTGAAAACCATAATATCATTTTTTTTCTTACTATTTTTCTTACATATTTGCTCACTCAAACTTAAGATGGTAATTACTTAAGATACCTTTTTAATTAAGGTAAGAAGTAAAGGTGTGCTAATTCTGCTGAAGTGCTAAAGAAATGAAGTTGCTCTTGTTTGTACCATCACTTTGCAAACAAGGGTGCTGCCCTGATGTAGTAATAGAAACACAAGTAGGAGACCATCTCTGCCCTAGACAGCTTACATTTTCAAAGCACAAGAGAAACAAAGGCAGTGATGCTTTCCCCCCACTTTATTCTATTTTTTATTTCTGCTCTTATTTTCCTTTAATCAATCCATTTCCTCCTGCTTAAACACTTACTGTATTCCAAAGAGGACCAGTCCATGCCAACACTCAGACAAACTATTTGAGTTGACTCTTTTATTTCTTGTAGTCAATAAGCTGCCATCGAAGAGTGCTTTTATTAAGGAGATAAACCTGCCTACATTTAAAAAATGCTTCTAAACAATGTGGGCCATGTTTATGATACTCCACAAATGGAATAATTTCCATAAAAAAATAAATCTCTTACATTGTGGACCCTAAATCTTGTTCCAAATTTTAGTTCATAAAATAAGGGACAATTAGCAATGAAATAATAAGGTATAAAATAAAAATAGCTTTTTTTTTTTTTCCCCACAATAGTATAGGTCCTCAGTAGTATTAAGTGATACACAAATAGTTGAATGACTAAATTTAGTAAATTTATTTTTAATTTCACTTGCATTATTTTAATTCAGGAATAACTCTAGTGTGAAATATTTAAAATTAGGATAAATGAAGCCAGGATACATGTAAAAGGAGAATTATGTTAAATAAATGCAAAAAACCATTTAATTTCCTCCCAACTTTTGCATTTCATTTGCAAATGAGTTTTTACACATTGATCAAATGAAGAAAAAGTACTTAAAAGTAGGAAAGGTCTTTGTAAGGCTTGGAGACCGGACTTGGACCTGCCTTTGGAAATTGATGCTTATTACTGAATTTGTCCATGTCAATAGCGGTTCTGTCAAAATGGACAGAAGGCCCTAAGGATAGAAACTTATTTGTAGACATAAGCACCTAAAACTTTCTTAAAAGTTCAGCAGCCTTCTGGTATGGGAGAACGGGCAGGAAAAAGCTGGTGAGGCTATCCACATGTAAGTGAGTACAAGGCAAGTACAAGCACTGTACATCCCACAATTCTTTCTGATGAACCTTTTTACCATGAAAAGAACAAGAGGCAACACAGGTGTCTTTCCATGAAATATGTTTTTATACTGGTATATGTGAGCAGAAAATTTTCTTAGGTAAACAATGAATTATACCTCCTTAGTGGGTGCAAAGGGCAATACTACTTTCTGGGAGAAGTACTTCTACTACTTCTCCTTAACAGAAATGTATTCTTTTCCAGTTTTCAAGTCAAAGCAAAACCCACCTCTTTTCTCCAATGCCTCCAAAATGCTACTGTAAAGCAGCAATGCTAATCAGCAATACTAAAGTACTTTCTGGAACTGGGATATTGGATTTCCAGGGAGAAAAGAATGAAGGAGAATGGAAAATTTCTCATGGCTTGATGTGTTAGTTAATTTGGCTATCCTGTTTGGATTATTATATGATAGAGAAGCAGAAATGAGCATCCAACCCAAAAACTAATTTTTAACTTAAAGCCACCCCTTCATTAACTGAAGAACTTATCAGTGAACTGAGACAAAATGTCCCTGTTCTGCAGGTGGAAGAGGAGATCTTTACGGGCAAGGCTCTCATCACCAGCAATAAAGCTAGCTGCAAAAAAAAAAGAGCAGAAAGAGAAAAGGTCTTTGGTTTTACATATCAACTGTATTACAGTAAAGCAGAACTGATAAACAGGGTCTCACTTTTTTCACTAAGGGGTTGGCTTGGATAAAGGCAGGGTTTGTTGTTACCATTCTCCAAAAAAGCCCTTAAGGCAATTCGCATTGCAACACTTCAAGAGCCAACTGCTGGAAATAGTACTGGGTGTTGCACTATCACCTACCAGAAAATGCCAGATCTTACCTATGGTTGCCACCAAACATTTTCATTGCTGTTACAGAGCTTATTGAATTTTATGTTATTTCTTTAACCATATTCAAAGACAGTCAGCACTGTGAGCTGGCATTCATCCCCCTGCAGGTGTCTGGATCTCCGCAGCTCCTGGTCATTTCAGCAGTGGCCGGATGTGGTCAGAGCTGGGCTCCAGACCTGCCACATGAAGAGTTTTCCTCCTCCTCCTCCAAGGGTCTCACCTCGTCAGCTGGAGAGGTGATGGAGGCTTGATTGCCTGCTTCCACCAAAGGTATGCCACTTATCAGTGAATGTTGATAAAGGAAGTTAAATAACCCAATGTGGTGGTTTAGTTTTCTTGGTTTCGGTTTAGGCCTTCCTTGGTAACCAGGTTATAACTAAGGAAGTATTCCATACCATTTCCTTCATGCAATCAGGTGTATATAAAGACAGGAGGAAGGTTTTCTCTCTCTCCCTGTCTCTCTCTCCCTTTCGTGTGCTTGGAGGACATCAGCCTCTGCCGGCTCAGCTCTTATCTCTATGAGCTGAGGCCTGTCGGAGAAGCTGGTGTCCCAGCCGTATGGAGGGGAAGGACCTGTCTTCTCTTAAGGGGAGTGTTGGTGTGAATTTATTGTATTAGTTACTTATTGAGCTTTTCCCTGCGTTTACAAGTGTGCGTATCTGTTTGTTTTTACCCATTTTTGTCCCAATTCCCTTTCCCTTTCCCCCTTTTCCCTTTTGGGGGTTGCTATGGGATTTGTTCTGTAGATTCATAGTGTTTGATTGTATATAATTGTCATATATGTGAATATATATATATACTTTTACTACAATTGTCTTTTTGGGTACTTCTTTTTCCTTCTCTCTTGGGTGGAATCTGTGTGGCCAGCAGTTGGGTTTGGCAGGGAGCCAACCCAAACCTCCACACCCAATTCTAAAGGAAGTTAAATAACCCCATTCTCTCAGTTATCCCCCTTGATGGTGATTGCTTAGAGGGAATGTTACTTTCAATGGACTCTGCCATTGATTTGGTAAATTAGTTCCCACTGCCATACACATCTTTATCTCCTTTCATGTGAAATATTCTTTATATTATTTGCAAACTGGGTGAGTTCTGACTTTGATTTCCTCTGTGTTGGTTGCAAAACCTTCAATTTTCATTGTCATCCCCATCCCTGCACACACGTGAAATGCTGCATCACAGGGAGGAAAGTGTACAAAGCACACCTCTGAGGAGTGATGAGGAGGGCATCAAAGCACATTCAGGAGCTGCTTCTCATATGTTTGTAAGTTTAGTTGATATTTTATCAGAGAGTCATCCTAGTTAAAGAATCAACTTGGATTTTTTGTTAAATCACTGCCTAAGAACACTAAGTTTTCTTTTAACAGTGATTAACAGGATGAGAGTATGCGAGACACAAAATGTTCTTACTACTAAGGAACGAAAGAAAAGAAAGTGCATGACTGACTGCCATACATTATTTCTAAAAATAGACAATTTTCTATAAAGAAGCAACTGCTCCTTGAAATGACATCAAATAAAATACACTTGAAACTGAACAACTGAACACTGAAGTCTTTGTTTGACATTCCCTTCACTCCTGGTTTTGTCATCCTTTCAAATAATTTTTCCCCTTCTCTGTCTGAAAACTTTCTACAGCTTTATTAAACTGACTCCCTTTTCCACATAAGCTTACCCAGTTGTGATCCAAACACTTTTGAGCAACGTTGCCTGTGTATTAGTAGTGCATTACTATGAAGTTCCACCAGCTACTCCCCTCTCTCCCTCAAGTACAGCAAAGCATAGCTACTGCCTCATTTCTTGTTTGAATTATTAATATTTTGTGCACTCTGCTAATCTGTCTCCTCACATTAATTTTCCAAACTTTGCCACTGATCATCCTTACTTTTGTTTATGAAAGAAACTATTTTTTGATATTCTACAAGCTTTTCTTGAAGTTTGTTTCTGTTTCAAAGATATCATAGAATAATTTCAAATATCCCTCGGATATTTTGTTTGTTTTATTTGTTCTTTTTTCCTTCACCATATTTTAGTTTCCTTATTTCATTTTCTTAAACACTTAGGTGATAATGAAACAGGATGAAGACATTAGTCTCTTGTCTGCATCTTTACAGGTCATTTGCTGGTAACTGAGATAAAAAGAGAAACATACCATCACCACTGCTCATGTCCCCTGTATAAGCAGCCCTTTTGTGACTCTGATATTAAAAGGTTTGTGTTTCTTTAAGTCACCATAAGGAGCCAACTATATATATATTATGTGTATATATATATATATATAGACTCCTTCTTTTTAGAGTGAAGATGCATGGAATTCAGCAAAATTGAATATTCGGTTAGAAAGAGGGAAAGTTGTATATAATGGAGACATTGGTATTTAAATCCATTGCATGAACTTGGTTACTCTAGCAGTACTCTGTTCTAACCTATGCTATGATCCTCCTTGTTCAAGTCTGGCATAACCAAGAGGTTTATTTTGTATACAACTGAACCTGGAGAAGCCTCTCTAGTTTTCTACTGGAAGGCTAAATGAGGGTGCATTCAGTGGCCTCTGTTGCAAATGTTTTCCAAACTGAGGTTTAGAAATGACAAGGCATAAAGAATAAGTGAAATATGTGTGAAACTGAGGCATCCAGCAAGCTTTTTGGTAAATAGAGATAATCTCAACAACTACACGCTCTGGATTACATCTACTGTCACAGACTTTCTCAAAGCTTTACTGCAGTAAGTGATGTAAACCTTGCAACCTTGCTTCTCAGGGGAGGTTGGAAA
>JAWWTY010000077.1:92508459-92531454 GCA_035222235.1 Margarornis squamiger | reverse complement strand
TAAGGGTCAGTTTTATCCAGTTCTGGAAGGTTTCATCTTGGCTGTTCTGTGAGTTCTTCAGGCAGGGTTTCCCCACAAAAAGGACTGAGTTTTTTACCAGCGTTTGTTTCTACATTCTTCTCGGTAGTGAAGCAGGAGAGTTAATGCATCATTGATCACTGAAGTCTCTATATGACAGAGGCAGTTTTACAAGAAAAATATTGTCAGACAGAAAGGATTATCTAGCTAAAGCATTGTCTTAGGTTTTGGGAGCTTCTGATGATGCAAGCTATTCTCTTAATGATTGGTGGAAAGGAAGAATTCATCTCTGAGAAATCTGTGTCTCTAATTTACTTACCTTACTGTAGCTGGGGGTTCTTTTCTGCCCTTGGCCTTTACATTTCTCCTCTAACAGAAATTCAAAAGTTCAGTAATAGTGACTCCCTTTTTCTTTCTCTGAGGCTTCCGGGGAGGAGTCTGAGAGATTTAGTACAAGGACACTATAGTACAGTGACATAATATTTCAGGTTATGTCATTGGGTAGTTTTAAAGAATGCAATTGGGCCACGTGGAACTCTGTTCTGCACAGAGGCACATTACAGGATTAGGTTAGAGCTTAACTTGTTTTCAAATCAGTCTGACATAGCTGCTCCTGCTTCCTGCTAGCAACACTTTATTTTGTTTCTGTATTTGAAGCTATAGGCCTCCTGCCGTCTGTTTGTGGTGAAATCAAACCCCAAATGAATTTGTGTGGCTTTTGACTATTTCAATGTCACAACAGACTATAGCACACAGTCAGCACTGTCTTCTCTGGTGCTGGGAAGTGGAAGTTTAGTAACAAGAGTGTTTATGAAAATAAAATGTTAGAAGAGTTCCATAAAGTCCCTGCAGAATCTAAACAGGTGGGGAGAAAAATCTTAGTTTCTCTGAATAGGTTAGAGCTAGATTCAGTCAAATTTGTGCACTTAATGAAATCAAAGCTAATTGAGTATGTAGCAGTATTTTCAATACTGAGGATTCCAGGGGTTTTTGTATATTTGTAAGTTTTCAAAGGTTTTTTTTTCCCCTCAGTTGCCTTTTTTTCTTTTTTGTTTTAATCTTTCTCTACAGTTGCCCGATGGCCAGGACCTCCCACTCCCTCCTGTGATTCTTGGGGAACTGGGGAAGGATCCACAAAACCCCACCGTATGTTTCTATGGTCATGTGGATGTGCAGCCTGCCAAAAAGGAAGATGGCTGGAACACTGACCCTTACACACTCACTGAAATCGATGGTGTGTATTTATTCATAAGTTTTGTATCATTATTTGAATACACAACTGAGATTCTAAGGGGGGGAAGGCTTCTTGTATATTTAATAAAAGCATGAGGAAGCATTGGAAATCTTGCCTAATATTTGGTGTGGGGGAGCCACAGGAGGTTAAAGCTGCTTTATAGAATATTCAATAGAAAATCCATTTCTGCTTAAAACTTCTTGTTGGATTTTTGCATCAACCGTTATCCTCCCTTGCACCTCCTCCTCTTGCTTCCTGCCACTGTAGTACTTCCACCTGCCGTGCTGGAGCTAAGGAGCATTCCCAGTGGAAGAATGCAAGGCCACCCCTGTAATGTAATCATCCTTCCATTGCAGGCAGCTGACTGAAGGAACAAAAGTAACAGACAGAAGGTCAGCAGATAAGTAAGACCTCAGAAATCCTGATTCCCAGGCCTGTGCTATAACCGTTAAGTTGCTCTTTCTCATCAGCTGGGACCAATTCCAAACAGCCCTGCTGGGGTATTTCTGCTTCCCATGTATATCCAGTGTATCCAGTGAGAACTGCTACGGAAATTTTTCACCATATATGAAACTGAAATCTGTCCCTGTGTATAACTGTACGATCAAAAAAGGAGGTACTTACCCTAGACTTGAAGCTTCATACTTCTGCCATAGCATTTATCTGTTTTTGCTGTTTGTTATCTGGTCTGGCTGATGTGTCTCAAAGTTGCATACTGTGCAAACTCTTCAGGCATGTCTGATGTGAACAAACAGTTCCTAGGAAGAAATGGTCAAGCTCAAAAATTGGCATGTAGCAGAAACCACAGCATGATGTATACAAAAGAAAGGAAAGGAAAAAAGTGTACCAGTTCATTGGAAAGCACCTGAACACTCATCACCTTATCTAAAATGAGTCAATGAAATCCTGAATCTTTTGCAACTTCACACATAGTTACAGCTTCTGTGACAACTGGAATTTGCTGACTATACTGAAGAGAGACAATTCAAAGACTGCTTAAAAACGTTTCTCTTTTCTTTCGAAGGAAACCTCTACGGGCGTGGAGCAACAGACAATAAGGGACCTGTCCTAGCTTGGATAAATGCAGTGGAAACATTTAGAGCCTTGAAATTAGTATGTATCAATGAGAAAATTATTATTATTATTATTATTATTATTTACTGTTTATTTTATCTCTGGAGGGCTGTATTTTCATTCCTATGAGTTAGATGATACACCTTTGACCCAACAGAGTACATACATTTTGAAATACTAGCTTATTTCTACTACAACATTTGGAGAACTGGTCTCAATCCAGTTAGAATTTGTCCTTAAGCAATTCTATTTTGAACAATCTGTATGCAATGTAAATACAGTATTGCTGCCATTGCCCTGCAGAGGAAAACCCACGGGGAGGCATTCAATATGTATTACATATATTACACAACTTTGATACTGTATTCTCTTGAGAGCTTTTAAAATGGTAAAATAACAGATATCACAGAATGTTCATGAAGATTCATCTCTGCTGTTGCAGTCTGCTGATCCTTGGTTTTGCTGCCTACAAGATACCTTCAATTTATGTGTCTGTATGAAGAGAATAAGTATCTAAAAATGCTCCTACATAAGGGGCTTTTATGTCACCAGTGGATTGGATTTATCAAAGCAAATGCTTTTCATGGGTGCATTAACCAAGCACAAATACAATCACTCAGAGACTGACATATCCTAAAGTCAAACATTTGCCTATATTACTACAATGACCAGCATAGTCATCTTCTAATCATTTTCTAATTTCGGGATAGTTGTATTCCCAGTGCAAAGCTAAACCAACAAATATTCTAAGCTTTTGACTTGGTTAACTAGCATTGTCTAAGATGAATTTGCATCACATATTCTTTCAGACTGCTGAAAAAGAGTTTTGTGCCACTTTTATGACATTATAGCATAAATTGAGCTTTAAGTCTTGATTTTTTTTAAAAGTCCTCTTGCAACCTTCTAGAAAACATGTTTTTTCCTACATCTATAGTACTGAATAGACCTCGGTGTCTCTTAAGTGCTAACAAACACATATGTTATTGCCTAAAGAGTAGTTGTAAGTAGATATAGTTATGGGTCTGACTTTCTGCATCTTTCCAGTTTTTCAAATTATTAATGGCTATTTTGACATTTTAACAAGCAAGCAAAAAGAAATCTTTGTCATTTGAAGCCTTTCTCTAGCAAACAGCACAGGCCATCAAACAATATTCATGAATAGTTTGTTTCTAAAATTTTTGTGGCCAGTTGATGAACCATCAGTGAATCCATCCATGACATGAGTTTATTTAATTTTACACATTTGTACTTGCCTTTAATCCAAGCATTGAATCAAAAGAGAAAATATCTTAAAACCTGTAATGAGAAAATGAATTGTAACAGGAAACTAAGTTGAAATTTATATCTGCTATGGGATGTGTCAGCATTTCCAACTGCCACTATTGAATAATAAGTTCTCCTAATTACTCTTGGAAATGCTTCCTTATCAACCAGCAGGCAAGCAAATCCATGAGTGCTAAAAGAATAAGTATAGTAGAATCAGTGGCAATGTTTTTATCACCATGTAAATGTTGTGATAGACAACATATTGGGAAAACCACAGCCAGTGGTTCCTGCATGGGCAGTAAGAGTGGAAATACCAGAGGCAGGAAATTTTCTGTGAAAATACAACTATAATTACACAGAATTCCCAATTAGAATATTGAATAGTACTGAGAGAAAGCCCATTTAATGAGACATTCGAGAAAGTGTTCTGAAAACACAAAGTAGGAAAAAAGATATCACTTATTCTCAAAAACAAAGAAGTAGATAAAAACATGAGGAAAAGAACAAGTTTTTTTGGGAACCTATATGTGTCTATCACTGGCCTTTCTATTGAAGTAAGATATATATCCTATATCCTTTTCCTTCTCTTCCTAGCACAATGTGTACAGCAAGCCAGTCTGCCTGCTCCTATGTTTAAAGCTTTTTATTTTTTTTTTTTATGCTTGTTTCTTACCTAGACTTTTCTAACATCCATTTAGGCTGTGCCAGTGAACTTCAGGTTTGTAATTGAAGGCATGGAAGAAGCAGGATCCTTGGGGCTAGAAAAGTTACTTGAAGAAAAAAAACAGTGCTTTTTCTCTGGTGTTGATTACATTGTAATTTCGGACAACCTTTGGCTCAGCAATAAGAAGCCTGCCCTTACATACGGGAGTCGGGGAAATGCCTGCTTCTTTGTGGAGGTAAAGAATACAGACTCATTTGAACTTAGCCTCTGACAGAGAGCAGTGATGCAGCTGTAATTACATCTGTATGTAGAGAAAGACTGAGGGAAAACTTGATATTTAAAATTACAGAGCTTTCTTCTGCATCCCTTTTGGCTTCTACAGATTTCCCTCCTCATTTCAGTTCAATTAGCCTTATTTACTTCCATTAACTTCTCTTCAATCATCATTTTTCCACTTGCCTATCTCCCCTTGATCTCTTTCCTATCCCATTACTCTCCTGCCACTCTCCCAGTCTCTTCTAATCCTTCTCTCTGCACATCAGCTCTGTTCTCTTGCAGCATCATCCCTACGACCCCCTCCAACTCTCTCCAGAACCATTTCTTCTGCTGCTCTGACCTTTTGCATCAGATATCGCTTAATGCACTGAATCTGCCTAAAGGAACTCAGTTTATTTGGATCTCAGGGTTTAAAAGCCACACAAAATCTTTGTAGCCATTGACAAGAGCAAATAAAAGTGCACTGTAGCCAATGTACTATATTTAGCAGTCAACGTGAGCTACTGTGAAATGAAGAGCCGAAATTTCTCATCTGGAAATGCTTCCTGATGAACCATAAAAAGAATTCAGAGAGAAGATTAAAGAACTCAAGAACTAACAAAAATTCTGCATTAAGCTTTACGACTGAAAAGGAATGAATTTTTTTTTAACCAAAGGAACCTTGGCAGCCTTGAGTCAATTCTTCTAAATATTGGTTAAAAAAATGATGCTATTAAAACATTAAAAATGATCTCTGCCTGCTACTAGACAGATAGCTGTAATGAGGTTTTGAGAAGAATAAACAAGTTTGTTGCAGGGAAATATTTTCTGATAAACTCATGTATGAAATGTGTCTGGGAAAAACTCAATAACAAAAATGCCTCTATTCTAAAGTCATATGATTCAAGAGACCTATAAATTTTTATTTGTTGTAATCTGGAATTAAGGTTGGACATATATTCTTAATGTAAAACAAGTAAGATACATTCTTGCCTTTGTTATGAAGATTTTGCATTAAATGAAAAGGATAGACAACTTGAAGATTTTACTCTCCAACGATAGATACAGTAATATGCAAATGTTTCACTTATGATGTATTTAATCTTACTGAAGCAAAAGAGGGAATAGAGAAGAACGTTTACTCTCAAACCCAGAGGGTGGCTGGGCACTGGAACAGGCTCCCCAGGGCAGTGGTCACAGCACCAGGCCTGAAAGAGTTCAAGAAGCATTTGGACAATACTCTCTGGTACATGGTGAGACTCCTGGGGACAATCCTGTGCAGGGCTAAGGGTTGAACACGATGATCCTTGTGGGTCCTTCAAACTCAGCATATTCTGTGACTCTGTGAAATGCGTAAGTGCTATAGACAGATGTATTTCTTTCTCTAGTGCTTGACAACAGAGCCCCTTTTCTCTTTACCAAAGCGGATTGTTCCTGACATGTTTTTCATTTTATAAATAGAAAGAAATAATAATTTCCATTAATTTGTGATCTCATTTAAAAAACTTAAACCACCAGTCACTGTGGGCAACAAACACTCAGAGAAGAATAAGGTAGCGAGTGTTCATATGTAACCACTGTTTTTGGTATAGGTTGAATGTGGCAGCAAGGACCTTCACTCCGGAACTTTTGGAGGCATCATTCATGAGCCACTGACAGACCTGATAGCTCTGCTGGGTAATAACACAGATCACTGCTCGGGAGTAACTGGGGAGCAATGGCTCCTGATCAGTAACATTTTTAATTGATCTGAGTAGGGCAAGTCTAATCGAAGCAAGATTCCCAGGTTTGCAAACCTCAACATAGTTATGGTGGCAGCAGCTGAGCAAGGGAATATCCCCAGTAAGACCCGAACTTCAAACATGTGAAGCTGGTATCAGTTGTGTCAGTTAAGAACATTTAAAAATTGCTGGCAACTTTAATACATACACATATAATGAAACCTGGCTTTTTAACGCTAATTTGTATCTCAGTGGGATGATGTTTTCATGTCAGAAGCTGGGCTGACATACCAGACCCTACATATAAACAGCAGCTCAATAGTTTTCTTAATAAATATGAAAATACCTCAAGTTTGATGGATGTAAACAGTTGTTAGTTGTCAGGCATACTAATTTGGTAAAGATTTATGTAGAAGGGAAAGGGTGTTATGATTGCCAGGTGGAAGAAATAGGTCCCACTTCTCTTGACATCTCTATCTTATTTTGTAGACAGCCTTGTGGATACCACAGGTCGTATTCAGATCCCTGGAATCTATGACAGCGTTGCTGCCCTGACAGAGGAGGAGAGGAAATTATACGAATCGATTGAATTTGATCTAGAGGAACATAAAAATAATAGTGGTGTGAAAAAATTCCTCTTTGGCACCAAGGTAACATAAAATCTGTATAAATACTCTGCAGAAAGAATTTAAATCACTCATTTGTAGCATTTATGTACAAAGCCGAACTGAAAGATATTTTCAGTCAATGGCAAACTCAAAATAAAATAAAGGAGCACTGAGAAGTAAAAGGTAAATAAAACTAGTCTGCTGAAGATGTAAGGCACTGCATCTGGGGAAAATGATCTGAAATATGAATAATCAATGAAAAGGAATAAAGCAAAATTAACAGTATTGCTCTCCCTTCCTTACCTACCCCTTCTCTCCCCCCAAGCCAAACAGCCAAACAAAATAAGCATTAAAATGTCTGTATTTAGGTTACATACTATGAAAGAATTTGTATTCAGCTCTGAAAAATGGGAGCCAGCTTTAGGCAGATATATTCTGCATAGGGTTTATTTGTTTAATACAGATATTGATGTCTGCCAAAAAAAAGCATCCAAAGCTATGAGCCTCTCCTTACTAGCAATTAAAAATTATATTCTAAATAAAAAACTGCAGGTAAGGGCTGCCTTGGAAAGATCTCTCTGCACAAGAGGGGGAACTGAGGGAAAGGAATGATTCATTTTTTATCAGTAACCTAATTATACTGGTATAAGATCTACTAACATGGATGCTTTTATTTCCATGAAAAAGCTTCCGCATTAGCTAAAGCTAGACTGTAATAATCAGTAATTCAAAACTCTAATGTAACTACACTACCTGAGTTTTGATGCTTTACCTATATGAGGATGAAGTGGTACAAATTCTATGTGCAGGTAAAGGTCTAGTCTCATAAAAAGAAGTGGAAGGAAAGCAGCAGCACCCTGAGGTTCTGTACAAAGACCGGTTTATAATTTATATATTTCTCCTACCTTCCCTAGAATAATAATTTTCTTTCCCCTCTGCATCTTCTTCAGAAAAACTTGGATACTGAAAATTATCATCTTGTCCATTGTATTATTTAATGTCCATTAGTAGAATTTCTTCATTGGTATAATCTGGGAGGGGGCTGACTGAATAGTTTTTCCCATGAGATGTTTCAGGATAAACAAATGGTCAGATCAGAAGTTCTTTTGATTCTACTTTGCACTAGAAAAATTTACTATCAAGATACTTTAAGACAATGCTCCACTTTTCTAATTTGGCATGAAAATCTGTTATCATCCAAATCTTTCTATGACTGAAAGTAGTAGTATTTTTAAAAAATGAAAATATATGTCCATAGGTTTAAATTAAAAATCAAACATGGATTGAATGGAGAAAGTTGTTTCTTCACTTTAGTTTATATCAATTGTGAATGGCTCCAGTGTCATCCCTTATAATTTCAAAATTTTTTTTTGAAGGAAGAAATACTTCTGCATCTGTGGCGTCACCCTTCTCTCTCTATTCATGGGATTGAAGGAGCTTTTCATGAACCAGGAATTAAAACAGTCATTCCAGCAAAAGTAATTGGCAAATTCTCAATTCGTCTGGTCCCCCACATGGACCTTTTGGTTGTGAAACAACAGGTAAGAGACAAACCTTTGGCCTCTACTGTGTAAACTAAGTCCCTCTTAGCACCTCACAAATTTAGACTTCTAGTAAACTGAATGTTTCTAGCACTTATTTGTTTTGAAGAGAAGTGGGAATGTGGGTATAAGCTTGAGTTGCAAGAAGATGAAGCTTCTGACTGCAAAGTGTTTTCTCTGCAGGTGGTGCAACACTTGGAGGGTGTCTTTTCCAAGAGGAATAGTCCAAACAAACTGAAAGTGTCTATGCCTTTGGGTGCAAAACCCTGGTTTGCTGATGTTAATGATCTATCATATAAAGCAGCAAGAAGGGCAATAAAAACAGGTGTGTTCCTTCTTTTTTCCAGTTCTTAATGTGTTTGCAGGTGTGTAGGGGAATTATGCTCCTCAACAGAGAAAAAGAGGTTTCCCAATTCAGTGCTACAGCCACTTACCCTATAAATCTCATTGAGTTTGATAGAACAACCCAGCAACATCTTTCACACCTTGCTAAATTGGGGTATGTTTAACAGGAGTAGCTGAAAGACCTAATTTCCTTATTTTTGTACTGATACGAAACCAGAGGTTTGTAGAGTACAGCTCATTAGTGAAATCAGCTGGCTACACACTCAAAACCATTTCTACTCAGAAGCTCTTAGCATTGGCTATCTGCTTAAATATCTGGTCGCAGAAATAAAAGCACTTCGATTTCACTTAATCATTAATTTATTATTCCCATGTATTTCAGTTTTTGGAGAAGATCCAGATTTTATTTGTGATGGTTCAACAATTCCTGTTGCCAGAATGTTTCAGACCATAACACAGAAAAGTGTGATGATGCTTCCGATTGGAGCTGCCGATGATGGGGAGCACTCTCAGAATGAGAAAATAAGCAGGTTTCTTTTATTTCCCTGTTTGTGTTGTTAGAGAAGGGAGGAAAACTGAAGTCCCTTGGTACCCATGAATGACCATGGACAGGTGGGAAACTTGGCTGTTCATCTGACAGTCTGAAACTACTGTCTCTAGCAAAGTTGGTGCTTTGCTAAATAGAAGGCAAAATTCCCAATCTATTGCATACCATTATATACTTTTCATGGAGTGTCTACCCAGTCTTTAAACATAGTACACTGGCAATTTTCATTTCACTGACAATGAAATTTGGTGAATGGGGATGGGCACTCTTCTGTCACAGCATCCATTTTGATGCATGCCAGTCATGGATGGCTCATGGGTATTTAAGGATTTTGATGGTTTTCATTATTAATGGCTATAAAGAGGTATTTATATTTCAGGGACCAAAACTAGTATAATTATAAAAAAAATAGCTTAAAGTGGCAC
The DNA here is from genome assembly GCA_035222235.1 of Margarornis squamiger. Lineage (NCBI taxonomy): Eukaryota > Metazoa > Chordata > Aves > Passeriformes > Furnariidae > Margarornis > Margarornis squamiger. The sequence goes on along the minus strand of JAWWTY010000077.1, from coordinate 92,521,756 downwards.
AAATAGCCACTTGTGTTCATTCTTTGAGCCACCATGGCAAGAAACTATTCAGTGTGTTGCCTGAACACTTGTGTTGAACTCCAGGAACTGGAGAATACTACAATAATTCTGAAATTACTTTTTGTTTTCCCTCATTACTGCCTCAAAACTTATGGCTACAGCCAATAGCAATTTGGGGATGTAGCACTGAAAAAAATTTCAGAAGTGAATCCTACAGAGAAGTACCAAACTGAAGGATGTCCAGCATTTCTGTGCACTGGGTACTATTTTGGGGTTACCAATCTTGCAAATTCCTCTGAAGATTCTGAAAACTTTACTCCACTATGTTGCTAATTTTAAGAGCAAAACAGCCTGACAGGGCTTAATTGCCTTTCTTTCCTTCTTCACAGGCACAACTATATTCAAGGAACCAAATTGTTTGCAGCCTTTTTCCTGGAGATATCAAAACTACATCGACACTTAGATGAAACTTCCCACACAGAGACTATCAACTGATAGACCATCACAAGAAAATCAGCAAAGCACTTTTTTAGTCTTAAACTTTCTAACTTCCCGATCTGGAAAAACATAAATCACATATTCATTGGGTATGAATTGGTGGGGAAAAAAGAAACGCCATGCTATTACTCGGCATACTACTAAATGATGTGCATTTGTGATATGGTCAATCAAGTGACCTTATCCCTAATGCTATAAATTAGAGTTAGGGCTAATCCATTCTTGCTGAATGGAACATGTCACATACTAGTTTCAGAATTCAGGACAAAGGGAATTTTTACACCTATGTTATTACTTTATTTCTGTTTTGTGGTATCACCATGTTGATGCTGCCTAGCTCATATTCCAGTTTCTGAATATGAGCAATACACAATACTGTAGTTTCCTCCTAACTACATAAAAAATTTCATTTATGTGATTATTTGAAGAAATATCCACCGTCCAATTAATCTCTTCCCTGTCCTTCACAGACCTCTTTAAATAGGAAAGGCAATGCAATTAGCTTGTTGAATTTGATGTGAAGACTTGTCTATTAATATCTATTTATGGGTATAATCGCTAAGGTCAATAAAACTGCAAGAGTAATAAACACTTCCAGGTCTGGATTCTCCCTTTCCTCTCATCCAAATATCCTCTTATTGTGCTGTGAGCAGTTTTAAGAATCACTAAATAGTATGTTTCCTTCATGGACTTTCTTTTTGTACAATACAAAAAAGTTTTTGTAAACATCTGTTCTGTCATCAGAAGGGTGTTTTTCCACCCAATTAGCAACAGGTTTTTGTTAATTACGTTTAAAGCATCAGTTTATATTGATAATTAAATCAAATGCAAATGATACATTTTGAAATTAAAACACTAGTTGAGAGCTCTGTTTGCTGTTTAGACAAAATATCCAGCACAATGCACCCAATTAGTCTAGATTTTTTTTAATTTTAAAATATGTTTTTTAACTCTAATGTAATTAATTCACATACAACCAAATCAACTGAACCAGTAGTGTTATTTCTAATGTTAAAACAAATGATATTAATTAAATTACAGAAAGTAGTTTGGATCTTTCTCTCCTGCTACCTCCTTGCAAAAGACCTGCAAGAATAAAGATGTGGATGTGGAGTCTATAAAAGGGAATATTGTACTGCAGATAATTGATATGAATAGATTATGTGGGAAGTTGCTAGGACAAAAGCCTCGGCTGAATTAAAAAACATAAATAAACAAGCTTCCATGAAATTCCTAGGAGCTGTGCATAAAAGTAGCTGGCCTTTTAAGAGATCTGGGAACAGTAATAATCCAGGATACTCAGCTTTCAAATCACATTCTCAATAAGCATCAATTTTTAGACCTACTAGGGGTTGTGAGGCTCACAGTTCAGCTGTAAGAGCTGATTATGGCTGCTGGCTGCTGGCAGTGTTCAAGGGGAAGAGAAGGACTCAGCTCAGTCTCTTACTTGTGTTGGCACTGCAGATGCATAACTGCAGAGTACCTTTTGGTGCCCATATTAAGAGAGAAGACTCCAAGATAAGGACCAAAAGCCAAAAGATCACAAGACACTGCTTTACACTACATTAACTTGCAGAACAAATCCTCTACAGTCTCTCAGTTCCCTTCACCTATTAAAACCCTTTAGGAACCAGCACGAAATGTTGAAGGGGTGAGTACTCCACTGTCTGCACAGGGCTCAGGGAAGATTGGTCCATGCTTAAAAGCTATCATACCATAGAGGTACATGAATGAATTTTGCTAAAGTATTTGAAGACATATTATTGACATAAAACACTGCAATCTCTGGATTTGCAGAGGCTTTAAAAATTAGCTTCAAATAGCTTTGAAAGAAACTGCAGCTCATAAATATGACACTTTGGGCAGAAGAGCAGAAAGCTTGATGAGATGGAGGTGGCAGATTTCCCCATGAAAAAGGATGCAGACTGTGTTTCTAGGAATATAACTTCTCTGAAATATCACTATAATACATGCTGTCTATGTGTTCTACAGCATTACTAAGTGCAAGTGAAGACGGGATTATGTATTTCCTACTGCTGCTCTTTGGAATGCCAAATAGAACAGAGCCAACAGAGACAGCAAAATTTTATAAGCACAGGCACTATCAGAACAGCACACTGAAATAAGGTTTTGCTCTAAAATAGCCACTTATTGTCAAATTAAAACCATGTGCATGAAACAGTTGGACCAATGAATTACGTAGACGATTTCCATTCCTCCTTCAATCTCAGAAGAGATAAATAGCAGAAAACTTCAATTTCAGATTCTCCTGGCCATGAAAGAAAGCACCGGGGAAGCCAGTCCCACCACAGGGATATCCAGAGCTACTATTTCCCTCTTAGATCAAGAGCGAGTATCCACCCTGTCTTTTCTAAGATCTGTACTATTACACATTTTTGGCAATGTTGCTTCTTTGTTGCATTAACAGCTATTTGTTGCCACAGTAAGTTAAAGATAACTCTTCAATAATAGTGTTAGAAATAGGATTAAAGTGTATTTGTTAGCCTTATTCTAGATATGCCATATCCCATCTCAGAGCATATTAGATAGTCTCAAATCCTAACCACCTAATGACAGAAATCGTATGTACACCACTGTGTGTGCATATGCATGTACGTAGCCATATATATATATGTACACTTGCAACATCCAATCCAGTCACTGACTTAAAAAAAAAAAAAAGAAAATAAAATTTTGTTCACTCTGATTCAGGTTTTTTCTTACTAAGGATTGAATAATGGGAAAACAACAGCAGCACCTCTGTCTTTGACAGCTTGACAGAGATATCAAGACTTGGATCACAGAATCATAAAAGGGTTTGGGTTTGCGTTGGAAGGGACCTTAAAGACCATAGACTCAAAGAATAGTTTGAGCAGTAAGAAACCTTTGGAGGCCATCTAATCCAAGCCCTCTGCAACAAGCAGGATCAACTAGATCAGGTTGTTCAGAGCCCCGTCCAAGCTGACCTTAAAGGTGTCCAGGGATGGGGCAACCTGTGCCAGTGTTTTCACTGTCCTCATTGTAAAAAAATTTCTCTATATATCTAGTCTAAATCTACACTCTTTCAGTTTAAAACCATTATCCCTGCAACAGACCCCACTAAAAATTTGTCCCCTCTTTCTAATAAGTCCCCTTTAAGTACTGGAAAGCTGATACAAAGTTTCCCCAGAGCCTTCTCTTCTCCAGGATGAATTACCCATACTTTGCCTGTCTTTGTAGGAGAGGTGCCCCATCCCTCTGATCAGCTTCTTGGTCCTCCTCTGGACTCAATCTAAGAGGTCCAGGTCTTTCTTGTGGTGAGGGCCACAGAGCTGGATGGACCTCCAGGTGGGGTCTTACAAGGGCAGAACAGAGGGGGAGCATCACGTCCCTTGATCTGCTGGCCATGCTGCTTTTGATGCAGTCGCCATTCTGGGTTGCAAGTGTACAGTGTTGGCTCATGTCCAGCTTTTCATTTAACAGAAACCCCCAAGTTCTTCTCTGCAGAATTGCTCTCAATGAATTATGATTATTAGCAAGCCTAATGACACTGGGAGTATCCTACAGTACCTGAGAAATATATCTCCAGGATGGCAGACACTCCGGTGGAGTGGCAGTTGGCGAAATGCAGCACCCCAGAGCACTTCTAATAGTACTAGGTGCCTATACATAACTCTTCAAGGTCTTTCCATCTCCCTGGTACATTGCCCCAAGTCTCCTCTTTTTTAGGCTATATATCCATGTTGTAGGGAATTGAATTGTCAAGAGGAGGATCATATTTTCCTACTGATTATTAATGTGAAAGAATAAATTAGAACATTTTCATCTCCACTTAAAATTAGTGGGTTTAAGTGTGAAAGTTGCTTTTTCATATTAGATAAATACAGCTTATAATCCTTAAGTAACATTTCAAAAGAGAAGACTAAAAAATGTGTCAGCTAAAATGGAGAATAAGATGCTGACAATAGGAGCTGAAGGCATAGAGAGTTGAGCAGCCTCCTGAGACTGAGAACTAATCAGGTCATCATCTGCATAACCTGTGAAAGTGGAAGATTAGGCTTATTCATGCAGTTATAGTTTTCCATTTAAGTAACATTACTCCCAAGAAGTTTGACTTTGACTCCTGCTAGTTATTCCTTTCAGAATATGGCATTTAGCTTGTTTCCCAAAATGTAATAAAACACCTTGCTAGTTAAGGATGTCCATAGTTCATGTTTAGACAGGGAAGATTGTGCAACTGTGCCTTTACCAGTGATACAGGAGCCTGTGCCACAGTGGCTAGTGAGGACCCATGAGTTCCCTTGCTTCAGCTGGAAAATTCCACCTGCAAGTAACATGTAAAGTGAAATACATGAAAAAAGTCCTGAACAAAATCTTCTCATTTCAAAGATCCTGTTTGGTCCCCCTGACTCACCTCTGTGTGGCTCACCACTGGGTGCATGGGGTGCCTGTGTGTGCAAAACTCACATATCGGTAAGCATGTGTAACTGTGCTCCTGTATTCTCAGCTGTCTCCAGGGACTGTCCTCTCTGTTAAACACAACACTCCCTACCAACTATTTTCCACCATGGGATTTTCTAAGATACTAAAAAAACATTTGCAGTTTCTCACCCTTTCTCCTTTCCACTTCCTTTCTCAAATATATCTGTTTTTAGAAGACTTCTTTTCTAGGAAGGTAGTGACTCTGGAATTGGTCAGAACTAAACAAAAGTGGTACTTCGCCTATACTTATTGTCCTAAGGTGAAGCTTAATTGATTTGGAAGTGACCCATAAGGATCATCAAGTCCAATTCCCTGTATGTCTGTATTTTGAGATGCAGAAACATGCCTTTTAAGAGGTATGTCACTAGATAAACATTTTAAACAAACAGAAGAGAAAAACCTGAACAATTATGTGTTAACAGAGTGCATATTTGTCTACTTAGCACTACTACCAAATATTTCAGTGACCTTCTCACTTTCGTTCTTCAGAATCATATATATATAACAACTTCATGTTGCAAGTAATTTTAACAAATACGTAATTTCCTGTAATACTGCTACATGTGGGGTTCTGCAGGGCTCCATCTTCAGCCCCATGCTCATCAGCAACTTAATAAATGACTTGGATGCAGGACTGGAGGGGATAATAAGCAAGTTTGCAGATGACACAAAACTGGGAGGAGCTGCTGACTACCTCGAAGGCAGGGAAGCCCTGCAGGGAGACCTTGACAAATCAGAGGGCTGGGCAATCACCAACCTTATGAAGTTCAATAAGGGGAAGTGCTGGATTCTGCACCTGGGATGGGGCAAGCCCAGATGTACAAATAGACTGGGGAATAAGATGCTGGAAAGCAGTGCCAGGGAAAGGAACCTGGGGGTCCTGGTTGATGGCACACTGAATGTGAGTCAGCAGTGCCCTGGCAGCCAGGAGGGCCAACCCTGTGCCCTGGGGGGCATCAGGCACAGCATCACCAGCCGGGCGAGGGAGGGGATTGTCCCACTCTGCTCTGCACTGGGGTGGCCTCACCTTGGATATTGTATGCAGTTTTGGGCACCACAATATAGGAAAGATATTAAGCTGTTAGAGACTGTCCAAAGGAGGGCAACAAGGATGGTGAAGGGCCTTGAGGGGAAGCTGTATGAGGAGCAGTGAGGTCACCTGGTCTGTTCAGCCTGAAGGAGACTGAGGGGAGACCTCATTATAGTTACAACTTCCTTGTGAGGGGAAGTGAAGAAGCACACACTGAACTCTGTGGTGATCAGTTGCAGAACTGGAGGGAATGGCATGAAGTTGTGTCAGGGAGGATTAGGCTCTATATTAGGAAAATGTTTTTCACCCAGAGCAGGTGGCTGGGTATGCAATAGGCTCCCCAGGGCAGTGGTCACAGCACTGAGCCTGACAGAATTCAAGAAGTGTTTGGAAAATACTCTCAGGCACATGGTGTGACTCTTGGGGATGGTCCTGTGCAGGGCTAAGGGTTGGTCTCAATAACCCTTGTGGGTCCTACCAACTTAGCATATTCTGTGAGTCTGTAATTCTGTGATTACATTACATAAAAATAGAGCAGGAAATCAAAACTGACCTGCTAACAATGCAAGTATGGTGGTATACAATTTTGGAAGCTCTTGGCAGATTTTTTTTTCAGCTGTAAACTTGAAGAGTGTGAGTCTTCTTTCTAAACTCACTTAGAAGTCATTTCAACATTTCCACTGCTTTCTAAGAAGGCAAGTGAAAGAAACCCTATTGTAACAGGGTTTTCCAGGCCTGAGGATCAGCAGTTCCTGCAAAGCTTTTCAGCTAGTTCTAACCTGCAATGCGTTGTTTTGATGGAGAGAAATGAAGACAGTGCCGAGTTACTTTATCTGCTCTCAGAGTTTTAATAATTGCAAATACTATCTGAAAGCATGCTTGCACTTTGTTGTGTAATTCCAGCCATGTTTTTTGAGTGAAACTTGCCATATTCACTTACTGCTCAAGGCAGGAATGGCAGCTGTGTTTTTCTGTGGACTTAAACAAATGCATGAAAGTGCAAACACATAACTAGATGTGGAATCTGGATCTTATTTGCTAGGAAACTTAACCCTTGGGAGGAGAAAAAAATCCTCACAAAACCTTGCTTGAGCTACAAAGTCCACACGGCACAAGGTGCATCCTGACAGCAAAGAAGGTCATGTTCCTCACTTGATGAACATTTGAGAACTTCCGAGTGTAACTAGGAAATTCTTCCACTAAAGCTAACAGTTTACACACATTCTTATTTTAGCGGAGATAGCTCTAGCAGGACTTGGATGCATGTGTCAGGTGGATAATATGCTGACTTAGTGAAGATGAAAAATAAGGATTAAATCTATATTTCATATAGCATGACTTCTTTTTGCAGGTTCTTTTTTGATCTGATAGCACATTAAATCTTAAAGTTAATGTATTGATGTATAATGTACCAGACTTGATGTTTATATTTGAGACATTTGTCTATTTGAGAAACTTGTTTTGTGAGTTTGCAAGATTAATTATACAGTGGCAGAGCTGTAAATACTGGCATGTTGGACATCTTCACACATAACAGATAGTATGGGGTAATAAATGACTCTCATTTTACTGCAATGAATTATTATTAAAATTAAATGAATTCTTATTAAAAACCCACAGTACAACAAAACCAAATCCTTGGAGGTTTGGCAGTGTGGGTCTCTGGACAGACTTATATATAGCCCTAGTTAAAAGAAACCAGACATTGTGCACATATGTGTGGATAATGCTGATGTTGCTTCCTGTCTCAAAATCCTTTTGATGATCTCTCACTGTGAAATAACATGAAGTGTCAGCCAATTGCATGTTCTCCATCCTTCAGACACAGTTGCAATTTTCTTTTTTTTTTTTTTTTTTAAATATCTGTAAGAATAATTCAAAGATTATGCTAGCCACTTCTTTTTATTTGTGGAAGAGGATTTTTTTTTTCCTCGGCTTAGAATTGAAACTGTAATCTCTATAATAGAAACGGGAAAATACTCAACATGACACACTTCTGACACATACACTTCTGTGTGAAGAAACAACTGGTTGCAGAGTCCTCATGTGAATTTCATGAAAGTTTGCAGCACTCTTTTTTTATACTTAGAAATTCAAGAGTTAATACTGCTTTACTCATCTCCTGTGCATTATGGCCTTCATGACAAGGCATCACATTCCACAGACAGGGATAACATCCTCAGTTTTGCAGCAACCTGGTACTCCAGTGACTACTTCAAATGATAGCATAATGATAATTAAGCTGTTCTAGCTTCATTCCTGGTGAACAAGCTAGCAGTGACAGTCTGTGGTGCCTTTGCCAAGTCGGCCCTATAAAGTGCATTCAGAAGTGTATGGGCCCAGGGAAAATAATCTTTACCTGCAGTTCTCAATAGGTGGTAACATGAGATTTTCTGCATGGAACAGCCCAAAGACTTAAAAGATGGTGTCCATGGGTAAAATTCTGGCTCTCTGCTTCAAGTAACCTCAGTATTTGGCATCATGGAAAACAAAATAAACAGATCCCTTGTACTGGTATACTCATAATGATGTTTGTATCTAGAAAGCCATATGCACAGAGACTTAAGTGATGTCTCCTGTCTGCATCTTTTTTACTGTGCAGGCAAAACATTTTAATTGTTTGTGCTTATATACATTTGCTTTATATGACCATTTATAACTATTTATTTTTGTGATATTAGCTATTGCGACACTGAGTAGATAGCCAGTTGACTGTCGGCTGGACTGCAACTTGGCTTTAGAGAAATGTAACTCAGATTATAGGATCTGATGAAAGATCACATCTGACTCCTCAAGTGCCTCTGTGAAGATACCTCCCAGTGCACATGTAGATCTCCATGTCTCCCATGTGTTGCAGGCTTCAAGGACCTGCTATGCAGCCATTTGCAGGATCAGCACTTTACCACTGGAGTGTATAACTTCTTAGCTGACAGTCCAATCTTTTTAACATCAGATCATATTTTTGCTAGGAAAAAATTACCTTGAAAACTCTACATAAACACTGACTTTGCTTTCCAATAGGAAGGCAATGGGGATGGACGTTTGCTACAATTACATCTTTAGTTATCCAAATACAAAAGCAGAAAAGACAAATGCTAAGCTTGTAGAAAGTCACCTAAGCCACACACCGAGTTCCTTGCACTAGGAAAAAACGTGGAACAAGTTCAGTTGTTTCATTTCTTCAAGAGCTGAACAGAAAGCCTGAAATGTTACTGGCAAAAGCAGGCCCTGACAATGCATCTCGTGGGCCAAACAAAAGGATTTGCAGGTACTGTTATTCTCTTCTGATAAGTGGGGGAACTTCAAGCACTATCTTGGGTTTTTTTTTTTCAAATTCTTGTAACATCTGCATGTAAACTAAAACTCCTATAAAAAGTATTTAAATTGAAAAACTTTTATTCTCTTTAAACAGCTCAAAAATATTTTTGTAAATTTTATGAAATTATAAGCTCAAACAGATCCCTTCTAAGCATTTCATTAAAGCCTGTATGATTCCTCTCATTTTCCTCAAATACTTATATTGCAGTTATAATAACAGGAAAAATTGGAAAACCACATAATTTTTTATCACATTTTTACCTGCTTGCATAACGTTCTCTGTATCACAAGAGAAAAAAAATATCAAAAGGTACTTAGCAGCAGGTGAGCATTTTGTTTACGTGAAATTGGATAACTATTTGTACTTCAAACAAGTTACTTGGCACAATGGAGCTGTGAACCCAGAGGGTACCATGAAGTGAGTCAGAAGGTGCAGCCTTTAATGAAAGAGTGTATGTGGGTGGCACCGGCAGTGTGCTCTTGCTGGCAGGTCACTGCATGAAGGTGCATGTGGCCACCCCTCCTCTGGTTTCCAGAGCCAGCGCAGCCACCAGGTCATGGAGCAGGTGGAGTGGAGGTGTGCAGACTCACCCTCCATCCCTTTCTACACAAGGGGCTGTCGGGACTGAAATGCCAGCTCGGGTCCCTCCACAGGGGCAGCCCTCCATGGCACTTCCCTGCATACCCATTCCAGAGCTGCTGCCACGCTGCCTTAGTCAAACCTTGCTAAAGTGTGGTGCTGGCAGTGGCCTGGTGCCTTTGTGAACCTGCCAAGCCAGCCAGAAAGGCACTTGTGTTCTTCCCCAGGCTGGCGTTCTGCTGAGGCAGTGCCCAGAACTCAGACATGAATCACAGCAGTGCTGCACTGGCACTATGCAAGGGACTGTGGCACATTCATAGAATTGTTCAGGGAAAGATCTTTAAGATCATTGAGTCCAACCATTAACCTAGCACCGTCAAGTCCACCATTAAACCATGTCTCAAAGTGCCAAACCTACGTGTCTTTTAAATACCTCCAGGGATGATGACTCAACCGAGTTTATCAGTTTGAACAGGACATGAGTCAAGCTGGAATAGTGCACTTTGCTCCCTGAATCACACACCTTGACACTTCTAGCACTCACTGCCCAAGCACTGTAAGAAAGCCTAAGCACAGTGTTCTATTTCTCAAAGCCTATCTGTGATACTTTTTTTGTAACACAATAGTATATGACTCTGATTAGCATGTCTTTCAGTTTGATTATCTAAGAATCCATACATTTATCTCACTGACATATTTGGAATGTTCACTTACGGGAATCAGAAGGGAATGGCAGGGCGTTTTTGTTCAGTCACCAGTATACACCTAATAATTCATGCACTAAATTAAAAAGAACAGAATTGAAACATTTAGCCCCACTTTTCAATGGAAAGAAAAGTCATCACATTCATAAGGCTTTTCAAAGGTTAATTGTCTTTTCTACGGGCAAAATAATTTGCATTAAAAAGGGAAGGTATATATGTGTATACATATACATAGGTAATTGACATTAAAAAGGTTTTTGGTGTTTACATCTTAATTGTTCTATTTCATGTTTCCTTATGGGTGCAACTGCATTGTCAAAATAAAGATATAGGTAGTTTCTCTTCAAAAACTTGCTACTCTGTGACAAAACAACGGTGGTTAAGAAATCCTTATACACGATACTGTCCACTCTTGACTATCCCCAGACACCTCACAGTGCCCTTTGGAGAGCCTGCCAGTGTCATTCTAGGTACATGACCATCAATGAGTCATGGGCTTATTTCTTCTAAACTATTTTGTTGTGAAAACCTGTAATCCAGAGTCGGCAACTATTATTATTGTAACTGGCTTTATCCTGCTGGATGTTTGGTTTCTGGTAAAAGTAATCACAAAGCTGTGTGTTTCTGATCCATGAACAAACATGGAATATTAAGTAGGAAAGGCAGAGTTTTAAGTTACACAGCTAAGCAAAAGAGCTGGTACTACTCTTTAAACAAGCAACAATTCTAGCAAAATCAGTATTTTGGTGTGGTAGAAATACAGCACTGCAGGATCATTCCTAATGTCACATTGTTAGAAAATCAATATATTCTGCGTTTACAATCCATTGATAATCTAGTCTATTAACTAATTAAATCTTTACTAATTAATAATTGACTTATCCGGCTTGCATTTTAATAAAACAGTGTATTTCAGAACACAGAACAAGCACTTAAATTTTCAGCACCACTTTAAAATTATGTATATACTTAGGCCAGAACATTAAATGTAGGGATGTCTGTAAAAACTTAATAAATAGAGCTTAAAAATACCAAAAAAATTATTATTTTTGGTAGAGGCAAATTTTTTTCTTTTAATGGTGATTCTGCCTTAATTGTTGCTTCTGCTATACCAATGGCTCCCTCTTCAGGCTATTCCTAAAATATGTTGCCTCTCTTCATCTGTTAGAAATATCTCAACTTATAAAACTCCGGCTTTCATGATCGTGCCTTCTTCTCCAGTATGTTTCTCTCAGTAAGCAGATGGTGAAATAACTGGTGGACCAGGCAGGCTATCTTGGTGTTACTTGAACTGAGACCTACAAATCTTTTTAGGCATATGAAAGGAATTTGTAAACTGCAGAGAAAGTGAGCTTGAGGGACATAAAAAGATTTTTACCTATTTCCCCCATGCTTAAAAGTATCAAGAAGAATTAGACTGCTCTTAATTACATCGCTCTTAAAACTGCCAGTGGTTTCCATAGTCTCTCAAACTATTAAAGATATGTATGTATGAAGTCCCAGATATCTTGACTACAAATTAAGCAGTATTCTGTGTAGATTTCCTTTTATACACAGGACAACTAAATTCTGTACTGCAACCCTTAGGTATAGGACAAGGAGACAGCCTCCTCTCACTGATGTTCTGTGAGGTACTTTACTGTTTTAAACTCTGTCCATTCATGTCAATCTTTCACAAGACTCTGGTAAAGGGTGACGTCTTGGGTCCTCCACTTTCATTCGATGAAGGGCTCAGACCATAGGAACTGCTGCGTTCTCAATCCATTCCTACAGTCTTTACAACCCATGACAGAATTGGCATTGCTGTGCCACAAACCTATGAGATTAGCCAGTGAATAATCAGGTATAGAGAACTCTAAGTTGTCAGTTCTAATTAGCAAGCTCGTGCATACTGTAGGACTGGAAAAAGTCAGTGAACTCCAAACATATTCACGATGAAGTGTTCTGCCATGGCCTTGAAGAATACTAAATACTGTTTAACTAAGATACCCTGTCTACTAAAAAATACTCTGTGATCAGAACACGAATGGGAAGCCTACATTTTAAAATCACAAGCAACAGTGAAAAAGCAACTGCATGCCACCAGAGACGCCCCAAGATGCTTTAGACCATGCTTCTTTACTTGGTTATTGTACTTTATCATGTGACTTAGCTTAGGAAAGAGGGAAAGAACATTTAGGATCTCCGTCATCAGTTTCTTCATGAGCTTATAAAACACTGAACACTTTACAAATTACCTCCCCTTCGCCTTTTTCAGCTGTTTCTGTTCTGAAACTACAACCCCTGAGAGGTTTTTAAGGACAGCTTGGACAATCTGCATCGCGTCCGAATGGCCATCCCTGCGGACGGCTGCGGTGCCGTGTTGTCACCGCCTTGATTCCCACGCTTCCCGCACAGCTTGCCCAGGGACCAGAGCCAGGTCTCGCCGCAGCGCCCACGCAGGGTGAGACCCCGGGAACCACGACTTTATTTCACGCACGGCCCAAGGTTACACCCGGCAACCCAGCGCCGGGCGCTGCCCTGGGCGCTTTCGGGGCCGGGGCTCGGAGCTGCGGCCTCCCCGGCGCGCACATCCCGGGGCATCCCTTCTCCCTCGGGCCGCTCTCCCGGGGCTCCTCCCGGGGCCGATGTCCGGCCAGGCCAACATGGCGGCGCGGAGGCCGCGTGAGCGCGCGCGCGCGCGGCGGTGGCCGTTGGGCGCGCGGC